>BGPR01000292.1:576165-636188 GCA_013235015.1 Araneus ventricosus
TTTGACGCTTCTGAAGAAGGAAAAATTATTTTATCTCTTTCTTCCCTGATTATGGATCTGATATTTTTTGGTTATGTTCTTTGTTATTTGGTGGCCGGACAAGAATTCAGACCACAGGAAGGAATAAATTTTGACTTTTTGTCATTTCCTTTCCACCACAGAAAATCTTGTTCTTTTTTGTGAACTAAAAAAAAAAAATGGCGTGGGTTTCTGATGAGTGCGCCATTTTAGTTCCTTTCATTTTTTGAATAATTTTCTAATTAAAGTGTTCTAAGTGTAGAGAATTTTGAACTTTTATTTTATAGTTTTTGTTGTATTTTTAAAAAAAAATTTCTGTGTTGAAACAATTACTTTTTTGCTGGTTTTATAAAAACGTTTATTGTTTTCATTATTTTTCATTTTGATCATTGTTTTCTTTTTGTTTTCTTTTAATTTATTTTCTTTTTTAATTTAAATTTCTATTATTTGTTTTTGTATTTTATTAGATTCATTTCAAATATAACCTTTCATTTAATACAAAATATGTTTTTATTTTAAATTCTAATTAATTTTGCTAAATTTGAATTATAGCTTCATTATATCTTTATTAATTTTATAAATCAAAATTTTTCAGCAGATATTACTCGCCATCTTGTTGCGGATGAATTTATATGTTAGTAGGCTTTGGCGTCTCCGCACCGACGTTTTCTGTGTGATTTTTTATGGTTTGGAAATAACGAGAAAGTGGTCGCACCTGCGGGAGTTCATGTAGTTGGGACGTCGCCAATATATAGTGAGCTGATGAAATTCAGGCGTACAACCACTAGCATGGTCAGACAGTTGTTCTTATCGTTCGACATGGTTCATCGCCAAAACCTCTTATAGATTGACATAAAAGGTTATTAAGCGATACAGCCAAGAAACTGGCTAACTTCTGTGCGATTCTCAAATCTAAGTTTTATTGGAACATAGGCCTATACGTATGCTTCAAATCTTTGTGATTTTTCTACCTTGCATACAAGCTGACAAAAGAAGATGCACCCTATTTCCCTATTCTGTCTGAAAATTAATGGTAATTAAAATTCTTTATATAAAAAAAATTGTTTTTATTGATAGCAGCTATTGTCTTCTTTGTTTCGTTTTATTGTTTCTTTTTTAAAGCGCAGCTATTTCAATTTTGTGTGATTTTTAAGTGAATTGTTCTTTCAATATGTTTTATGTGTGCATCTTAATCAAAATATATCCCTCTTATTGTAAAGGCAAGTAGAACTTAATTTTAATGATTGATTATAAATTGGTTTTTAAATTATAGTTTGATTCTGTTTTAATTCACTCTAAGATTTGTTGACTCATTTACGAGTATTTCAAATGTTTTCAAGATGATTTATTTTGATTACAATTTACTTCAGGATCTGAAGGTAGGTGATTTGAGGTGTAGCTAAATTGCATATTATTGTGTTTTATATTTCAGCACCCAGTATTAGTTTAATAATTTATATATATATCAATCTAAATTTTACATTGAGAACCTACCTTGCATTCATGTTTTATAAAAAACCCACCATCCAATAACTAGTTTATTATATTTAGAAATTTTCTTATCTTCCATGAACATTATCGAGAAAAGATGAATTATATTACAAAATCTACCAAAAAAAATATATAAGCAGTTAGCAAATATTGTCGTGTTTTGAAGAAACCCCAGGAAGTTTGAAGGTGAATGTGAATGTTTTAAAATGCCAACTTAGAATCCTTCAAATTTCACTCGGATGGATCAACATACTAGAGACTTCTAGGCAATTTTCTTATATTACCATAAAGTGAGAATTGTTCCTATTGGATAAGTCTCACTAGACGAGATCATTTTTTAGAAAGTGGGTAAAAAATATTAACCCTTTGCACTCTGAAAGAGATAATAAATGCAGGAGCCCATTGGCCTGAGCTAGTTTAATGTAAGAAGGGCCGGAGGTTTCCAGTCTCAAATCTCAGATATCCATAGCTTGCTCTAGAGGGCTGTTGCGCGTTACAATCATACGTATGGCATATGACTCCTCCCTTTGGTGTGGCACTTTAAGTTAGAGGAGGGTGCCAGCTCAGGTGTCGTCCTCGTCACTTGAGAATCAGTCCCAAATTAGTCACTCTTATTTGCTTCAAAACGCAGGTCGTTAATATACAAAATGCTTAATTAACACGTGTAAGGTAGAAAGAATGACTCCAGGCGCTAGGAAGTTGATGTACTGATATCAATTTATTTCAATTCCTAACAATTAATCTGTTTTTTGCTATTATATGGCTTTTATAATAGCGCTATCCAACAAAGATATTGGCAAAGATCATCATTCAAGAATGCCGAGTATGATAGACATAAGGTGCAAGGTGAAACGATGTTTACATTTTATAAGTTGCAAAAATATATCCAAGCAGAACTGAAGGTGAAAGAAAGTATGCCAACATGTAAGATATATGATTATTTCAAAAAAATTGTAAATAAAACGCACTAAATCACTCTGAGAAACGTTCACTAAAATAATTAAAATATTTTTTTTCCTTTTTTTGATTAGAGTTGACAATATCTTTCACCGTTTAATTAAACCGGTTGAAATAACTATTCAAAAAATATTATTCGATATTTTGGGCTATCTTAAAAAAAGGTAAAATAGTATCTCTCCAATTTACCTAATGACAAAGAAGCTCCCAGAGAAAGAGACGATCAAAAATATTGGTACATTTTGAAATTAGTTTCTAAAGATTGGCTGTCCTTGGCCATTGCCATTATTATCTAGAGATAAAATGAAAACATTTTTGTTTCCAAATATGTCTTCTATCAATTAATTTTTTTTACAACTAGCCGGTGCTTTTATGAAACGTTTGAATTGGTAATAGTCCCTTATAAATTCTAATATCTTTTCAGACCGTTTAAAGTTTTGCGCTGTTAATAAAATGATTATTCAGATATTTCTGGAATTTTATTGAATTAATGCTTAATTTTCTGGGCATGAAGCTTGTTTTTCGAATTAATAAGTATACTCTAGTCCATAATGTTTGTATTTTTTAAGATGGAGTGTATATATATGCAGGGTGGCGCAGAGGAGACGGGGGGCAGATTTAGCGCAGGGCTGACCCCCCATCGGCTGTCCTGTCAGGGAAAAACTTTGTTCCCGTCGAGAGAAAATTTTTGTACAGGGATTAGCTGCTAGGGTTATCAGTAAATAATATCTGGCGAAAATTTGAGACCAATTTCATTATACTCGCCCCCTGTCGGGAAATCATTGATCCCCAGCAGACGGAATCAGCCCCCCGTCGAGGAAACTTTGAACATCCATTCTGCTATATATGATGTCTGAGCTCAAGTGCTCGTTGCAAACAGTAGTCACTATTGTTTGTTTCCACACAAAAAAATCAAGCAGAAATGTTTAACAGTCACCTGTCAGAATGTAAATAAAGCGTTTAATTTACACTCATTCTGCTATCACTTGAAAAAATTTGGAGAGAGTGCGATAAAATTTTATTGTTATAGTAGATATCTCACGAAAAATAACCTCTGTGATCATAATATTCCGGGCGACGACGGTATTTTAGG
This sequence comes from Araneus ventricosus, assembly GCA_013235015.1. NCBI lineage: Eukaryota > Metazoa > Arthropoda > Arachnida > Araneae > Araneidae > Araneus > Araneus ventricosus. Next base: position 579,725 of record BGPR01000292.1, read on the forward strand.
GTATGTGATTCAAATGACTCAATATTTGTGTCCCTTGTTTAACAACATTTTAATGGAAAAAAAGAATATGGGGATGTTTTTTCCAGCAGTTTAGTTTCAACTAGTATGAGCAGGTTTTCTAGATATGAATAAATTAATAAAAATAAAAAATAATATGTAAAGGGACAGACAAGAATACTAATCATAGAATTTCTAAATTTAGGTTCCTAAATTGTAGTATTTGCGCACAACTTGTGTCTAGATAGGTAAAGGGCTTTTGGCGATCTGAATATGCCCCATGTTCACTCATAGATTGATGCTGTGAATCGAAGATAAGCGAGAGGTGAAACAGATATGGTGTTTTTTAATAGAAAGAGTTCGGAGAATGCCTTATGTGTAAAATTGCTTGATTACAATGTATTATTTGCGAAGTGAAATATTTCTTACAAATCGAAGATAAAAAATTCAGATAGTATTTAGACATTTTTCAAAAAACAATTTAGTCTGACGCAGTATAGTCAAGTTAATGGCTCTTACGCGAAAACCAACCCAATCAATCAGATAGTTTACTTTTCGTAAAATATCTAATACAATTATTCTCTTTCTACGATGAAAATTCTGACAAACACTTTAGATTTTTATTGTAAACCCTATTAAGTATTGTAATGCTTAAAAGAATTTCAGGACCTATTTTACTCTCTATTCTAAGACTCAATTTTTCTATTTTTTAGTTTTGCATTCTTTTTGGCTTTGACTCCTTAAAGTTACTATCAATATTTTTTGTCTGCTTTTTAAAAATGATTTCACAGTTTTCCAGAGCACGTAAGATCTCTGAGAAACAAACTATGACTCTATACTTAAAAAACAAAGAAAGAAGAACGTCTGGTAATAAGATTCCAATTTAAGTTTATTAGCATACAACTGAATCTTTGTTTACAGAAACCACATCATTAATTTTTTTTTCAAATTCTATTCATGCTGCTTACATTTCTAAATGGGTATTTACATATTGGGTAGAGAAATGGCGAGTCAATTAAATAACATTATAGTTATGTTATAAATTAATTTGAGGTAAAATTTTTTTATCTCTTTCTTCTGATTATGGATATGATAATTGTTTGGATTTATGTTCTTTATTTGGTGGCCGGACAAGATTCCGACCACAGGAAGGAATAAATTTTGACTTTTTGTCATTCCTTTCCACAGAAAATCTTGTTCTTTTTGTGAACTAAAAATGGCATGTGGTTTCTGATGAGTGCGCCATTTTAGTTCCGTTCTATTTTGAATAATTTCTAATTAAAGTGTTCTAAGTATTAGAGAATTTTTGGTTTTTTATTTTATAGTTTTTGTTGTATTTTTAAAAAAATTTCTGTTGAAGCAATTACTTTTTGCTGCTGCGTTTGCGCGCAAAAACGTTTATTGTTTTCATCATTTTTCATTTTGATCATTGTTTTCTTTTTGTTTTTCTTTTGATTTATTTTCTTTTAATTTAAATTTCTATTATTAATAAAGTTGAAACATTAATGGAAAAGACAACAAAAGTTAAGACAATTAATATTTAAGTCGAATACAAAGTAAATAATTAAGAAAAATTTAGATATTTAATGAAACTGCTAAAAATTACCGTTTGAATTTCAAAAGTTGCCAGAGATGCCACATGAGATCAAATAAACTTTGGTGGCGAAGAATTAAATAATTAAAAATACTGATAAAACCGAAAAATGATGTAGATGCAGTTTTTGCAATCTAACACTAGTACGATATTTTATTTAAATGCAGATCATTTTGAGATCTAGATTTTCAAAAAAATTTAAACAAATTGAGCATCTAACTTATTAAAATTTTATAGAGTAGACATAAACTATTCTGATTCAGGGCAATGTAGTGGGGAAAAAACTCATTACAGATACACCAAATTCCGGAGGAAAGAATTTGAGAACATTTACAAAAAGACAGAAGAATAATTGAAAAATAAACAATAGAGGAAAATAGGCGAACGCTGTCTACTATTAATATAATTCGATCATTGATTATAATAACTGAATTTTAATTGGAATATATGACAATTCAGGATTGTAACATATTGGAGAGCAAAAAAGATGCTACCAATAATCCTATGATACAAATATCAAATTTATAAAAGCAAACAAGATGAATTAAAGTAATTATTTCTAAGGTAAACATGGTGAAATTTGTGAAAGAATTCTTTTCTTTTTAGTTTTATTTTGAGTAATCCGTTTCCCCTTGTTCTGAAATGTAGTCAAAAATTAAATCTTGCCGTGTTCTCACCACAGTGTTTTCTTTCCTCAGTACGGCTCTGAACACATAAACTTTAATTCTAACCACCTATATAAACTGGAAAGAATGCATATATTATTAAAGATATATTTGTTTACCTTCAAAAACTGTAATTTCCTTTACTACAAAAACTGTAGTTTTCTTAGATATTACAAAGCAGTCATTTTGATAGAAAGCCTCCTACACAAGCGAAATGGATTAATTTCAACGGATAAAAACACACAATCTAACCAGATACCCAAGCATACAGCTAACATCGTAAAGACATATTCGTGCAATTGCAGCTTTAGAAGGCTTATATCCAGCTTTAGAAGGGATATTAAATGAATGGAAGTACAAATCTCGCAAGTCATTTCATTAATGTCTCGCCATTTAATGCCAAGCCGTTTCTGCGGTTGCCTCTATTAACAGACAAATGTTTCAGGAAGTTAACAATGTTCGATATAATCTAAGTAATTCCTTTGTTTTTCTTTTCAATTCTATATCAAATATATCAAGAATTACGACTGCTTAGGAATCAAGTAATACTACTTCTCTTTGGCATATTTATTTATTTTACCTCGGCTTACTTATATCAGTTACCAGGTATTGTACATTGATTTTGTGGTGCCCTGAGTACTATACCGTGCTACAGCCTGAATAACCTACGGACTACTATTGTGATATTGTGCTAGAGCTTTTGAACTGTGTAATTTGCATTTTCAATTGTTCTGTTTGTGTTTTAGTTTTGTTCAACGATATGGCAGAGGTCTTCTGTCATTGAAATATATTGTTGACTTTTGTGAAATAAATTGCTTAATACCTTTCTTATAGTTTCTTTATTGTGTTATCTTCTTACTTAGCAAGCGTTAGAGTTTAACGTCTTGTAAAGTATTTATGTAGTAGGATGAAATAATTCTGGAGTCAGGACAGTCTTCACCCGTCCACAATCTTAACTCATGTTTTTTTCTAGTTGAGTTTAGCATTTTTTTAAAAAAATTATCAATGTTAAAGTCACAACAATGTATTCTCATTTTGCAGCATTACAACGCACTTATACTGTGACCAGGGAATTTTATGATATATTTTCTACTTTTGCATAAGATATAAAATATTCCTCATAAAATGAATAATATCCACAAAATAATCATAAAACCAATCTTATTAACAAAAAAGACAAGAAAAGCTTCGATTTAAACACAAAAACTTAGATTTTTTTTATTTTTTGCCAAATTCTAAAACGTCATTTACGTCTAGCTTATTTAAAAATTGAAAAATAAAGGAGTGAAAGACGACAAAAATAAACCGTTTGCTGTATTGTGCTTGGGAAATTCAGTGGTGTAGTAGCAAAATAAACAGTGCCAGGGCTCTCTAAAAGCAGTGTGGGAACGCTCTAACCTGGGTGAGAAAAATCGAGCTATTTTTAGGATGTTTTCTCGATTTTGTTTCTGTTATTTATTTCTTGTGAAAAAAGCAGTGCCAGCTCCACTGCATCCCTGGGGAAAACAGTTAATTTCAGAGTAAAAAGGGTTACTACAGCATACTATGTTGTTTCTGCAGGTGGTGGACACATATAAAGCACTGTATTAAAGTTTTCAAAGGATTTAATAGGATCTAATGCGAAATTTGTAGTTTATTTCAATATTCACTGGGTGAAAATTTCGTATTACTCAAGTACAATGCAGTAAACGTTGAGTTTCTATCTCTTTCCTTTCTTTTTATAAATTTATTTTTCAAATGGCTTAGCCATTTTTGTGTCACTCTATATTCCCATTTGGAAATTTGTTGATGGCCATATACAAATATTTCCTGTTGTTGTGCAGGAAATTTTGTGTTTAGATGGCACAGAGCCTGTTTAGAACATAATTATGCGAGGAAGCCACTTGCTTAGTGTTAGGTACTTTTTTGTTATTTACCACAATCCCCCTATTTGACATATCTGAATTTCTTTTAAAGGGGGCACATGAAGAAGATTATACATAATATTCACACTGATTGAGAAAAAAGACCTTCATGTCATACTACATGTTGGTATATGAAATGCACGCAAATTCCTGAAATTTTCAATAATGTACCGGGGTCCACTCATTAAGATTGTGAACTTGAAATGGTGTTTGTGGTCTCTCTTTCAAGTATCTAGTGCGAAAAGACTAAATATTTGAAAATATTTGGAATATTTTTAGTCTGTATTTAATTAAAATGTTTAAATGATTCTGAATCACCGGCTCTTATACTAGCATATCCAGGCATAAGTTTCCTAGAAAATAAATACTACAGTACAACCCCGGTTAAACGAATTAAAAGGGGAGCTTTTTCGGATAACAAATTTTTTGGTTAGACCAGGAATATCTGTGGGTGTGATGGTTTGAAATGATACCAAGCGCCCCACTTAAATTAACACAACTATTTATTAATGTAGTGACAGAAAAGAGATGGTGATGCTGAATTTACAGATGCGATATTTGCAGGTTTTTTGATGCATATGAAATAATCCAGCGTCGGAGAGTTCACTTCGCTAGCATCGTACCTCTGTACTCAGACAATTCTCACTTGACCAAGTACGCGCAGTCAGTTGCTAGACATTTAGAGTTCTCGAATCACCCCTGCGCGGGAACTAAAGGCATGTCCAATCTCCTACTCGAGAATTCACCTTTACTCCTCGGATCTCCTCTCTCGTCTGCCCCCTGACTCTGAGTGACATAGAGCCGTAACAGTATGAGAGTCGCTTCGCCATCTGGCGGTGACGGGTACAAATCCCACATATCTATTACTATTTTGTATCTATTTACAATATGTATTCTGAAATGTTTTGAGTATGAAACGAATTCATACTCTCTTTGCAGGCTACATTCATGTTATTTATTAAAATTAACCCTCCTTCGGGGGGCGATATCCCCTGAGTTTGGGCACAATACGCCTAACAGGCACAGGTAAACAATATCTTAATTATTATTGCTAATCCCGATTAATTTGAATTTCAGAATTCTAAAATTAATCACTGACCTTCTTGGGGTGGCTTAAAAGAAAAAAGTGGGGATATCGTTGCAAAAGAGTATAGCCTTCACGATTATTTCCGTGAAGTACAGTACGCGTTTCTTGGATTTACGATTTCAGAGGCATTTCGGATAACCCGGGTTTCGGTTAACCCGAGTTCAGTTAACCGGGATTCTATTTTATTTTGGTTTTCACTTCACAGATGTTAATTACCCAGTGCCCTCTATATATGCGAAATGTAATGTATTCAATCTACTGATTCACCTAAAGTTGCATACATATTTTCTTTTATATAAATTCTGTACAAAAAATAGAATTTTCAAAATTTTCAAATTGCGCATATTATATTTTTTGGAAAGCACAGCAAAAATAAATAAATAAATTGTTTGCATTTGAGGTGCTCTAAATTTTGAAATTGTATTTTTATTCATTGTAATTGCTTTAATACCATTGATATTTTGTAAAACAACCGACCACTAGTTGGCGGTTTGTTCAGTCAGGATGTTTTCTTAGACTGATACCTGTAAGAACACGAACGATGATGTTATTGTTCGTAGAGTGTTTGTGAATAAATATAATTTAGTTTTTTTACGATATGGAGTCGGATTTTTGTTTCGAATTATGGTACATATAGTCATTTGAGATGAGACGCCAAAGTTCCCCCACATTTTTGTAAGATTTTTTGTATAAGTTAATAAATTATTAACTAAACAATAATCTTAATGCTCAAATTTAACTTTAAACCTTACTGCTTTTTTCAAATTTTCAAATGAATATGTAAAATATTTTTCTTCCAGCAGATATTAATTCGCTTAGTGCTTGGACAAAGATTCGTCGCTTTCGATCTTGCATTTCAATACAAATAATGACATTCTAGAGACGAATCTGATGTCGACATGTGAATTAAACTTTCCATTGGTTTGTTTTGGACTTACGTAAGCATAAACCCAAAAAAGCCAACTCAACAATTTTCATAGTTAAGGATGATGTAAGAATGGTAAAATTTGGCCGAAAGAAAATATCAATGGTGAAAAATGCTTTAGAATAAAAATTGGAGTATTCCAAGCTGAAAATACACTGCCTCTATTATCTAGCCTCCAGAAGTTTTTGTTTGTTACTCATAATTTGCTATTTTAAATTCCTTTTTATTAATTCTACTAATTACTAATATAATAACCCAGATCTGTCTTTCGGTAACGCTCTGACGTCACCAACAATAAAACTCGTGCCATAGCACTGTTAGACGTTAAACAGCATTATTTCATTGTCAGAGAACATAAATTTCAGTAATTTTAGATTTAAAAAAGCAATTGTAATTCTAATTTCAAATTTAGTAGCTCTAAAATAGTGAAATACAATTTTCTATCGATTGATATAAAATTTATCTCGATATGGTCAGTAGTTCCCGAGAAATGTTTAAATTATATTAACATATATTTCAAATTAATTTCCGTTTTCTAATAGACAGTAGTAAATTAGGTCAGTGGTATGTAATGAGCATGATATAGTTTGGACGCCACGATGCTTCTGATTATTTATTGCAATCGTGATCATATATTTTGATAATATTTTTTGGCAAAGTATGACAAGCAGAGAAGTTCTTTGTTTTGATTAGAATTTCGAAAAAGAATTCCTTTGAAATTTTAACATTTGACTTACGTTCGACAAGCTGAGAATTTCATGGTTATTGAAGTATAATATAATTGTCAAACAACGAAAAATACTTCACACGGAATGTTATTTACCAAGAGGTTTTTTGAATAAACAAATATGTAAATAAAAAAATATTTCCTGTCAGAAAACATATGTTTATGTTATTCGTTTTCAATCATTGTTAAACATTTATCTCGCACATCTATCTATTTAATCAAGTCAAACTTGACGAGAAATGTCTCGAATGAAGAAACTATTTGCACCCGTCACACCATGACGGATGATTTTCCAGTAATTTAGAATCATGAATAAACCACGGTTTGATGGTTAAATTAATAATACCTTAATCAAATAGTAAAAAAAGAATTCAATATTAAATGAAGAAAAAATGAGCACAAATAAATAATTAACTTTTAAAAGAAAAGGATTGCTATGGATAACTTTTTCGTATAGAGAAGGATTATTTTCCCTGAAGTGGTGTAGAATAACGCTTTTTCTATCGAAGTATTCTGTTTTGATTGTTAAAACTTTAAAAAATAATGAGGTAAAAAATCCCAGAAAAGTTTTTTTTCAGATTGAATAAAAAAAATCCCTTAAATATCTCATTCTAGCAGCATAACAATACAGTGAATCTAAAAATGAATGGCAAAAGATTAAAAAGTGCAATATTCTCAAGGAACTTCGATTAACTACCTTATTACCTTACTTCTTCCACTTCATTTCGGATTTCCACGCATAAAAAATTATACTTTTTTTATTATTAATTAAAATTTCCATACGGGTTTTCTGATCTTAACTCTTTTTTTATATTGCATTGCGTGGTTCTTTGTACCGGAAATCATTACTTCGGGTCAATGAAACTTTAATATTTTATTTCAGAGACTCTGAAGCTACTCGTCTTTTTCACGAATATTCGAAGCGCTAGACTCTTACAACCTTCACTTTTGCTTATACCCATTTATAAAAATATATTAATCACTCTTTAAATCGGAATGTTTCGTCATAAATTTTAAAAATTTCCTAAGATGATGGTTTTTTTCAGATTATTCGAATAATACTTAATTTAAATACAGAATGGCAACAAAATATAGGGATTTAAGATAACCAGCAGAGTTAGGAATTTATTACAACCAGATGAAGACATATAAAAGAGCGTATGTTTATAACTTTTTAATAAATGCTTTTTTATTTCTTATTCTGGCCCAGCTTATGCAATGAATAACTGCTGCCCAATAAATATTTACAAACTTCTAAAATCTAGGAAAACGTTCAGAAATTAATTTAAAATTTTACTTCTTGGGATTTCCGATAATATTTTACAATATTGCCTGGTATTTAAACGCTTTTTGACGTCGTTATTTGTAAATGAAAGGAACACTTAATTAATGATATCACAGGGACACTCAAAGAAGGAGGCACATCGATGGCACATGCGGAAATATATTTTTATACCTATTTCAGAATGAGCGAATATTAGGGAGATGTATCGTCTATGGACTACACTCTCTTTTTAGTACACTCTCTAATCTAGCATATCTCTAGACATTTCTACAGTTATCATTTGTAAAGACAAGAAATCGCTAGACATATTCCAGAATGCGTCTTTTTTTGGCTTATTGGCAATCTTTCGCCTTGATTCGTACACACTCCGACTCCACATACCCTACTGTGTCTATGGCAAACCGCCTATTAGTGCAAAGTTGACGCCAATGCGGTTCGTCAACTCAGAAACAAGCAGTGTTGCACATATTTACGTTGGTACTGGGCAGTGGTGTAGTCGTAAAATAAGCAGTACCGGAACGCTTTGACCTGGGTGAAAAATTGCTCTGTTCTAAGGAGTTCTTTACAATTTTTTCATATTTATTTCTCGTAAAAAAAGCATCGCCGGAACAGATTTTTGGCTCCACTACACCCCTGATACTGGGTTTTCTAACTTGAAACCATTTGAACAATGCTCTAATCTGGTATTTCGTGTCTTGTAATTTTACATTCAATTTTTCGCTCAGCAAAAGCTGTGAAAATTCGATGTCTTTAAGATCTGCAACGCTTATTTTTTCTTACCTCTAATGATAATGAGAATGATCCTCCTTATGAAGGTTTTCAAAGGAAACAAATAGTTTAAGTGTGTCTAGAGCACAACCTACAGCTTTTTCCGATTTATTTCCTCTCGGTATTCACAGCTTTCCAAAGTAATTTTGGTTCGAAATTTTACTTACATTATTCTTAGATTTAAATCCTTACTTACGCTATTATAATCACTACAAATTTATTCTGCTCATCCACAAAATTATCGCTATTTTGGTGAAAGCCTTCACGCTCCACCTTCTGTGGCCTAGAGACTTAGGACATGAACTGATTCATGAAGATGAATCAAAAAGAAATTCAACGCCACAAATTGTTATTATGTGGAAAATGCTAAGTAAATGCCATACAAATAGCTAAACTACAATTTTGAAAAAAGATACATTCTTTTCTTTTTCAAAATTGTATTTTTGGATATTTTCTTTTCTGTCTTTCTTTTCTAAATTGTACCTCAGACTTCGGGTTTATTTTAAATTCTTTTTAGGGTAATTCTTATTTCTTGCCCCTGTTGCATGAGATTATACTTCTTATAATTTTACTTTGTTTCTTTTCTGCTATTTTTTAAAAGTTTTATTACATGTTATTATTATTTTTTATTTTTTGCTTATTTTTTGTATGTTTATTTACTTATTATGTATATTAATATTTATTTATTAAATATGGTTGCAATTTTTATTATGTTTATTGTTTGTATTTTCTATTACTGTATTTATATAGACATCTGTATTATGTATTATATTATTTATATTATTTTGTATTTTATTTCCCAGTTTTTTGTATTGTATTGTATTTTTTGTATTGAAATTTTTCCTCTCGCCGACTCGTGACATGCTTTACACCCTTTGGGTATAAAGGTCCGGCGTGGGCAATAAAAAATAGTGTTAAAAACATCACGATATAATGCATTCGACTATAAGATATTGAGAGGAAATTCATTTCTTGAAGCCATCGGATTTCATTGAATTTCGAAGAGAATGTGGATAGTTGCATTGGAAAGGATGGAATTCTAGAACGAATCGGTGCTGCGTATCCACCAAAATCCGAGGGAAAATGAGACACTTTTTAGCCATATAAAAACGATTCGAAATACAGGAGGTACAAATAACTGCATATCATTTTTGATTAGAAAAAGATGTTCGCAGCCGTTGTGTATTATTCCTCAATCTATGAACCCATTTATTCTAATTTCAACAAATTAATTCTTTAAGAGTAAACGGGGATGTTAGTCTCCTAATTTGAACTATTTTTGTATTCCTCTTCTTCCCATAACCTGCTATTTTTAGGGCAGAAAAATCAAGCCTTTTGTTGCAGCATTCTCTTCTTTATATATATATCTATTATTTTAAACTAAATGATTGTTTTTTGGGATTATAGAGAGAAATACGTTTTCATTCACAAGTTGCTTATATGTAAAGCACAAATCTCTTGAATCTAAAGAGTAGTCAATATGTTTTCAAATTGGGCAAAGCTTGAATATTATGGTGTGTATATATACAAGAAATTCATTCTGCATGATTTCAGATGCAATGTTAAACGTAAATAATGCAAGCATTTAAATTTTGATGAATGATGGCAGAGTATTTTAAATAAACATTTTTGGCTTCATTTACGACAAATTAAATCAGTTTTTGAATACGATTTAAAAGGATATTAATTAGAAAATTCCGTGATGCATAGGACAACAAAAATATCATTTAGTTGTTTTACATAGTTTAACAGCAGCAAGGAAATATCCTTTAGATGTCAAAACTTTTGTTTCCAATTCTTCTTAATCTGAAAATCAGAAAAGTGCAAATGTTAAATAGGAATTTAAATGTCATCGAATGTATAAACAAGTTTCGTGCCGTTCTGCATTGAAATAATATAAATTATTCAACAACGGATGCACAAACTGGAATAAATTCAAAAATGACAGTTCTGAAGTCGAATCTTCCGCTCGTCTCAAACGAGTTTGTGAATATGCAAAACTCCAATAATACTGTTCAAAGATTCAGTATTTTTATGAAAGTTTTTTTATATTTCTGTTTACTTATTCGTTGAAGTTATTCAGCTGCCTCCTTATTCAATTTATTTTGTTCTTTTGGAAATGACAGAAAAATTATTCATATTTCATACGAAAAACTTGAGAGAAATTTATAAAACATCTCCAACGTGCAAGAAGAAGGCTGCTTTTCTGGAAAATCAAACCATTTTCTCACATCATCCTTTTTCTAAAAATAATTGCAATATAAATCCTTGTCGAAATTTAAGAATTATTTTGAATACATACATTTGGAAAAATTTCTCCTTCTACACGAATGAAACTTTTGAATTTCTTATTATTTCAATATTCTAAAGTTACTATCAATAGACATTTTCATTTTTATGCAATTATTCACTCTGAACACCACAAGAATGATCATTAGTATTTAGCAACAAATCTAAATTGAAAAATAATATGTTTATACACAAGGAATTTCGAAGGTGAAGCTTTTGTAATAGAATAGATCGTATGATTACTATTACTGAATATTATTAATAGAGATAATAAAATGCCTTGTTTTCTCATAATATTAAGTATATGTTTTGATGAGAGTTACATATCTGAACATTTGAATATTCTTTTTCTTATTTCAGTTATTCAATTTGCAAAGCGTTCTTTATTGGCACTAATGGTTATGTTTCATTTTAACAGAATATAATCAATGAATGAATATATTCTGAAAAGCACAATTAAATCATTAATAACTAGCCTGTTTCGGCGACCAGCCAGTTTCTTTCAAAGGTACCTACAGTATCAATTTAATCATGGCTATCAAATTTAAAATTTGGAATTTATTTAATTTTTGTTTACCTCAAAGTATTGAATGTTTTGAAAGGAAAGGCCTTTTACGACCAATATGATCATAATGCGAACTTGTGAGAAAATTTCTTTAAAAATATTATATTTTATGATTTCAGGAAACTTCTGTAAGATGTGGATTTAGTTCTCTGAATATCCAGAGAAAGTCAAGAAATGCACCCACATAAGCTTGCATGCCAGTTTCTTTTATCTGATATTGTGATTTTTAGAAATATTCTTAGCTTAGATGCATGTCAGTAAAAGTGACGTTGGGTCAGAAAGTTGACTTCACGCGCGTATATATTTTATTCAATAAGAACTCAGGCAGAATTTTAAGTCCATGGCATTTCAAAATCATTTTCCCTGCCTTTCTTAAAAATAATAACAATTCAAATTTTTATAATATTTTTTTATTTGATGAGATCTCATAAACTTGAATGATAGACATTAATCGTTATTGAAATGTATAACTGGAGAGGATTTTTTCCAATATAATTTCTCCATAAATACTTCAACAGGTATTTTACCTAAAGCAACCTGGCTACTAAATGAACTGATCATTTCTCAACAAATTTAAGAGTAATCAAAATTACTCTTGAAGTAAGCAAGAAAATGACAAATTTCAGTGAGTAATTGGAAAGCGGAAAGCAATAGAAATTTTGGGGAACAAAATTCTCGTTTTATGTTAAATATCAACTAAAAAGTTTACTGCCTTATATTTTTTTTGTATTAGAATATTTCCACAGTCATTAAATAATAGTTCTTGATTTTTTATGTTAAGTATTTCAATAAATTAATTACATCTGAATTTGAGAAAATCATCACATTTGAATTGACATTCAAAATCTCATAATAATAATATTAATATAGTGACTCAATCTGATGCTTTGTACAGTTGCTTTTTATTTCGTTTAGTGCTGCTGGTGAAATTTACAGGCCACTTGCTGGCATCTTTATTAGTGATGGAAGATTTATTCATTCAGAGCCAAAAAATGAATGCTAATAGATTTGGACTAAAATAACAATTATGTTTTTAATATTTAGTGCATGCGAATTTAAATATAATCGCTTGTTTTATAAATGTATAGAGGCGATTTCAACTTCTTATAATTTTAAAATTGGAAATAGAAATAGAACATTAAACGAGTCTTTGTTCTTTGGACGATGAATTTTTGTTTATTTCGTCTTTTATTTATTCACGATAATGATAAGGATACTTAAAGTGGATTGTCTTGTATTCGAATTTTAGATTTCGTTCTTAATACTTAATATGATTTACGTGATAGATGCGATAACCAGAAAACTAGATCTGCCTTGGCATCCGGGTCTTCTGAATGACGGTCGCTGCAATAGCTGGAGGGCCCAAACCCTCCCGTAGGAGGTACGTACTATCACTGGAGGAGGGACGCGAGCCCCATTACTGTACCCCCGAGAAGCGAGACCCCCTTTCTTATCCGGTGGTTTTTCATCCAAGTACTCGTGGTGCCTCCCCGGAGGAATGGTAGGTCTGATAACCAGTCTTAAAAATAAACATATTTTTAATACCTTGAAGACAAAGTACTCAGTATAAAACCTTTTAAATGTTGTTATTATTTGCAACACTTAATTCCTTTATCTTTTCATTCCCCGACAGAAGTCTCTAACTGTAACTACTCCAACTAATTTTATAGACTCATATAGTATGAATGTGAAACCTTAGTGAAAACAGATGCAATGGGTTGTTCGCAATTTTTTGAACTGCAAATCTGAAAGAGACATTAAAATCAGAGCACTCCATATCATTATTTACAAGGATTTATTGTTTGCAACAATTATTTCCTTTGAATTTTTATAATACGAGTGATGTCTTTTATTGTAGCAAATGCCTTTTAGTGTAACTACTCTAGCTTCTTTCATAAAACCATATTCAGCATTGATGCTACCGTTGAACCTTCTCATAATAACTGCTATGGGTAACAAGGGATCACACGCGTCTATGAACAACAAAGCGGGCAATGTTCTCTAAAATATACCCATGACAAATTTCCACAAATGATGTTTAAGAGAGAAGACACAAGAAATGCCAAGTTCCATAATAAAGAATTTTAAGAATGATTCTTTAGCACAATGTATTCATTTCTGCTTGATTGTTGGCAAGATATTTTGTTCAGATACATTCCAGTGGTTGTTTGAGCTTGTAGTTTCTAAATTTTTGCAATTATATCTGGACTCCTTGTGTGATTATCAATTTAGAGTGAATATAATTTTTTATTATTAGACGAAAAGGAAATTCTATCTCCAGAATCGATATTAGAAATTGAAATTTAAATAATGCATTACTGTGAATAATTGAAATACACGTTTTTAATATCGATGAACATTTAGAAAACAGCGAAAGGCAGCAGTTCTTATTTTTACTTGAACATTTTATAAAATATAGCAGATGCCTACCGCCAATATTTTGTTGTAAAATAAACGATTTATAACTTCACCGTTTGAACTAAAATTATGATTGTTTTTTTAACATTTCCAAAAAAAAACTGTGAAATTTATATTATTTCATTTTGCAAGTGAACATTATTGAGAGTAAAAGTACAGTTATTTAACAACTTTAATACACAGTTAAAAGGAGGAAAGAAACACGAGCATGGATTTTTGGAAAAAGAAATAGCTGAGTTCAAGAATAAATAAAGTGAGCTGAACTTAAACATAAGTTTAAATAAAGTAAAATTTCCAAAACGAAAACTATGACATATGAAAAGCATTCCTGGAGTTCTGAGCGCGTTACTTAATCCAAATTAAGCTTATTTTATTTAGTGATACAATCTTTGACAATTTTCTATTTATTCAAACGTACAGGAAATTGTATTCTTTAATTAACAGTGTTTTTATTCAAACTATTTTCTTTGGCAACATTTCGGATGACATGTAGTCTAATTAAAATTAGGATTTCTCTTTAACAAGATTTGATAGCCAACTTGTATATTATTTTTTTTAAAAAATCATTTTTAAGCGATTGAAGCAACATTCATTCTATAACCATCGTTAATACAATTATTTTCAAGACAAGAAGAAAAATGACGTATCTGCTTATCATTACAACTGTATTCCGAAAATCGAAGAACTGACATATACAAATATTCATGTTTCCGCATAAATGGTTCAGCTTTCTCTAATACGATCGAAACCGAGAAAAACAGTTATAAGTTCATCAGATTCTATTTTTATCAAAAGCATTTGGAAAAGAAACTTCGGAAAAATCCAAAAAATATAACACTATTTCCAACAGTTGGATAAGGGTTGATTTGATTTCTGTAGTATGGACAAAGATCAGAGGCTTCCAGCTCAAAATACTTGCTTTGAGTTATTTTTCTTCAGAAAGTATTGAATGGATTTTTATTCTCCCTTGTGGGCCAGTCCTGTCAGTTAAATTGTCTGCTGCAAATCCTTTGAAGAGATTTTAATGCTCACCAGAGACGTTTTTATAAACATTCTGTCAAAATTTAGGGAAAAAAATCTTCTATTCTATCTGAACTTTAAAGAAAGTCCTACTCGCGAAAGATCGTCTAAGCAGAAGTAAGGATGCCTTGTAAAATCTTTTTTTGCTGTTGTTCGTAGCTAACGGAATTTAGGATCCTACGTCAGTTTTAAGGATTTTTAAGTGATTTTTTTCAAAGTCTTGGTAGTTTGTAGAATAAAAGGTTTTATGCATTTCTGAAATGAATGCTGCAATTTTTCAAAGAAATCCGAAAACATTTCATCCTTTTCTAAACCATGAATCAAAATTAATCTTTGACAATTTTATAGAAATTTATTCATTGTTCGGATATCCATATATAGTTATATTATTTCCAAAGAAAAAATTGAATTATTTTTACATTGACCTTTAGGACAGACTTTTAGAGAAAAAGAGGAATTAGAGGTTTCTCAAACTACGACAGAAATTCAATGATTTGGAGCAACATTTTAATTACATATTTCAAGGCTTCAATAGGAGTTGAATATAAACTGAATATTTAGCAGTGTATAAAAATATTTTATTATGTACCTAATTTTTCGGGTAATGATCAGTTTCATGAAATCATTTTTATTCCCTAAGCCATGTCATATATATGAGCTTTATTGAAAGAATAACATGAAAAAAGCGTTTAAATTTAGGCCCTTAAAAGTATATATTTTCAACTATCTAATTAGATGCCCTCTTCGTTTGTGGGATGAGTCGTCGTATTGATTCAAAACATGTCCATAGAGTACTTAAGGTGTTATTAGATTTGCAGTAATTTTTGTAGAGAGTTATAACGTCTATGAATGGCTTAATTTTATTTTGTAATTTTAAAAACACATTGAATGCATGAGTGGAGTTCGGGCAAAAGTTTTAAGGGGCTATGAGTTCGACTCAAATGTAAGTTTGCATTTATATTAGTATAAAATCCTTTTCAGAAGAATACATTAACACAACAAAGTGAAATTATGTTATAAATATCATATGATTTTGTTATTTTTAAGATATTTGGTTTCAATTTTCTTTAAAAATATGTCCCAGTATCATAAATTCATAATTCCCTGAACCATAATTCGTTTGCTATTTTTAATAAAGCTGAAATTTTTAGCTGCTAAGTTGTAGCATATTTCTTATGTATTATAGGATGTTTTCTTGGTGCACTGCTTCATTATTTTCATCGTCAAACTTGAAGAACTAACTTTTTTAGTTTGATTTTCACTGCCACTTGTTTCGTAGCAACCGAATACTTATTCGCAAACAATATTAGTGGATTTTTTCATTATTATCCGTTGTGTGATTACAAAAATCAAGAATGAGAGATAAAAGCCGTTTCTTTATTTAGATTTGAAATGCTCAAAATTTTCTTTGAAATAATGCATAAAACTTCTAGCAGAAGTGAAGGAATAAAATTTGATATTTAATGAGTCATCGAGAGTTTGAAGTAAAATTTACGGAGATTCAGCTATTGTTCACTTAGTTATTAATATTTAATAAAATAATCAGCCGCCAGTCTGCATGTAAATTCCACATTACCGCCGCTATTTTTAGAATTAAATTCAATCTAATTACAGTCATGAGACAAAAAAATGCAAGTTTCAAATAACGTCAAAATGATTAAAAGATATTTAAGCGAAACATATTAGTTCAATTTGGTCATTAGCGTGGTGATTTTTAATGAACATCTCGGTTAATTATTTTTACGTGGCTTTCGAATATTTATCAAATGATACATAAATGATTCCTTGTAAATTTGAAAGGAATGCTTATATAGCTAAGTTTATTATACGCTTTTATACCTATAATATAAAATTTATTATAGCTATAAAAGCGTTTCTTATTTAGCTATAATATTGAACTTATATTATTTTGTCTTCATTGGTAAGGATTGTATGTTTAATGACATCAGATGTTTCTTTTTCGAATCATTATATTAGAAAAGTAGTTAAAAAATTACAAGAATATTTTCCTAACTTTTTTAATTCTTAAATTTTGATACTTCTTGTTTATTTTCTTTTATCTGTTTGATTATGGAATCTGCTATATACATTCAGCATTTTTGTCTCGAATTTCTCGGTTAGATAATAGAATGGAGTTATTCTTAAATTCAGTCGAGGTAAGTCTAATATCAAACATAAACTAATTTATCTAAAACAAATACTTTTAAAATATGCATCTCCTATTAAATTTTTCGTTTTCACGTAAGTAAACTACAGGAAGCAAATATAAACATTGTATTTTGAATGTGTCCGTGAGATAATTGACATTTTTACACTAAGATACACTTGTGAATATTAACTCGCTTAATAAATCATCAATTTAAACATTAATCTCCAATGTAAATTATTGCAAATAATACATTTATTCGATTCGTAAATCTAAATAATTTAAGTATAAAAAGCTTTCAAAACATAAGTATTGAACATATTCATTTTAAACAATTTATTGAATATTTTATTTTGAGATTAATTTGGTGATATTTATAAAACATTATTTTTTAATTTTAAACTATTCATTTAATCACTAGGCAAATATCTTTAGAAATCGCATTTGACTTTTTAATATTTATCCGTGGTTCATGTTTATTTTGCTTGGATGACTTTCTTGTATTCCTAAGAAAACATTGCAAAGACCTCGTTAATAAGTTAATACCGAAAACAATGAGTTTCCGATTGCAAAAAAAAAGAAATTAACATTACTTGTCTATTTCATGAATGAAAAAACTAGTAAGGAACATTTGTTTCACTTTCCTTCCTTAATATATTAAGACGCTAAAAAAAACGTTTCAACGAAAGAATTGACATGCTATTTCTGAAAAAGCTGCTTGAAAAAAATATGCTCAAAATCCCAAAAGATATTAGCATTCTTTCGTGTTGCAAAAATGTGATCCTTTCTCATTCAAAAAAATTTATATGGGAGAAAATAACTCATGCCATTCATTTTTTTTATTACTACGCAAGTCTAACCTTAACAAAAGTGAACTTTTGTCTTTAGTCGTTGAGAAATATTAATACAAACTTTGGCATTTATTGATTTTTTTACTATTTAATTCTCTGATTTGTCAAATACATGTCATTTTAGTTTTTCATTCAGTTAATTTGTCAGTTCTGCTTTCATATAACAAAATAAAAGAATTATTTAACTATCCTTAAAAATTTAAGATTTTCTTATAAAAAATAAGTTTGAAATTATATTTTATGAAAAGTTATTATGTATTTCTTAAACTTGATTTTTAATATAACATAAACGTCAAATATTTTTAAGATAAAGTTTAAAGTTCTTTTACACAACAAATGACATGCTAAGAAGCTATGCTAGAAAAAAGTATAGAAATATCAATGATATTGCGTATTTGGAAAGCAATAATTTTAAATCTTTGTTTATAGTGAAAAGTATTCGACGTTTCTTTTATATGTTATTGAAAAAAATCTAATGTCAGAAATTCATATACATCCCATTGATTTTCTACTTCAGTCTTTCCTTTCCTTGGAAAAAGGGTAAGAATTCTCCTCACGCTGATATGTTGTTATTGAAAGACTACCAAAGCATATGAAAAGAACCGAACTTATCCCTTCCCTTCCACAGTAGAAAAACAAACTCTGTCCTCCCCTTTCCTCTGAAATTTGTTTTCAAACGAAACAGTGCTGTTACAACCTAAACCTTCCGACTCTCAAAGGGAAAATGGTACAGTCGAATCTCTCTTAACAGAAAAAATCTGGATTTCGTCGAATCCGAATAAGATATTTCTTAGAAATAATTGAATATATGTTTCTAGAACTTTCATGCTCATGTTCCGTGATGCCATTTGTAAAATTTACAGCGTAAGAAGTTCTCTGGTCATGTTTCTTGTTCTATCGACCGCAATAAGATAAATCACATTGAAAAGTGGTCAGAAATTCAATACCAACAAACAGTGCAGACAGTACATTTCAGGCAGTACCTACAAAGAAGCTTTATAATATCATGTGCGGACATCGATGGACATTGCTTGACAAGTTTTAAGAAATTCTACATTCCTTCGTCAGCTTCCTTCCGAACAACTTTCACGACCTGCGTATGATCTTCATAGTTTCTCTTCTACTTTTCCAGGACATACTTGATATTTTCTTCGACTTCAAGAAAGAATGCAAAAGGAACACAAATGTCTACATCCACTTAAGCTTGCACCTCCTCTTCATTGTCCCATTCCTTTCTTTTATTTTATTCTCACATCCCTAAAGTTCTATTTTAAATTCATACCTTCTAAAGTGCTGTTATTTTGATATTATAGATTAATTGGGCTCTTGTTACGAGATATTTTGCTGCATTTGTAAAATCTCATTAAAAAAAGAGCCTTTGAGGTGCCTTAATTAATGCGCCCATATTTGGCAAAAAGTAAGTTTTTTTTAAAGGACAATGACATTTACTCGAACAGAAGGAAAATCAAGACAATGACAATTTTTAATATTTTTCTTTCTAAGAGAAAGGAAATTTTCTACACAATGACGATTTTGAATCTTGCTCGATATTTTAGCTGTAGGTAATGATCTTGGGGCAGAGCTTCGGCTCCTGGGAGAACTGATAGTAGTTTCCGAACAAGATTCCTTCAAAAAGCAGTCATGTATTTAGGTTCACCAGTTATAGGTTGAATTTAAAGTGGGTTAATTATTCTTACGTTTGTATATCATTGATTTTGGAGACTGGAATGCTGGCTTTATCTTTATTCAGGCATTTCATCTGACATTGATTTAAAATTATGAGAAGAATCAGAAAATGACAATCGTGCACTTTCAAAATGGAATCTAAAATAATTAATTAATCAAAGTAAGACTATGTTATTATTTGAACAGATTACTTTTAAAGATTTGGACTTAACTTTTTATAATTTAAGGACAAGCTGAAATTTTGTATTCACATTATAAATAAATGTTACAATCTTTTCTCAATACCTAAAAACTAGAGACATTCCAAACTTCATCTAAATTGAGCGGAATTAACGAAAGTAGAATCATTATCTTTTATTTTTAATATGAACTTCTACCATATTTCAAAATTATTACTAATAAATTTGGAAAAAAATTATGATATGCTTTTTCGACTGTAATATGCTGAAGGTTATTTCAAATAATAATAAAAAACGCCATTTTTTTAACATAATTGTCTCAGAAATTAAAATCTTGCATAAAAAAACTTTGTATTATGTTTCTCTTTGAATAGTAAAAATATTCATAGTTACTGATTTATTAATTAAAGGAAAACGTTTTAACTACATATAAAATTTTCTAAAATGTGATAATGAAACAGAAACAAATTTCGAAGAGAAGATATTCTGACCTCTTCGAAAGCCAAAAGAATTTTAAATATATCTTTTTGGAATTGCTCTTGATGTGTTAGTAGATATGCACCTTACAGAAAAAAATGTGATTGTTCGTCAAACGATTTTCGTATGCTCCCGCATAACTATTTCTACTCATAAAGAGTAGCCAAAAAATAATTATGTCTATGAATGAAGAAACCAAACTCTCGATTGGATTCTAAAAAGATTATTTAAAATTCCTGTTTCCATTCCCTGTCATTGCTATGTTTAGATTTCGCGATTTTGATGTTTCACTTGTATAACTTCGGAACAAATTTTCCTGGAATAATCACTTTTATGTGTTCTTAAATCAAAACTTTATCGATGAAATGTATAAAATTTGATCGCCGTGTTTTATTACTCTAATTTACACGATGTTTATTTTTTATTTTAATGAAATCAATGCAATTTTCACATGTTAAATTTACTTAATATTTTCGTTGGTCAGAGCTATAAAGTACATTTGAAAAAAGGACATTTAATATTTTCTCTAAACAGGCTTCAAATCGCTGATAATTAATTGCTAAATAATGTGAAAAAATGAAAGAACATAGCAGGCTAAAGCAGTGGCAACGCGCAGTCAAAAGAATTAACTAATTATGAATGTCTTTGAAATTTTTATTGAACGTGAATGGCATAACGTATGCAAAAATATTTCCAAATATGGTTCAAATATATTTAGTTTCCTATCGCGGTAAAAGAGGCTATTTATTTAGAAAAAGTGTTTCTTCCCTTTTAAGAATAATATATATATAAACTATTTATATAAAAACAATAATGTCAATAAACAGTTTCAACATGAGAATCACATTTCAAATTTCTTCCAACTAAATCCTGCTCATAAACACGTGGAGTCACACAGTTAAGCAGATACCGAAAAATGTATTTTTTGGGCTCAATATTCATTAAAATATAGATGTATACCTGGTTTAAAAATAAATTAATAACTGATTCTTCTGATTCTAATACCTGATACTTAAAAAGCGTATCAGATGTGTTTATAAATTAAATATTAGCAAAAATATATTATTTGCGTGGGTTGTGTTTTAATAATGAATTACATATTTATATTACAGAAGAGATATTGAGGTAACATGTATATAAACAAAATTGGCAAATTATTGATTAAAATTTTGCCTAATATTAGGCCTTACGATTTTGCAGTTAGTCTAAAGCTCTAAAAAACCATACCTATTCTTTGTAAATTTTCATATTTAAAAGAATGAAGTTTAGGAGAAATTATAAAATCTATGACATGAATCATTTTTTGTGGAGAGACAACATTGCAACTTATTAAACTCTTCTAGAAAAATGCTGCCTAAGTGCTCGTACCATATTTCCTATAAACGCAGTCGCAAGTTTTAACATCACTGATGCTGTCTGAATGAAATTTGAATTTCTGAAAATCGCGGAGGAAAAGGCGAAACTGCAAAAGTTACATTTTAGAATTCTTCAACAGATCTAGTAAAAGAGAAAACAAAAAAAACATTTATAAAGGAGCAACACGCGCCGTGGAATGTCATTTTCAAACAAATGTGGAACACACAGTGGGATATATTTTATGAGACCTACATTGGAAAACCATATTACAAAACTAGTTACGTTTCGAATGATAATTAAAAATGCACAGAAAATGTTCGGAATACTTAAAAATGCACAGATTACTTAATTATAGATATTTTTAGATTTATAAATTTAGTTACAATTATTAATTTTTTTACACAATTTAAAACGTCCACTTTTATTTATTTTAAAACTAATCATCTTTGGTGACAAGAATCTTCATGAATATCATGGAATTTTATCTTACCTCTATACCCAGCCCTCAGCTCCAAAAATAAATATAATTAATAATTTTATCAACTTAGACTTATTTTTGTTGTTGTTTCTGAAGTATCTTCGATCTGACTCCTCCTAATTTTTATAGCCTGACCTTAACTTGTTGTTTTTTCAAATTAATTGTACACACCCTATCCCGCTAGTTTCATTTTCGATATCATTTTTTGAGAAGGTAATAAATAATAAAAGAATTAAAATAAGAAAAAATAACTACATTTTTAAATTACATGAGGAAATTAAGACGCCTTTTACTTTCTTATAGTATAAATTAATCATATCATACATTCTGATAAAAATTCTATCTTCCTTCTCTGTCTCATATAAGGCATGACGAGAAAATCAGGAAATGAACTTGACCCGTGAAGAACTGTAATTTGTTTTGCATTTCAATTTAATCATCATTAAAATTACGCACTTCTTTATAATAAAATTTATGGCAATACGTTATAAAAGCGATTATTCTGAAGATTAAAGATAAGAACCCTGCTAAAACCGCTAACAGATATTGTTTTCATATATTTTAATTTGGATGAAACCAAAGACTTGACCTCTTTCGAATTGAAAGCAGCAAAAACAAAGAAACGATTATTGTAAGGAAGACAAATGGTTTAATTTTTTTCAGTTTAAGAATTGTAATAAATGCACATTTTTGGAAGTTTGTTCCCTTAAATACCTAAATGAATATATAAACACCAATTATTCTGAAGAAAGAAATCTGAAGTTAACAACAAAATATTCCTTTTCTTCACAAAATATTATTTTTAAAATTGGTAAAAATATATTTTAATAACATAAATATGAAACACTGTTATAATTCTCGGATGAAAACAATTTCTCCAGTTGCGGCACCTTTAACATTACTTAATATTTGAACCACTGCTTGGATAGGATTTCTTAGATGAAAGTCGTGTTTTGATGTGTTCGAATTTGCAATTTTCTCCTCATTCCTCCCCTCACTTTCTCTGCTGATAATTTTACTGGCTGAGTATTCAGGCAAACATTAAAATCTATTATTTATTTCCATTTTTATAATAGCCAAGTCTGAGGTAAAAGTATACAAAAGTTACTAAAAAATATCATTTCCACAGTCTGCGTTTCAACACAACCACTGAACTCAACAAAGCTCAGCATCAAATATAGAACTCAGTTCACGATTCCATGCCTGATTAAGTCTATACAACAATGACCACTTCACAACAAAACCACACCTACATAATTCCTCAGCCTGATTAAGAATCTTCTGAATGCATCATCTAATCTAAAAGACACAGAGTGTTATTCCCGAAACTAATTCAAGGCCCCCAATTGGTTATAATGAACCGGGGCGCCACCCTGCATCGATTCTGTGGATGAGTGGATACAAAGGGGCGCAGGTGTTGCAGCTGCCGGATATCGAGATTAAAGTCCTTGAATGGGAAAGCCCGTCTTCTCAACAATTGAGTACGTAGTCCCAAATTTCCACGTGCTTCTGGGAGTTATATTTTCCTGAGGGCATTGACAGTTCATATAGGAGACGATAGGTAACTGTGCCTTCCAATGATTGGGTGCTTCGCTTTCTATGAAATCTTGAAGGTTGAGTTAAGTGGGTATTTTTTATAATATTAAGAAACATGGCGTTGTTAAATTGAGTATGATTTTCGAAAAATACAAAGGTACTTTATGGTAGAATTGTGATATGCTCTCTAACTTTCAGTCCATGTAATGTGGAAGATTCTATTGATTAGTAAAACATCATATTTTTCACCTTGGCAATCTCCAAAATTGTAAGATCCAAGTCTAAAGAAATATAATGCAGCATTAAATATCATTTTAAGCCGTAGAGTTCCAGCAATTAATTTTGTATACTATGCTTCATTTCGAGTTCTTAATGAAAGAGTGAATATGTCAAAAATCTGAGTCTGTTATGGCATTAACCATTACAGAATTTTATTTTGTGATATTTCTCAAAAATGGAGGATAGTGGGGAACAGGTGACTATTGATGATATGACTAGGGGTCTTGACTTTCATACGCAATAAAAATTGACCAAATTCATACAATAGTTGGGATGGTGAACTCTAGAAAAGTTTTTTTCTCATGCAGAATGTGCAGTGACGTAGTATTCTTGAGATTTCTCTGGAATATGGAGGATTGTGAAAGGCAGGTGACCATTGATGACGTATGTAGGGTTCATGATTTTTCATATAAATTCAAAAGTGTGCATTTGGTTTAGTGCTAGTTCTCCGGTCTTGTCAATTTTTTTAAATATATATAGAGAGGGAGAGAGTATAAATCGTAAAAGGGACGTATTTTCATATCTTTTCGAATTTGATATGAAAATTTGTTATATTATTTTAATTATTTTCCTATTATATTTTGCTTCTTTGATATATATATATATATATATATATATATATATATAATATAAATGCAAATATAGCTAGTATATAATCATACAGAAATAAAGTAAACAAAACATATCAAGAATCAAATCTTATACCAAAAAGTCATTATTTGATCAAAACATCAGTTTTAAATAAAATCTAATAAATTGAAATTACTAAAGACACCATAGACAAAAAATCAAGTTTAAGCATAATATGTCAACAAGTGAAAGAACACTGTTGTTATTAAAAATAATGAAATAGGCAATCCAAGTAAATGGAGTTTTTAACAATTAATATAGCAGCTTGGCAATATATATATATATATATTATCCGGTGTGCCAACGCATTTCTCTTCGTCACTGTATTTCACCTTTATTCAAAGATACTAATAAATATTTTTAATTCCTTAGCGGATAGAATCAGTTATTTTTGCGAAATATCATAATGAGCTCGAAATACACATGTGTAAATAAGCAGATAAACATTGATCTTTATATTGTTAAAAGAAATTCGTTCGGAATGGACATTGATCACCAATTCATAATTCAATATATGTTGATCACAATAAAATAAGTCTATAATTGTAAGCGAAAAAGTTTTATCTTCTAGATTGAACTACTTTCGCTTTTTTAATCCTCTCATGGCTTTTTATTTTTAAGGGAAAAAGTTATCCATTTCATTACTGTCTCCTCACTTTTATAAATATTTCTTATATTAAATTAATGTATTAAATATTTTCTCTTTTTTTGGAAATATGGTATTTGTTATTACATGAAAACAGCTTATATTTCTGGGAAAAAATATCTGAAAAGTGGGAAAAAGAATTTTTTTGTGCGTTTAGGTTTGGAGAACTACCGAATATCATGGTTTATACGCAAGAAAGTGGAGTGTGCATGGTTTTATACGCAAATTTAAACGCTAATGCCGATGATTAAAAATTCACACAAGAGTTCTCGAAAGAGTCTTCTTTTTCATTCAATTCAAACTGAGTAACTTTTCTTAAATAATTTAATAGATATGAATAAAAAATTACGTGGTTTAAAATTTACCAAAAATGATTTTGTACTCTTAGAATGTTTAATATCAGCATAGAAATTATATTTAACAATTAATTTATTTGTTTTCAATTTTAGTTCTCTTAAAAATCAGAAAAGGATGTTATATTCAACTACAAATTTTAATGCGGGGGAAACACAATGAAAATTTCAAGAAGTTGCACAAAAAATATTTAAATTATTCAGTAACGGAAGCATAAACCTCGAGGGGATTCCAAATCAGACAGTTCCGAAGTCAAATCTTCCGCTTATCCCAGACAATTTGAGAAAAACTGGGCAAATATGTAGAACTCTAACGATTTAGTTCAGTTATTCGGTGTTTTCTAAGGAAGATATTCTTGTTCAGTTGTTTGTGGAAGTTATTTTGTTGTCTTTGTATTCAATCTCTTTTGTTCAATTGTGAGCCAACCACAAAATTATTGTTATTTCAAACGAAAATCTTGAAAGAAATTCATAAAATAACTCCAGTGTTCATCAAGAATACTCAACACACATTTCCTATGGTTTTCTCAGAAAAAAATTCAATATGCATTCTAATTGAAATTTGAGTATTATTTTGTGCTTACATATTTGAAATAATTTATATCTCGTTGCAAAGGAATAAGATTTTATGTTTGCAATTCTTAAAATGTTCTAAGGTTACTTTCTCGAGACATTTTCATTTTTATGCGAAAATTTAAGATCAAAAGAAGAGTCATTAACATTTTGTAATGAATCTGAA
This sequence comes from Araneus ventricosus, assembly GCA_013235015.1. NCBI lineage: Eukaryota > Metazoa > Arthropoda > Arachnida > Araneae > Araneidae > Araneus > Araneus ventricosus. The sequence goes on from BGPR01000292.1 coordinate 606,325, forward strand.
TAAAGAAGTTATTTCTTTACGCAGAAATTTTTTTTAAAAATGTTTATCCTTAAATGAAGTTTTATTAAATATCTCTAGTGGAAGTTCAATTTAATACTATAAAGGAATTATTTCATCAAATTGAGCATCCATATAAAGACATATCGTTTCATACTACAGCAGTTGAAATTATTTTACCGTGCTATGTCATTCGCACGTCGTAGATAATATAAATCTCAAAATTCATCTAAGTTTATTCGATAGTAGTTCTTTAGAACTCGTAAAATGGAGAAAATTTTTACGCTTTAAGCCAGGACGTTTCTACAATCCCAGATTTTGTGAATGAAAGGTACTGTTGTAGGATGTGGATTTATTCCATTAATATTCGGAGAGAGTCAAGAAATAAGCCCGCATAAACTTCCATGCCAGTTTCTCCTCTGATATGCAGGGTTTGGAAAAAGTTCAAAGTTTAGATGCATCTCAGTAAAAGTGACGGTGAGTTGGACATTTGACTTTCGTCACGCATATCTTATTCTACAGCGTCTCGTGCAGAGTTTTGAATTCACAGCATTTTCAACAAAGCCTTTTCTATGACTAGCTAAAATAATCGGAGATGCTGGAGTTGAAAATCTTTTCATGTCTTTTATTATCTAAGAAATTAACAATTTCATCAATTGTCATGAAATCTTCACAAAGATTTAATGAAAATATCGGCAATCGGCGGAATGCAAACACTAATAGAATACAAGTGCATCTTGTAAAGATATACATAATATTTTAATGTAATAAAGACACTAATATAAAATATTAGAATGCACAGAACGTGGTATGCAACTTTATTTTAAAATAAAATGAGAATGTCAGTTGCTACAAACGACTTTTAAATCTTGTAACTTCTCTGGAAAAAAACGAAAAATAGCTACAATTGATTTTTAAAAATCACAGAATGTTAATTTTTACCTGATGTTATCAATAATTTAAAAATTGTAATTAAGCTTTACATGTGGGAACTCAGATTAAAATAAATGACATGATTTAAAGAATCTACAATGTTTTCATTCAATAGGAATTGCAATCCTAAGAATAAAATAGTCATTTGTATGCTTGTAACTATGATTTTAATGAATACGAAATTATACCTATGATAAGTTGTCCCCAAACCTTCAACAATTTTTTTTCTTATACTTCATAGCACTGATGAGCAAAATTTGAGGAAACTCTTTTCAGTAGTTTGGATTTCTAGGACAGATCTTGTAACTTTGACATATGAAAAGGGAGGAACACTTTTTTCGATGCTTTCTCATCGACCCTTACGTACCATGCCAGTGGTTGGCCGCTTGACTCCAGTAAGAAAGAGGATACTATTAAAATTGTAATTCAGATTATGGTCTGAAGAAAATCAAAAATATATTTGAAATCAAGGTTTTTTATGAAGAAACAAGAAATCTCTTTCCTCCTTTTGACGTGAAAACGTCTTCCCGCTCGTTACAGTGATAGAGGGTCGAACTTTCTTGTGTGATAAAATACCGTCAGATTTGAATCGCTAATACGAGTAACTACGGGACTAGTAACGCGAAAAGAATGGTTGACCCAACAACTGATAGATAATATCTGTAAGAGTTTGTCGCATAGTATTTGTTTCGCCTGTGACGTCATCGTACCAGTGTAGGCGCATGCGCGTGATTGTTACGAATTAGCTTCATGTAAGATTATAAATAAGTGTAGCGTGGAAACGCGTTTTCCTAGGAGGTTGATTCTGGTGTCATTTTAAAGAGCTTGAGGAGTATTACTAGGACCCAAAGTGAGACAATAAAAATATTTATCAGAATATAAGTAAAAATCGGTATAAAATTGAAATTTCAAACTTCGCATGTGGACATGTGGCATGCATAACATGCGGAATTTTCTTTCGAATTGTACGACCCTTGCAGAATACTTAACAATACGTAAAATAAACATTGTATTAAAATTTGAATCCAAAAATTTGAATATTACGGGCAATATGAGCATTTGTAGTAAATAAAGATATCCTGCTCATACACGAAATGTAGTTCTATATACTGTCAACAGATGGCGCCATCAAAGGCTACTCTTAATAAAACATAAGAAAGGCGCTTTTCGTGTCTACGCTGTAGATTTTTCGGGAAAATGTCGGGATAAAATCATGAAACAAGTATTTTGTATTAATAGGTGATTTAACTATCAATCTCTTTAACACAATATTTACAGATAGTAGTATAATGGTTACAGAATTAATAAATCGCAAGTTTATAGCATGTAGCAAGGGTCTGTGGTAGCCTGTGATTTATCTATTCTGTAACCATTATACTACTCTGTGTAAATATTGTATTAAAGAGATGGATAATTAAATTGCATATTAATACGAAACACTTGTTTTATGATTTCATCTCAACATTTTCACGAAAAATCTACGGCGCGGACCCGAACCGCGCCTTTCATATTTTTTTAGTCATTCAGGGATATTGTATACTTTTCAATCAGTCTTGAGATTGCTCTTCTTTGTCTGTGCCATCACCAATAGTCTAACTGTCATATATATGAAGAAATAATGGAGAAATAGGGAGAAATTATCAACAGATCGATTCAGAGAATAAACAGATTAGCTTTCTGAGGGAATTGATTTTCAAATACCTCAGTGATACAATAACTGTTCAAGAGCATTGAAGAAAAAAGAAAAATATAGCCTGATAAATTATTTGAAATATCATATAATATTTTTTTCTACTCTCAAAACAATGATACAGTGAAAAGTTTATTGACAAACTCATAACAATCACCGTGTTTTAAATACCTATTAGGTATGTGTCCCGATGTTTTTAATTTCTCTTCCCGTAACTTCAGAAACCTATCAAATTTCTAGAATATCTGAATGTATTTGTCTCTGATGATAATAAAAGAAGGAAGATTTGAATGATACTTAAAACAGAGATTAAACACTTTTCCTTATAACTTACATTTTAATACTTTTATGCAATGCTAAAGCAAAGTCGCATCAAAACACTTTTAATCCGAACTCACTCTTCTGTATTTAAATGCTACAATGCATATTCATTGCAGTCAATCCCAAAACTGAAATAATTGTTACGAAAATATAATTTTAAAATCCGAATTCTTTCCTTTAATTGCAAGGAAACTCCATAACAACGGAACTGTTACAGGACAAATTCATCAGTAACATTCGAGATTCAGCATATTAGCCATTTTCTTTTGCTATGACCTAACCGGCCTGCTAAACTTTATCTATTCTGTTTTCTGCAATTTAAAATATCATTGCATTTTAGCCAATTGTAGACTGAAGATTTTAGTTCAACCATTCTATACTAAAATGTACGCTTTAACGAATTTTCGCAGATGACTGTCACTGGTGAATCTGAGAGAGTTGAAATTTTTGGAACTAAAACAATGCAAAGAGCACATTAAAGTGAATTCGATGAAATAGAACCCTTGCAAACCGTCCACAAATGATGAGATTAATTTGAGGACATTACAAATTTTAATTAAACAAAACACGTTATGCTGTGTAATTACGCGAATTCACAATTTTGATTGTTGGGAAAATAATATGTGGTAAGTTTTTAAATTGAGTTTTGCTTTAGTCTGCCATTAAACTTTTGCAAAAACATCTTAGCTCTCTATGCGAATTGAAATTAGACTGGATTTAATTTTCCGTCAATAATCGTGAAAGGATTACAACATTTTGAACCGGTGTTGGTGTCGAAGAATTTAATTGTTCAAAGACGAAGAATAGTTGTTAATAGATTTGAAAAAATAGTAGATTAACACATTTTGCTAATATTTGTTTAAAATGCGTTCAAACGCCATATATCGTTTCGCAAACCGCATAAAGGACAATTTTCCTCTCATAATCATAAAATTACAAATAAAGTATAACATTCTAAAAATCTTTCATCTCTGCAAAATGAATATTTTATCATATCTAAACCTTTAATATAGGGTTTCAAATGTTGCTTGTCTGTAGGTAAAGATAGCGATTGTAATTAAAATATTTGAATCCACATGCGTTGTGTACGATTATTTTTTATTTATTCATAGTACCTGAAAGAATTTACCGGATAACTCCTAGAGCCAGAGATTTAAATAGCCAAATTTATAAGAGGATGCAAATAAGACTATCTATAATACTAACTTCTGATAATTAAAGCATGAAAGAGGAATGTGTGTGTAGAAGGATGAATCTGATAGCATGCATTACCGCAAACATAGTTTAGAAATGAAGAATAGAGAGGAACAGGAAAATGCTCTCTTGTATAAAAAGAATTCAATCATCTCTTATAATAACTGAATTATAATTGGGATGTTTAGCAATTACGGATTGTAAAATATTTGAATCCACATGCGTTGTGTACAATAATTTTTTATTTATTCACAGCACCTGAAAGAATTTACCGGATAACTCCTAGAACCAGATATTTAAATAGCCAAATTTATAAGAGGATACAAATAAGACTATCTATAATACTAACTTCTGATAATGATAATTAAAGCATGAAAGAGGAATGTGTATGTAGAAGGATGAATCTGATAGCATGCATTACCGCAAACATAGTTTAGAAATGAAGAACAGAGAGAAACATGAAAATGCTCTCTTGTATAAAAAGAATTCAATCATCTCTTATAATAACTGAATTATAATTGGGATGTTTAGCAATTACGGATTGTAAAATATTGGAGAACAAAACATGCTGACAATTGCCAAAAGATCCAAATATTAATTATTGCAATGCAACTGTACTATGCATGTTCATCACATTTTATCAGAATGCTCAAATTTTAACTCGCAGCGTTTACGCTTTTTTAATACTACTACAATTTCACTCTCTACATTACTTGGAGAAACCCCACATGTTCATCTTTTTGCATTCTTGAAAGCAATCGGTTTTTATTCTCTTATTTAAGCATTGTTCAGTTTTAACTGATCGCCTTTTATATCGTTTTGTTTACATATGGCAATCTTTGATTTTTTAATTTACAATTTTTATGGCGCAGTATGGTCAACTTCATGGCTCTTGCGCCAAAAAACCCAACACAACCAACCAACCAACCTCATGTTCACCTTTTACCTTTTTTAAAATCAATTGGCTTTTATCCTGTCATTTAAGCAATTTTAACATATTTTAATGTTTACACTATTTTTATGTACATTAGTTCCACATTTTTATCTTGACCTGATTTTTACATAGTTTAGCGCAAATCTAAACAAATGTTTGGCGCAGCTTGGCCAATTCTGGCCCTTGTGCCATAAAACCCCAATCAATCAATCAACCAAATATTAATTTTATAAAGGCATACAAGGTAAATGAAGCTAAGGAGTTCTAAGGTAAACATGGTTAAATTTGTGAGATGATTCTTTTCCACTTAGATTTTTTTTTGGGGGGTGGGGTAAATTCATTCATTTCCCCATGTTCTGAAATGTACACGAATGAGATCTAATCGTGCTCTAACCACAGTGTTTTCTAATCTACATACGGCACTGAACACATTAACTTTAATTCTAACCACCTGTATATATTGGAAAGATTTCAGAATTAGGAATATCATTTGCGCAACTTCAAAAACTGTGCTTCTCTACATTACAAAAAAATGTAATTTTGTTAGATATTACAAAGTAGTAATTATGTTAGACAATACAAAGTAGTAATTATGTTAGATGGGTTCCTATTAATAGATTAATTTCAACGTAATAAAAGACACAATCTAACCAGAGGCCCAATCATATAGCCAACATTGTAAAGACATATCGCTGTTGTTTCAGCTTTAAAAGGGGTATTAAGCGAATGGAACCACAAATCACGCAAATCATTTCGTTAATGTATCTACATTTAATACCAAGCGATTTCTTTGGTTGCTTCTATTAACGAAAAAAATGTTTCAGGAAACTTCCTGAAACATTTAACAAAACCTGTTTAACTAAACAGGTTTGATATAATCTTAGTAAATACTTTATTTTTGTTTATAATTCTATATCAAAAATAAGAATTTACGGACGCTTAGGAAACATGAAATATTTTTGTTTGATATAATATTTTATATTCTTTTACTTCGGTTTATTTACATCAGTTTACAAGGCATTTTCCAGTATCCGCAATTCAAACGATTTTTTTTTCAAATCGAGTTTAGAGCTTTACATAAGCTTTTATTCAACTTGACTGTCGTGCCCTCAAATCTTGAGATAGATTTCTTACCCACTTCCAATCGAGTTACAAGTTTGAAATTTAGCATAGTGGTGGTTTTCCGGTGACAATGCAATATTAAGAAAAAAATTTGTAATCTATACCTATTTTAAACCTAAAAAAATTATTTTAAAATTTTAGCCCTATATTTGGGCGATAAAGTTTGGAAGGTGGTAACCTCACGTTACGTAGAGTTGTAACAACACCACGAAGCTAGCAGAGAATATTGCTGTACTTCCGGCGCTGCTCTGATGAATGACGTAATAGCTCGTGTTTCTATGCGTCTTGGGTTTACTTTCTATTAGAATTCGCAAACAACCAGATTTTTTTTACTTCGTGTGCGTCAAACGTTTCGCACTCAAAGTAAAAAGAAAAAGTTGTGTATATCGATTCTCTTTTTTTCTATTACATTGTTGATAATAATTATAAGTTATCACGTAATATATTGCGGATTTATAATTCAAAAATTTCATGTCGTTAAATCATTTTAAAAATGTAATTGTAATATGTATATAATAATTTTAATATCTGTTTTATATAGAAAAATTCTATAATTGAATTTGGGTTACTATGCCTAACATCTCGTGTGTATTCGTGTCAGCCGTCACTAAAAAGTAGAAAATAAAATAAAATAAATAAAAATTTAAGGCATAAGCTTTTCTTCAAAATGCACTTTAAATGAGAAAATACGTTTACACATTATAATTTCGTCAAAATGAACTCAAAAGTAAAAAATAATTTTTCTGATTGCAATAAAATGCATGGTTCGATTAAAAGCGTCGGCGTTTTTACCTTCTAGGAATATTAAATTTGTTTAAGGAAATATACACAAAATATAGGGTCCTTTATAAGACGCCCACAGTTTTATTCGAACTATGCATTTTAATGTAATCAGAAAAATTATTTTTTACTTTTTATTTCATTTTGACGAAATTATAAAGTGTGAACGTATTTTCTCATTTGAAGTGCATTTTGAATAAAAGCTTATATCTTAAATTTTTTTATTTATTTTATTATTTATCAGTGTTAAAGTGGCAACATTGCATTGTCATTTAGCAACAATATAGTGCACTTATAATTGGTCAAAGAAATCATGCGTGATATTCCGTTTCTTTTGCGAAAGGTTTCAAATATTACTCAGTCACATAATAATCACAAAATCAATTGCATTAACAGAAAAGAAAGACAAGTTCCGACTTAACATAACAAACTTTTATTTTTAAATATTCGACAAATTCTAAAATTTCATTATGTGTAGCTTATTTGAAAATTGAGTAAAAAAATGAAAGGGAGGCCACATAAATAGACCATTGACTGCATTGTACTTTGGAAAATAGTAAATTTCCGACCACAAACGATTACAGCAGCACCCTGTGTCTTAGCTGCCAGTGGTGGATACTTTGAAAACACCGCATTATAGTTTTCAGAGGGCGAATTTTGTAACTAATTTCAAAATTCACTGGGTGAAAATTGATTGTTCTCCAAGCATAATGTAGCAAACGATGAGTTCTATCACTTTCCGTTACTTTTTCCTTCATTTTTCAAATGTGCTAGTCATTTTGGGGGCACTCAGTATGCTCGTTTGGAAATTTATTGATGACCGTATACAAACATTTGTTGCGGTGGAATATAATCCTAGAAATATTATGTTCAGATAGTAGAAGATATATTTGGAAAGGAATTATGTGAGGAAACCACTAGCTAGGACTGGGCGATGTTAATGTTTTAGCATCGCGATGTATCGCCACTCTAACATCGCGATATTTCGATACATAGATGTTTCGCACTTTCTATTGCCTAATTTTGCATTCTTACACTTTTGAGTGGTTGATTAAGGCGTTTATATGCTTATAATAAACTCAATACTCAGTTACCCAACAAATAAAGTGTCAAAAAATACTATAAATTTGTCTAGTTATCAACAATAAATCGTATATTAAAAACAATACGATCTTCTCTTCAACCAAACAAACGATGAACGGCAGGATTGATAATTAAACCCTTGAACTTAAAAACAACATCAGAGAATTTACACGATTAGAAGAAAGCACGAGGCCACACGAAGTAATGCACGTTTCGATGACTGAGAGATTCAACAACAGACAAAACACTTCGCTTCCTCAATTCTCGAGATGAGTTATTTTCATCGTTTTCATTCGCGGTCACATCGGGATTCATCGTGTCAGCACAACGATCCTCACTTCGCAACGTATGTCTCTGCTTGATGAGTCACGATGGAAGAAACATGGGGAAAGATACACTACGGTAATCACTGATGATTGGAGAAGTGCCTCGCGCTTGCGGTCATCGATGCGCGATCGGAAACAATGCTCTTCGCGGTGCGTGTGGACATCGATGCCTACGATGCATCGGGAAACATCGTACACATCGCGAGTAAATCGGATTTTCCGATGCTTCGAAAGAAACGACAATATAAACATCGGAATGGCGATGATTGCGTAACATCGATATTTTTCGATGCATCGGAAATCGGCACAGTCCTACCACTAGCTCAGTCATAGGTACCTGTTTCTTATTAACCAAATTCACCATATTTGACATATCCGAATTTCTTTTTAACGGAACACATGAAGAGAATCATTCACAATATTAACACTGAGTGAATCCTACACAATATTAACACTGATTAACACTGACTGAATCCTACACAATATTAACACTGATTAACACTGACTGAATCATACACAATATTAACACTGATGAATTGACAGAGAAAAATTTTATTTTTTCTCTACCAATTTATATGTTGGTGTAAGAAATTTACGCAAATTCCTGAAATTTTTGAAAACATACAGGAGTCAATGCTTAACGAATGTGCAGATTTAAAAGGTGCTTGTTGTCTCTCTTTAAAGTATCTACTGCGAACGCAGTAAATGTTTGAAAATATTCGTAACATTTATTTAGAGTGTCTTTAATTTAAATTTCCAAATGTTTCTTAATCACCGACTCCTATACGAGGCTTATAAAGACACACATTTCATGAAAAGTTAATATTATTTTGGTTTTGACTTCCTAGATATTTCTCTTTATGTATAAAATATAAGATAATGTATCAGATCTGCATAATTTCTTTTATTTAAAATCATTGCATGAAATAAAAATATATAGGATTTTAAAAAAGTTTCTGAGATCAAATTGTGAATATATTTTGCTTATTAATTTTGATTTTTTAAAAGCACAGCAAGAATAAATAAATAAATCATTTGTATATTCTTTCAATTTTTCATAATTATTAAATTATCAATGGCAAAAACGTAATATTTTTTATTATATTTTCAATTAAATGCATAAAATATTTTTCTTCCAGTAGACATTAATTCTACATAGATTTGTCAATTTCCATCTGACAAAAAATTTCATTTTGTGAAATAACATTCCAAAGACAAATCTCATGATTGAGCTATACGGTATTGTGATTTGGATCTAATTTTCCAGTTTGTTAGTTTTGCATTAACGTAAATATAACCCCAAGAAAGCCAGCTTGATCTTTTTCAAACTTAAGGAATATGTAAATATGATAAAATGTGTCAAAAAAATGTCTATGTTGAACTATGATTCCGAATAAAACTAATAATGTTCCGAACTAAAAATAAGCTACCGCTGTTATCTAACCTCAGAATTATCTCTTGTTACTACCAATTTGCAATTTTAATTTCTTATATATCAATTCCGTTAAATTTTTTTTGAATCTTGAATAAGCCCGATTTGATAGTTAAATCAATAATACCTTAATCATGTAATAAAAAAATTCAGTATTACATTTAGAAAAAAGGAAGCAGTATACAAATGAATAAATAACTTTTAATTAAAAAGGATTCCCACGGATCCTTCTCATATGCAGAAGGATTATTTTCCATGAACTGCAGAGAATAACGTTTTTTCAATCGAGGTATTCTGTTTTGATTCCTAAGCATTTTAAAAAAAGAATAAGGTTAAGAAAAACCAAAAGAAAGCGTTTCTTATAGATTGCAATAAAAAAAATCCTAAAATATCACATTCCAGCAGAAAAATAATAATACAGTGAATCTAAAAATAAATGGGAAAAGATTAAAAGTGCAATATTCTCAAGGAACTTCGATTAACTACATTATTACCTTACTTCTTCGACTTTACCCTGGAGTTCCGCGGATAAAAAATGATGGTTTTTCATTATTAATTAAAATTTCATTACGTTTTTTTCTGATCTTAACTCTTTTTTTTATATTGCATCGACTGGTTCTTTGTACCGGAAATCATTATTTCGCTTTACTGAAACTTTAATATTCTGTGTCTCAAAGGCTTTCTGAAACTACTCGCATTTCTCACAAATGACCGAAGAGCTGTATTCTTAAAGTCTTCATTTGTTTCTTATACCGTAAATAAAAATGTAAGAATCCCGGTTTAAATCGGAATGTTTCATCATAAATATTGGAATTTTTCTTGATGATGGTTTTATATATATATAAAAGTAAATCAATGGAATAACGCTTGCTTCAATTTAAGTAGAGACTGGCAACAAAATATATGCATTTAAAATTGCCGTTAGAGGTAAGAATTCATTAGCATTTAGATAAAGATGAAAGATTATACATATATATGTACCTTTTAAATAAATACTTACAAACAGAGTAAATATGAAAACTGATAAATATAAAAGATTATATATCTTTCTTGTACCTTTTTATTAAATAATTACAAACAGCATAAATATGAGGAAAGGCTCAGTTCTACAATAAAAATGGTTTATATTTATCTATAAGCGCTTTTTGACGTTATTATTTAAAAGAGGGAAAACACTTAATTGATGAGGAGCACTCTATGAAGGAAGCACTGAAATGTTGCATACGCAAATAATATTTTAAGATTTATGTTAGAGTGTACGAACATTAGGAGGACGTATCTTCTATCCGCTACACTCCCTAAGCTAGATTGTTTCTAGGTTTAACTACTTAAAGACAAGAAATCTGTAGACGTATTCCGTCATACGCTTGTTGGCAATCTTCAGCCTTGCTTCGTGCATTATGGCAACCAAGTTAACACATTAGCTTATCCCATGAAGGCCCCTTGCTTATTTCCGATTTCCATCCAACCGGTTCGATCGCTGTAATGGCTTCAGGTACGGGGACATGGGGCGGCGTTTTGTATAGGCCCGTCTTTTGTTGGCCAAGTCATAAGCAGCAAACTGTGGGGGAATCGATTAGCGGCTTGAAGTGCTTTTATGGCAGTTGGGTAGTACACATGTACCCCAGTCGAGTTATAATGCCGGACAAGTTCATTAGTTACATATTTGCTCATCATTTCCCCCTGCGGTTGGAGGAAAATCGGAACTGAACCGGAGATATGTGTGTACTACCCAAATTTTGCCAATGTTCTTGAAGCCTCTAATCGATTCTCCAGTAGTCTGTGTCGCTAATGACCTGTCCGACAAATCGATGTGCGTACCGGGCCTAACTCATAAACAGGTGGAGAGTAAGATGTTTGCGTTAGTAAAATTTTCGGAATAAGGAAAAATAGATGCATATAAAGTAGGAATGAAAGTATGAAGCGGAATGTATCAGACGATTGATTCTAATAAGTACATTCAAGGTTATATACAAATGCATTTATAGCTGATTACATTTCTAAGTGAACAAACAATTTGCATGCATCTAGAATACAGCTTACCTCAGCCTTTTCCAAGTGCACTTCAATTTCTCTCATTGCTGAAATTTTCTTAAGTAATTTTTTTCGGAATTTTGATTACATTATTCTTGGATTTCAATCCTTGCTTGCGTGATTAAATACAATACAAATTGTGCTCGGAGCATCTACAAAATTATTGTTAATTTTATTAAAAATTTTCACCCTCCACCTGAAGTGGTCTAGAGCTTTAAGGCATGAATGGTTCAGAGAAATGAATCAAAGTGAAATTCATCACAACAGATTCTTGTTCTACGTAATGTAAAGTGTAAAAAGCAGCATGATAGGTAAGCACTTGCGGTACTAAAATTATTTAAAATTGTTCTTTGCCATTTCACAAAATTTTCGCTATTTTGTTGAAAACCTTCACTCTCCTCCTCAAGTGGCCTAGATCAGGGGTTCTCAACCTTTTTGCCCTCTCGTACCCCTTGATTAGTCTTTTCATTTTCGCGTACCCCCTACTGTCATACCCTTCCCCCCAATCATCCGTCTAAGCAAAGAAGTTTTTATCAATAATGTTAAGGGCTTAGGTAAGCTGAAGAGTCAAATAACGCGAATTAAAGGCATTTACAGGACTTATTTTTAATTTTATATTTTATTCCAATTTTAAAATAGTATTAGTAAAACGGCAAAACAAATGAAAACAGTATTGTAATAATTTCACATTAACTTGTAATGTTAGCTAAAAATTACACTTCGAAATAATCAGTTATTGAAGTGCATGAAAATTCCAATGCGATCCTCGAGCTTGTTTCATGGAGCTGAGTTTTATAAAATTGGGTTCAAATGAAGATATAATCTCATGTCTGGAGACACGTCAAGCTTATTTCGATATTTGTTCTTAAAATATGTATAATACGAGAATGCTCTTTTCATAAGTTCTGTGTTCGTGAAAGGTATTGAATATTTTATCGCTTTTACACCGAGTTCTTGGTATTCTTCTTTCACTGCTACCCAGAAGTCGATCAAATTTCTTTTTTTTAATTCGGATTCTAATGAAGAATCAGTGGGAATTCAATTAATTTTTCTTTTTCAAAAATTGCCAATTTTTCAGCCTTTTGTAAAACCTTTCGTTGAATGGATTTAAAATCATCATATCTGCATCACTGCCCTTTTTAAAATATTGTCTGAATGACAACTTAAGTTCTTTAAAATGTGCTATCGTACTAGTTTTTACTTTTTTTGTTAATTTATTTTTTTTTGTACAGGATTCCCAAAAATTCAGCTTCTTAATCTCGACTTTGTCAGTTACCTTAAAATTGGTTATGGAATGGTTCTGCAATCTTAAATTAAGTTGATTTATTTCTGAAAAAATCTCAAATAATTACACAAGCTGCTGCAACCATTCACTTTTATAAAATTTAGAGCTCAACGTGAAACGGTGGTCTTCAAAAAACGTATGAACTTCATGTCTCAATTCAAATAATCTTATGAGTACATCATCTTACTTCTGTGTGCAAAAGTAACGTAGTATGAATGTAGGCTGCCCATGACTCCCCACAAAAATTTGAACAATAGGGTGTTAGTTGAATTAGCCGCTAAATGTCGCATTAGTAAAGATGGTTCCATGCTGCCATTTGACAATGTCTCTCCAGAAACAACGCAGAGTGGTTTTGGACATTCCTCATCACCTGTGACAGAAAATCCATATTTTAAGTATTTATTAGAATATTTTCACTTCACCTGAGCAGGCCAATCAGTCGACCTGTTATCTTGCTGATCCACAATTATCTCCATAGATGCCAAATCGGTGGTTGGAATTTCAGTTCTAGATGCCGATATATCCTTTTCAGCAAGCTTGTAAGAGGACCAACGATTAGATGGGGGAACCAATCAATTATCCATAAAAACCATTTAAAACATCTAGGCGTTACAATAGATCATAAATTAAGCTGGCTACCACACATATTAGAGCAGGGCAAAAGAGCCATGGATCAATATCAACATTATGCAGAATCGCAGGAAAAACTTGGGCATCAACAAAAACAAAAGAAGGCTTTTGTATAAAACAGTTATAGAAAGAACACTATGCCATGGAGCAGCTGCCTGGGGACATAATATGACATCCCGACTCCAGAAAAAGCTGGCCTCCATTCAACGTTTGCTTCTTCTTTATATTACTGGTGCATACAGGACAACACCAACCGCTGCTCTCCAAGTGGTCACCGGTCTTCAACCCCTCCACCTACAAATCCAAGAAGAAGCAACATATGCCCGAGTTGCTCGAGCAAGATCTTCATCCAACTTTTTCACCGTTATATTCAGCCCAACAGAATACGAGAGCAAAAGCAGTGGAATTCATATTCAATCCCCTTTTTTTCTTCTCCACAATCAAATTTCATTTGCAGAAAATCACATAGACTCAGGAGTCAAGGCTATATATACTGATGGATCTAAAACGGACGAAGGCACTGGTAGCGCATATTGCATTCTCGAAAATTATGGAATAATAGCCTCATGGCAAGGTAAACTTGATCGAAGCAATTCCGTTTTCCAAGCTGAAATCCTCGCAATTAGAATGGCAATTGAAGCAGCTTCTTCCCTTCATAGACCAATCAAAATTTGGACAGACAGTTTGTCAGGTTTGATGGCCATACTTAATCCTAAATCCCACCATAGTATGGTCCGAGAAATTCAAACCCTTTTGCTCTCCCATAAATACATTCACCTGAGATGGCTTAAAGCCCACGTCGGATTTTTAGGCGACGAATGCGCAGACCAATTAGCCAAAGTAGCCATCACAAAAGGCGACCCTTTCCTTCTACCTAAGCCACTTTCCTGTCTGAAATCTGAGATGAAGTCAGCTGCTCTAAGCATCTGGCAAGACAACTGGGATAACGGAGAAACTTGCCGCAGTACATACGATATAGTGCCTAGGTCTCAAACAAGCCAGTAGAATGGAATAGAGAAGAGATAATGTTCGTTACAGGGCACGGGCCTTTCCCTTCACAATCTTCGAATACATGACAACTGCTCGTGAGGAGAAAAAGGAGATCCAATTCACTATGCCACTAAATGTCGGTTTACCCTCTCCTGGCATTTCCAAACTCCAACAGTGTCACTTAAATTACAGTGGTTGAAAAACATTCTCACGAACAACTTATCAAGAACCCCGGCTTTGACTCCTAATGCGTTTCATATGTGATGAGAACAATCTCATTGTAGAGGATAATAATTGAGCACTCATCCACCCAGACTGATACACACTTCCGGCTACTTATAATTTTTTCCCTCTACGTATTTTTTTGTTATTTTGTTATTATTTCTATGTTGTTCTGCCCAGTGTATGTTTCTTTTTCATTTTTATTTGTTTTTGTACCTGTTACTTGTTTTTGTCCTTTCTTAAAAAGTAAAATTCACCTCCATCCATCCAAACCGGAAAGGAGCCAAATAGCTCTAAACACGGGGATACAGGTGGTGTAATGTAATGATCTCTTAAGAGTTCCAGTTTTCAACCACTTGTCCATTTTGAGAAATAAAACAATATCGAGTGGAAGTCACTCTAAAGATAAGCAATTCAAATTAAGCATGCATAGCCTACCAACACCAATTTTGTACCACAAAACAAACCAAACCAATCAAATTGAACACTCATAAAAACGCAAAGCGTGATTTATATGAACAGTCGTTATTCATTACGCATCCCGATCGAGTAATTAATGATGCCTGCGTTTAATCATGCTTTTAATGAAAACGTCAGAACAAGAATCTTTGGGAGGAATCCGGATTGCTCTCGATATGCCTAAACTAGAAGAACAAAAATAAAAAGCATACTACACTGGCGCCTAGTGAAGCTACAGCTTTTGGGAACACACTGATGATTCATGCATAATCGGGACTGAGGTGAAGACAAAATATCAATAATTTGCCAGCTTTTCTTTTGCTTTCTTTTTTCTTATTTTGAGCGTAGGTTTTAGACAAGCACAACTTTCATTCTTTCTTTCCACACGAACTTAGGAAAACAAAATACTGTAATTTCTTTAATCCTTTACATTGTCTTGTGTCCGCCATTACCGACTTTGATTTCGCGTACTCCCAACTGGCCTTCGCGTACCACAGGTTGAGAACCTCTAGCTTAGAGGTTTATGGTATGAAGATGAAACAGAGCAGAATTCCTCGCTACAGATTTTTATTATGAATTTCTCGATGCCATCGGATTTCGTTGATTTTCGTAAGAGAAGGTGGAATGCTGCATTGAAAAGGATCTAATTGCAAACATGCACTGCCTGCCATCTAAAATTCGAGGGAGAGAAAATTAAAAAAATTTTGGGCAATTTTAAAATGAGTTCGAAATACATGAGATGCAAACAACCGCATATCATTCCTATTGGACAAAGACGTTCGCATCCATTGTGCGTTATTCGACAATCTATGATTTCATTTTTGATAATCACAACAAACTGAATTTTTAAGAAAAAATGGGAAAGCTTGTTCTTCTAATTTGAACTACAATTGTCTACTACCTCTTCACGTAACTTTCTACTTTTAGGGCAGAAAAATCGTGCATTTTGATGCTGCATCCTCTACTTTATTGTTATCTCATGTTTTGAGCTAAACGATTAATCTTTTTAAAAATTATACGCAAAAATTTGCTTTTACGTTGAAACTGCATATATGTAAGGGATAATGAATCTCTTTAATCTGAAGAGTTTTCGAGATGTTTTTCAAATTGCACAAACATTTGATAGTAATGGAAGTCAAAATCATTCAAAGAAAGCAAAAAACTAAGAAAAATACTCTGAGAGAATCGAATTAAACAAACAAGGAATCCATTCTAGTCTACTTTGTCAAGGGCTAAGGACTATATTCGAAATGGATACGAATTTAGTCCTTAGCCCTTGACAAAGTGGACTAGAATGGATTTCTTGTTTAATACGATTCTCTCAGAGTATTTTTCTTAGTTTTTTGCTTTCTTTGAATGATTTTGATTTCTATTGGTTTTCTGTTTCTTGTATACAGCTGCAATTGCGCGCTGCTTTAACATTGTCTAAATTTTATTTTTTTAAGTTTCATTATTTAAATTTCATTGTTTCTGTTTAAAGTTTAATTTAAAATGTTTTTAAATTTGTTTATTTTACTTTTTTCTATTTGATTGTTTTTAAGCTTTGATAGTAAGGTGTACTTATATGCAGGGAAAGTTATTCTGTGTAATTTGAGACATAAATTTAAACGTTAACGATGTGGGCACTTAAATTTTGGCGAAAAATTGCAGAGATTTTATTAAATAATTTTTGGCTCATTTATTACAAATTAAATCGGTTTTCTAATATAATTTAAAAAGAGATTAATTAAAAAGCTACTCAATGCATAGTTAAACAAAAATATGTTTTAGTTGCTTTACATAGTTTAATAACAGCAAAGAAATATCATTTAGCTGTCAAAACTTTTGTTTTCAATTCTTCTTAACATAAAAATCAGAAAAGTACAAATGTTAAACTAACAATTTAAATGTCGCCGAATGCATAAACAAGGTTCGCACCGCTGAATTAAACATATTATAAATTATTCAACAATGGATGCACAGAACTGGAAGAAATTCAGAAATGACAGTTCTGAAGTCGAATCTTCTGCTCGTCCCAAACAAATTGTGAATATGCAGAACTACAATAACATTGTTCAAAGATTCAGTATTTTTATGAAGAATCTTTGATATTTCTGTTTACATATTCGTTGAAGCTATTCAACTGTCTTCTTATCCATTGTCTTTTGTTCTTTTTGGATAGGACAACAAAATTATTTATATTTCATACGAAAATCTTGAGGGATTTTTATGAAACATCTTCAAAGTTCAACAAGCATGCTTCTTTTCTAAAAAATCAAAATAATTTTCTGTGCTTTTCTTAGAAATGATTTCAATGGAAGTCCTTGTCGAAATGTAAGCATTATTTTGATCTTATAGATTTGAAATAATTTCCCCCTCTACACAAAATAAGGTTTTGAATTTCTTATTCTTAAAATATTCTAAAGTCGCTTTCAATAGTGGTTTTTCATTTTTACGCAGATATTTACAAACTATTTGAATCTTTATTATTTAGAAAGAAATCTGAATTACCAAAAATGTGTTTATGCATGATGAATTTTGAATGTGAGATACTCGTGGTAGAATAAAAGATTTTAATTAAATAATAATGCTAACTTTTACTGAACAATAACGCTAAGAATTATAAAATTTTCTTCTTCTCTCATTTCCTCGTTCTCTCATAATATTATGTATATGTTTTGAAGATAATTACATATTTGAAAGTTTGAAAATTATCTGTTTTTTTTATTTCAGTTATTGAATTCCTAGAATGCTCTTTTAAATATACTGGCAGATTTGTTTAATTTTTTAGAGTGTAAAGATATGTTTAATCTGAAAAGCATAATTAAAATATTAATTTCTAGTCTTACTCGGCGGCCATCAATTCCCGCCAGTTGCACTTAGAGTATCAATTTAATTATAGCAATCAACATTAAAATTTTCAATTTATTAATCTTTCTTTACCTGAAGTTATTAAATGCTACAAAAGACCCAGAAATAAATCGAAAATACCAAAAAGGAATAAGAAAATAGTATTCTTGAGCTGTGTAAATAATTAAATTAAATTCTAATAAGCTTAATGAAAAATTACTGAATTTTTTGAATCAAATGATATTAATATTTCATAACTTCACATTAGGGAGTCATAAAAGTAATTTGAGGAGTTACTCTCTAAAAATATGAGTTTTAATAAAGATTATATATGATTTTGGTAATTATTTACTTAAATAAATTATTTTTTACATATTTAAATGGATTTAAACACATTAATGGATAGCATAATGACCAGGGAATTTGCTTTTTATTAGTGCAAAATAAAAACGAGCCAGTTTCAGATCTCAATTTTAATATAATGAAAAATAATTGGGTGAAAAATTCTGTTAAGCATGAAAAAGTCACATTTCATTACAAAAAATAGAAAGTAATATTACAAATTATATCTAAAAATTAATTTTTAAAAATTTGTTAAAACTGGGACAAAATATCATAGAAACAAACATGGTTTCATAAAATGTTGATTAAGTATATATGCTAATATGAGAATCTAAGAACGATTTTTATATCATTTTTAATAGTGTGAAATCATACGACTTAAATATTTGATGAATATTATAAAGATTGGGAAAAAATATCTTTAACTTTCAATAAAATTGTAAATTGTTAAAAATCTCAAATCTCAAATTTCATCTCAGTTCTCTAGGCATAAAAGTTACTCGGGCCTCGTAAAAATCGAAGGTTTCTTACGACTAATAAGTTCATAAACGTGAACTTTTGAGGGAGGTTCTATAACAGTGGTAGATCTTAAGAAAGCAAGAAATTTTTGCAATGTCTGGATTTAATCCCTCAATATTCGTAGATATTTAAGAAATATGTTCACATAAATATCGACGCCAATTTTTCTTCTGTTATTGAGACGACTTTGAAGACTTTTAGTTTAGATACATGTCAGTAAAAGTTACGGTGAGTCAGACAATTTACTTCACCCACGTATATACAGGGCGTTTCAAAAAAAGTGAGCAAACTTTAATGGTAGGTCAGGCAAGCAGAAAGAAGACATTTTCGCAATATAACATCGGGTGGGTCGGACATTCAGAGATAATTCGCTACGGGAAACTTTTTGTTTGAGAATTAAGTTAAGGTATGTGCCTACCCTAAAATCGACGTTTTTATGAAAATTTTCGAAATTTTTTTTATTACTTTGTATTAAAGCCCATACATTTAGGATTCCAAAAATGGTTTACTTTAGTTTCTCCGATAGTTAGAAGCAAAGTTATTGCCTAAATTATGAACCAGAAGTCAAATTTTCGAAACCGAAACTAAGCCATAGAAATGCAAAAAACTCATCTAAACAGTTATTTCTTTACTCTTAGACAATGTGAATGTACAATTTACTTTTTAAATATAGAATTAAGTTTTATTTATTTTTTTATTATTGTTCTAGGCGTATCTGGCAACTGTTTCTCTAGTTACGGGATATTTTACGTAAAGAAAATTTCGCTCACTACAAACACTGTTATTAGGTAGTAAAATAGCAGTTTAATTATTCAATTCAGGCAATATAAGGCTGATGACTGTATTTAACCATCTTAATGTCAAACTTGAACCCGAAATTATTAAAAAAAACTACATAGAAATTGATATTGAGAGAATTAAGAAATCGAAGCGACAAGTCGAACCAAAAACAAAATTATCAAGAAAAAAAATTTAAAGTTAATTTTTAATTAATTTTGATTTAAATTTAAGTCAAAGAAGGCTTAACTTACAAATACTGTGAGTTTTAAATTGTTAAAATATTTATATAATTTTTTGTGCGACTTTAAAATCTTTATTTGCGTTTTCTGGAAAACTGTTATTTTCATTTTTTGACATTGCGATAAATCTCATTTCTTAAAAAGTTTTTAATATATTCAAATGAAATTTAATCACAGTGTTCTATACATCTCTAGGTATGTTATGAACCTCAAGTATAGCTTAAAGTGCATAATTATTTATTTTAGAGCTGTTTTTATTTGAAAAAGTGATAGTTTTTTTTGTAAAAAGCTGTTGCGTACACAAACTTTGGTATATCTCGGTAACTTTAAGAGGTACACTAAATATTCTGCTTCATAACACAGGTAAATGTATACCAAATATATTATTGAAAGAAAAAGGGAAATACATGCATTAGAATTTGTTATAGGAAGTTTGGCGTAAACGTCAATTTTTACTAAATTTTGACCAAAAATGGTCAAAATTTGGAAAATAAAAAATTTGTTCATTAAAATGGCATTTGAATTAACAGTTTTATACACCATTATAACTGAAAACATAAGTGTTGAATAAAAATTTCCTTTTTTTCAAAAAAAGTGCTCCGAAGGTAGGCACATACCTTAAAGAAAAGGATACCCCAGATGTAATGTACCATACAGATTGACAGGAATACATTTTTTTCAATAACACATTAACGCAGCTTCATGAATAACAAAATGCAAAGCATGTATTGCCCCAGACGGCACTTCTTTGAACGCTTACTTATTTCTCCTCCAACACTCCTTCAGTATTCGAACGGTTTCTTGTTAGTATTCCGTCCTACTTGCAATTATCGTGTCTGTTTTGCAGAACACGCAGATGTTGTTATTCATGCAACTGAGTTTGTGTACGCTATTGTAAATTTGCATTCCACTCAATCTGTGTTATACATTTCATCTGGTGCATCCCTTTTTTTTATCTAATTCACTGGCAAAGAGCCAACATAGTGAATCCGTTTTGCATTTCCGAACCCATGTGATAATGACTTGTTTCTATATGTCTGACCTAACTTTAAAGTTTGGCCATGGTTTTTAGAAACTTCCTGCATGTCATTCTTTTTTTTTTCGTTCAATAAAGTTTCTCCGCACACTCATCCAAACTGCGAACCGGAGATTTTTATCTCTGGAGTCAGGGTTGTGTCGTAGTGTAAAGTAAAGTAAGAATTGAGACATAATTTTCAACGAATTCCTTATATGATTATAAGATTTTTTCCTTGTTTGAATCTTTATTATTATTAACAATTATTTTATTTGATCAGATCTCGTAATCTTGATATAGATATTCTTAGTTATAACATGTATAGCTGCACAGGTTTTCTTCCAAAATTAGTTCTCCGTAAATGCATCAATAAGAATAACTAAATGAACCATACATGTCAGAACAAAATAAAGAGTAGAAACGAAATTACTCTTCAAATAATCAAGAAAAGGAAAGTTTCAGTGAATAGCTAAAAGGTATAAAGAAACGAAAAAGACCAAAAATCAAGTCTAAACGAATTCATCTAAAACAAAATACTTTTAAAATATGCATGTCCAATTAAATTTATCGTCATCATGTAAGTAGACTAGAGAAAACAAATGAGTAAACAAGTATGAACATCAAATTTTGAATGCATACATGCGATATTTAACATTTTTATACCATGATACACCTGAGGATGAGTCACCGTCTAAGTAATCAATTTAAATATTATTCCCCATTATAACTTATATCATACAATTCGTTTCATATGTTCATAATTCGAAATAATTTAATTATAAAAAACGTTTACATAATGAAAATATGAAACCTACTCTTTTAAAACAGTTTATTGAATATTTATTTTGATATTAGCTTCATAATATTTAATAAATATTATTATTTTTTGTTAAAGTATCCAGTTAATCACAATGCAAATGTCATTAGAAATCAGGGATTGGTATTTAAATTTTATTCAAACAAGGATGAGTTTCTTGAATTTCTGAGAACTCGACGTAAAATCTCATTTATTATTGAATGCAGGACGCAATAAATTTTCTATTGGAAAAAGAAGAATCATTCCGTCGTAGAGTTATGAATGAAAAAAATAAGGAAAAACACGTGTTTCATTACTTTCCTAAATATATGACACGTTAAAACAACACGCTTCTATAAAAAGAATTGACATACTGTTTCTATAACAGATTTTTAAAAAAACACCTGCTCCAAATACCAGAAGGTATTAGCAATTTTTTGTGCTGCAAACATTTTAATCGCTTTTCCTTTAAAAATTTTTATATGGGATAAAGCTTCATGACATTCAGTTTTTTTTTTTTATTATGCAATTTTAATCTGGACAAAAGTAAAATTTATCTTCAGTCTTTGAGAAAAAGCAATACAAACTTCGTCATTAATTATTTTTTTCTATGTAATTCCATAGCTAATGAGATAAGTCATTAGAGATTTTCATTCATTTATTAGAAAGTTTTGTTTTCATATGTCATAAAAAAACTTGCTAACCAACCTAAATTACATTTCCAGAGAATTAAAAAATAGAAATTATAAACAGATTAATAGGCAAATCTTATTTTTAATTTAAATTAAAATATACATAACGTAAATATCAAATCTTTTAAGATAAGGTTTAAGGTTCATTTATGTAACAAATTAAATTATACAAACTATTATCTTTTATAACATATACTAAGCATATGTTATAAAAGAGAATAGAAATTTCAATGATATTTCGTATTTGTAAAGCAATAATTTTAAAGCTTTGTTTAGGGCGAAAGGCATTGAACATTTCTTTTTTATGTGTTATTGAAAAAATACCAATTTCAGAAATCCCATATACATCCCATTGATTTCCTACTTCAGCCTTTCCTTTCCTTAGAGAATGGGTGAACTTTTTTTTTTGAATTTTCCTCCCTTTTATATGTTATTGAGAGACTGCCAAAGCATATGAAAAGAACTCAAGTTATCCCTTCCCTTCCACAGTAGAAAAACAAGCTCTCTTCTCTCTCCCCTTTTCTTTGAAATTTGATTTCAACCGAAACATTGCTGTTGCAACCTAAATCTTTAAAGCTGAAAGGAAAAGTGGTACAGTAGAGTCTCTCTTAACCGACAAATTCGGGATATTTCTGCTGTCGAATGACATATTCTTGGGAATAATTGAATATTTGTTTCTGGAACTTAAAAGTTCAAATTTCATGTTGTCATTTGTGGAAATTGTAGCGTGAAGAGTTCGTTGGTGATGTTTTTCGATCTATTGACCATAATAAAATAAAAAAAAAATCATCGAAATTTGTACAGAAATTCAGTGTACCTACAATGATGGTACTTAATATAATGTTTTGATAAAGATGGACGTTACTTGGCAAATTTCATGTCAGTCTAAATTACTTCATCAGCTTCCTTCCGCTTAACTTTCTTGCCCAGCGTATAAACTCCATAGTCTCTCTTCTCTTTTCCAGGAAATGTTTGATAATTTTTCGACTTCAAGAGATAGAGTTAAGAGAAAACTATCGTTGAAATACTCTCAAACCTGCACAGCCTCTTCAGAAATCCATTCCAACAAAATCAAACAATGGCTTTTTATAATATTTATTTTTCTAAGGATGAAGAAATTTAATGCACAGTGACGAGTTAGCTTTGTATCCGATATCTTAGATGGCGCCGATGGCTTAGTGACAGAACTGATCGTAGGTTCATAGCAAAAGGTTGTACCAAAACCCAGTTTTTTATGTTCACCTGTTATAGATTGAATTTAACTTGGGTCAATTATCCTTATGTCTGTACACCGTTGATTTTTGACAGTGAAGTTCTGGCTTTAATATCATCAGGCATTTCGACTGTCATTGATTCAAAATTAAGAGAAGTATCACAAAATGGCTTCGCGCACTTTCAGAAAGGATTCCTAAAATAATCAATTAACCAAAGTCTTAGTACTTTATTTACTTAAAAGACGTTTTCAATGTTTGGGAAGCAAATTGTTATATTTTGAAAAAAAGCTGATGTTTTGTATTCAGTTTCTCTAAAGAACTTATAAATAAATGTTACCAATTTTGGACATTGGAGCAGCCTGTATATAAGCATTCTGGTAGGCAAATCATTAATTAATATTTTACCAAGTGGTACTAGGCGCCTTAGATTATCGCCTTATGATTTTGTACTTAATCTTAACCCATATTTTACCACATTAAGAAAAAATTAATATTTTTCCAAAAAAATTCTATCACAGACTAATGAGACATCAAGCATAAGTATAGAGTTAAAAACTTAAGAAAACTTTATCGGTTGTCTTTTTGCAAGCTGTCATATATATAAGACGATGGTACAATCCACTACTATATTCTTTGCAGTCAAGCATCTTGGTTTACATGAAATGGTAGTAAACATTCAAAGCAAAGTCCAAAATTACATTTTTGGCAAATAGTTAATGGTTTTCTTGTACATTTTTTAAGCTGTCATTAGCGTTGTTTTCCATTCACTAGAAAAGGTTCACTTTGGAATTTGAAGTAAACTGGATTTTTTTTCGAATTCCCAACCTCATTCTTGCAACATTGCGAGGTACACACAATCCCAGGCAAGCTATTGTAAGATGTCGAAGAAATTCTAGGAGTTCTACAACTTGTTCTGGAGGAAACGTTTTTAATGTTTCTAAACCAGTGCAGCCAGTGATGTCTCAAATGCATTTTTAATAATGGTCAATACCACTTTTTTCTTGCATGGATGAAAAATATGTTTTTATGAGATTGTCCAACAAATCTACACCATTTTTGTACAAATTATACGAAACAACACACAATGGTATGTCTACTTTCTGCTTTCCACCCTTCATTCTTCTTTCTACTTTTTTAAAGCTATTGTCAATCCATCGAACAGCTGCAATTTTCTTAAAGGGCATTTTGTCATTCTATTTTCCTTAACTGTTCCCGTAGCAAAGAAACTCTTGCTTCTGAGAGACCAAAAATACCACACGACGTAAAAATGTTATCTTTATAAATTTTGTGGTTTGCAGGAGTTTCAACAAAAGACAGCCAATTTTCAACCACTGGTTGGGCTAATTGCTTTACTGCCTGATATGGTATAATACGAGAGGGATATACGTCGAAAGATGAGAGTATCCTTAGGTTGTATAAAAATTTTACGGGTTTTCCTTTCATGTAGAGTTTGCATCCATGTCTTCCAAAATAGCGGACTATTCTTTCATCATTACTTAAATGTTCAGAAAACACACCAAACTGTTAAAAAACTTTATTCAACAATTTCTAATTTGGACGTACTTTCTAATAGCGATCTGAATTAATAGCAGTATTGTCATTGAAGTATAAATATCTCTTGATATCTAAGTATCGCTTTCTTGACATTGTTTGACTAACAGGCGTTGTTCTAGTACACTGGACAACAACAAAATTTTTTTTTCGTTCTGCTTGAGAAAGAAAGGGTTATATCTATGTATTTTTATGCCCTGATTTCGAATCTGTTAACCGTTTTTTCAATCACCCATAGTTTTTGAGCAACGTAGTAACTCTTATTATATACATTAGGAAATCATATTCAGCTTGCAATATTTACACAGGCATATTAAAATTTTACAAACCTTCACTTTCTTGTGTACTTGGCCTATCGACTGTGCTTGGCTTGAGGAATATCCATTTTAAATGTTCAAAAATAGTCGGCTAACATTTTGGGATTCCATTTCCCTTGGTAACGAGCTCCCATATTCGAGATAGCCTGATGGAACTGTTCACCATGCTCGTCGCTTACTGATCCAAGGTTTTCAGGGTAGAATTCTAAGTGAGAGTGCAAGAAATGGATTTTCAACGACATGTTGCATTCCATGGTTTTGTAGACCTTTAAGTAAGTTATTGACGATTTGCCTTAGTTTTCCGCTTTGTGATTTCCGAAGAATTTTTTTTCTAACTCCTTAAACGATGTCCATGCTAGGGCTTCATTCTTAATCAGCTTACTCTCAAACACTGGATTTCATTAGTTGTCAAAACTGAGGCCCAACAAATATGCCTTCCTTAATTTTTGTTTCACTCACTTTTGGAAACTTCAGACGCAAGTACTAAAATCCACTTCCTCCACAGTCCATCGCTTTAACAAAATTCTTCATCAAACTTAATTTGATGTGCAATGGAGGCAAGAGAAATTTTTCTGAGGCAGATAGTGGTTCGTTCTTTTCATTCTTCACACCCGGTATGAGGAATTGTCGCTTGGGCCACACTTTCTTGATGTAGTGCTTTTTTTTCTGCCCCTACTGTCCCACTGGCACAGAAATCAAAAAAAATTTGGTAGAGCCTGCTTGCAATCCAACTAAGACGGCAATCACTTTCAAGTCGGCACGTATATGCCAAGAATGCTTGCTGTACTCAATACTGGACAACATATGCTTCAAGGTTTCGTATGTTTCTTTCATACGAAAGGCTACATTCTACAGGAATTGAAGGGTGATGGTTACCATTGTGTAACAGAACTGCTTTTAAGCTGATCTTTGAAGAGTCTATAAACAAACACCATTCTTGAGGGTTATGTTGTAGTTCTAGAGCCTTAAACGACGAGTCAACATCATCACAAAATATGACATCACCATCTTGGCAAAAGCTTCCACGTGCTGCCAAACAGAAACATCTGTCCTTACAAAGTGGCTCATGCATTGAATCGTATTTGCGTTGCAGGACTTTCGATCCAAAAACGCCTGTTATAATTTTTGACATACAGCCTATTCTTTATGAAAATTATATTTGTAAGAGCATTTCAAACCCAAGCATTATCTTCTTGGCTGGCAATTGATTTTTTCAGAAAATATTTTTGACACAAGATCAGACATGTTTCAATGACATTTTCTATGTACTTGAAAGCAATTACGAGTAGTGTTGCTGAACAACAGTGTGTTATAAAGGTTTTTCGAGATTATATTCGGGTTCAGTGACCATGAAAACACCATTATCAGTTAAAATTTCAAAGGCAACAAAAAATATTCTGGCTACGACATTGAATCAAATACAACAAAGGAGTGGACAAAGGGTTTAGTGAGAGTTCATGTTGCATAAAATTGGAGGGTGATAGACAAATTCTGATTGGTTTTTCGAATTCAGAGCGTGAAAGTACATAAGAATTAGCTAAAATCATACAGGCAACAAAATGGTTGTTGTCCAGTGGTATCAGAAGCATTTCCCCAGTACATTTTTTTCCTCTGGGTAAAATGTAACATCCGCTACAAAAAATAATTCCCAAAACTTGTTTAAGTTCATCGAATTTTAGACAAAAATCGTGAATATTTTTCTGTCAAGCATACTTGTTACCTTCTACCATAGCTAGGCAATCACATTTTCAGGCATCATCTCGAGAAGTTTCAAGGTGATGAACCTGAAATCATATCCGTAAAATAATTAGGAGCTGATGAAAATTTTGGTGCACAATTAGTCCATGTAGGTGTTGCAACATATTCAGCAGCATCTTTTTTCCTTTAGAATTTCAATTGTTCCATATGCTTCTTCTTGAATCTTTTCGTCAAAAGCAACATGACCATGCTCAATGCTGCTGCAGGCATCATCAACTTTTTAATCATCAATCACAAGTTCTGGAACATGTGGTGATATTATAATTTAAAAATCACTATCATCATATTCATCGGCCAATGGCATTAAATACTCAAAAGCTTCTTCAATTAAAAATCTCCGACTAATTTCCAATACTGTTCTGGAAGGAGCGGATGTGAAATCTGATCACACCTCGAACAGTAGTATTCTTTTCCCTACAAAAGATAGCGTCATCACGTGACCAAAACTCTCGACCTAAGAAACAGAACATATATATTACTCAAGACACACCTACAGGTTCATGTTCCAAGCAAACTAGATGCTATTGAGTTTTGCAATAAGTAAAACATAGATATTCTAATCCTTTTTCTCGAAATTTCAAACGCCTTTTTATTGGTGTACATAGTAGGGGATTTTACTATCGTCCTATATATAGGACGGCACCTAAATCCTTCGTAAAACCAGTTTGAATATAGCTTTTTGTTTGCAAATTTTACTAAGAAATAACATATAAGACATGCCATGAATAAATTTGAAAAAAGAAATTGTATTTTTTTCTCATAATTATTTAAAAGAAAAATATAATTATTGTCAAATAAAGTAGCAAAAATTAGCCAAATTCAAAATTCATAAAAAATTTAAAAATGATCAAAATTGAACTTAAAAAGATAATAAATAGCTCTTATCAATCTTAAAATATACTTTAGAAGCTGAATATAAATTAAAAATGCGATATTGGCTATGAAAATTCGACAAATCTGAGCTGTCCTATATATAGGACGTTGGTAAAATACGGGTTAAACTCTTCGAGAACAGAATCGTTTCTTTGTAAATTTTGAGACTTAAATGAATGAAGTTTAGGCGAAATTACAAAATCGGTGACATATACTATTTATTTTTTATGAAAGAACTTTACAAATTAATTTCTTCCAGAAAATTGCTACTTACGTGCTCATACCATTTTGCTATAAACGCAGCCGCAGGTTTTAACTTCGCCATTGCTGTCTGACTGGAATCTGAATTTCGGAAAATCTCTGAAGAAAAGGCGAAACAGCAGAAGTTACATTTCGAGCTCCTCGAACAGATCTAGTAAAAGGTAGAACAAAAAAATATTTTATAAAAAAGAAACACACACCGTGGAATGTCATTTTCAAATATAGAACAAACAGTGGCATATATTTTATGTGACCTCCATTGGAATACCATCTGCAGGGCCAGTTATCAAATAAGCAATGGAGAACACTGCCTACGATCCCCGAAATTTTGGGAGGCCTCGTATTCTGGATAATATAAATTCGTCCTTTCATTTGATTTAGAAGATCAGTGTGATCAAATTTAATAAGTTTAAAATCAAGTTAAGTTTAATTGTCAGAACATTTTTCTTAGAATTTTTTTCAAGCTTTAAATTATCCTGCAGATCAGTGTGATCTTTTTCTTCTTCTTCTTTTCTCTTTTACAATTAGCTACCTGATTCACAACGCAGCAAACTCTGTATTAGAATATTTCGTGTGGTAAAAACGTTTTGTAATTTTTCACAGTCAACTTTAACATTGCTTTTAAACTTTTTTTCACATGTAAGATATTGAAACCAACTCTCTTATAGATGATGGGCAGCTAAATAAATCGTTATTTAAATTTGTCATAATATTTGCTACTTAAAATCTGCTTCTATAGAGATTAAAAAACTTTATGAATAAATTTAATTCAATAAAACAATATTTGGTTTTCGAAATTGGGGAGGGAAAACGGGAGCGAACACCGTCAACCCCCCCCACCACCCGTTTTAGAGACCATAACCATATGGTCCCTAAAAGATTCTTTCTACATTAGTTTCAATTGTTAATTTTATATATAAATTAAAAGGGTAACGATTATTTAGTTTTGAAACTGAAGAAACGTTACCCCCAAAAAACATGTTTGGTGACAAGAATCTTCATAATTAACATTAATTTTGAGTTGTCAACTCTAAAAATAAGTATAATCTAGAAATAAATCAAACTGAGAATATTTTTCGTGATGTTTATTGAGGCATCTTAGTCTTGCTTACTTCGTACTTGCCTAAGTTTTTAAATCCTGACATGCACTTGATTTTTTCTTAAACTGAATAAAAGCAATTATATTTTCAATTTGCATTAGGAAAATAAAATGTTTTTAACTTTGTTAACAGTCTAAAGTAATCTG
>BGPR01000292.1:636393-673707 GCA_013235015.1 Araneus ventricosus
TTTATTCATAATAAATAAGTTACGAAATCAATCTGATGTGAATAATCATTAATAATGTGAATTAACATTTACAAAGTCAGAAGAATCCACGAAATTCAGGCAAATATTAAAAAGCAGCATTTATTCCCTTTTTATAATAGCCTAAGCTCACAGGTAAATAGTGTGGGAAAAAAGACTCTAAAAATTATAATTTCCACCATCTGCGCTTCTACACAACCACTGAATTCAACGAAGTCCAACACCAAACACAGAGCTTATTTCACAATCTTATGCCTCATTAAGTCTCTACAACAATGTCCACTTCACAACAAACCCACATTTACATATTCCCTCAGCCTGATTGAGAATCTTTTGAATGCATCATCTAATCTAAGAGGCACATGGTGTTATTTCCGAAACTAATTCAAGTCGCACAGTTGGTTATAATGAACCGGGGCACACCCCGTCATCGATTCCCTGGATGAGTGGATGCGAAGGAACGCATGTGTTGCAGCTGCCGGATAGCGGGACGAAAGTCCTTGAATGGGAAAGCCCGTCTTCTCAACAATTGAGTGCGTAGTCCCAAATTTCCACGTGCTACTGGGAAAAGTTTTCTATGAGACTTATACTTCCCCGGGGGCATTCACAGTTCTCAGGAAACGGTAGGTTATTGCGCCCTCCATTGATGTTGGGGCTCTTTGGTTTGTGCAAAATCTTGATGGTTAAGCTAAGCGGATTTTTATAATATTCAAATTCTTGTTGATGTTAAATTAAGTGCGAGTTTCGAAAATATAAATGTACATTAGAAATATGATAGAAAAATATGGTAATACAGCATTTAACTCGAGAGGACGCGCGCCTCCTTAGTGAACGTTAAGACTGGCAGGGGTCATAGAATGACACCAAACTGAAATTCAACACTGCGCCGTTAAAAACATATGTGTTTAGTTGCAAAAATAACGCTTTTGACTTTTAAGACATTAAGGACGCAAGGATATTTAACGCAATTCAAATATACTCGGATATTTTTTTGTGTGATAAGATTTTTAAAATACAATCGTTTCTTCGTACACAATTAGTGCGCAAATTATTTAAAGTGCTCGTTATAGGTTTTGTTACAACGAAAACATGAATTTTAATACTATTTAATTATAATGAGAAATAATAGAATGTACATAACAATTTACAGTTACATTTTGTTTCCTTGGAGACAATTACTACATACGGAAATTAATTGCTCCTTGCATACCAAATTTGTACACAAATTTCAGGTTTCAGTAGTTTTTACGTACTTATTTCTGGGACAAAACTTACATCTTCCTTTTGAAACCATTTTTGATTTCTTTATTGGTAGTTCCTCAACGTCAGGGCAACAATTTTTTCTATCTCCACTCTTAGTTCATGAGTTAAACTCGGATTATTCATTCGTTTATTGGCGTAATCACTGATAAGTGAAAAGGCAATGTCTTTGATAGAACGCCGTCTGCTTCGATACACATTTGGTGGATTTTTGTGAGATAGCAAAACGATTCCTGCATTTATTGCGGCAACATTCCGAATTGAATAAAAAGTAACAAATGGCCATCTATTTTTTTTACGAGCAGTAGAATAATGAGCTGCCATATCATCTACAACATCAACAGCTCCTTTTTTGCAGTAATAGAAAGAAATAAGTTCCGTTTTCTTCGCATCTCCCTTTTCCTCGTCAATGGTATCATCGTTATGCATTGTTGAAAGTAAAATGACACATTTAGCTTCCTTGTCACATAAGAAACTAATGTGGCGTCTATCTAATGTGGCTGATATTCGAAGATAGATGAATGTGTTTCCCTTCCTTTACGCATTTTAAATTCAGCAGGTATTTGTCTCTTATATGTCCGCATTGTTCCAACAATCGCAATTTTTCTGAAAGTAAATCTTTCGTAATGTTCAATTGTCAGTGATGAGATTTCGGCCAGATTTGTGCAAAGGTTTCATAAACCTTTTCACTATATCGCCTGCGGAGTTTGAGACTTCATAGGGTATCCAATGAACAATTCCAAATTACTTGTGTAAAATGTTCATCCACCAAAGCAAATATTTTAATGCCGTATTTTGAGGGTTTCTTTGGCATATATTGGCGAAACCCACAACGACCACGAAAAGGCTCTAATTTTTCGTCAATAGTATATTCACCCAGAGTATGTTTCTGACAGTTCGATACAAATAACTTAAAAAAGTCCCGTACAGTAACAAGTTTGTCAAATAACTGTATATGTTTCCTGTCATTTATATTTTCATATTTTATGAAACGTAGAAGAAAAAAAGTCGTTTATGAGACATTCTAGTGCGGAAAATACCAGTTCCATCTGTCGCCCACAAATCTCGCACATTCAGTCGGGAAGATTCGTGTAATCCACACACATATATAATAATCTTAATGAAGCAATGATTTCAAGAGGTCCGTGTTTGGTACATATATTTCATGTGAAAAGTTTGGGGCGAATTTTTCTATAAATATATTTATGCACTCTGCAATTAATTGTATCATGTTATCGTCGATGAATAACTTCCAACTCTTCACCGGGCTTGTTACATCTTCCGCTTTTCCATTTGTTCCAGGTAAGCGCGACACAATATTATGGCAACGAGCACATATTTTGCCTAAATTTTGGATTTCCTCCACTGTACGCCATCTTTTGATGAAAACCATTCCGAGTTATTCACTCCTTTATTTCCAGAATATCCGTCTCTTCTGATTCCGTATTGTGTTCGCTGAAATTTTCATGATCTGAAAAATTTTCTTCTAAAACATCCTCAGGTCCATTGTATTGATTGTCAAAGTCTGAATCTTCATTAGTTTCAACGTCAGCAAGTTGTTTACGTTAAACGTTCTATTTCTTTTCGTATCTAGTCGGCAATGTGAGCAGCAAGTAAGTACTTCGATTCGGAAGGGACATCAACGAACTGACGTTATCATCCGCGTGAAAAAACTGGTCTGTGGAGCAAACGGAAGGAGGCGCGGGATCATTCCATAACCAAAGTAACTGATAAAATGTGTATTAGGAGGCGAAAAATTCCGGAAATACTTTTTAAATACTCAGAAAATGTAGAGTGGGTTGGCTTCCTGTGGGTCACGGACCTTAGCTACTGATAAGAAAAGAATGAATAATTGGCTAGTTTTATAGGAATCGGAGATTGCAGAGGGCTTGGGGTCATAAAATGACCCCCGCGCGTCCTCCTGGGTTAATGATACGCTTTCTTGCTTTAAATCTCCAAGATATGTGGGAGATTATGTTACCCAGATCGCATAAACACTTGCAGCAAGTGTTATTTTTTGTTGATATTAGCTTGTCAGACAACTTTGCAACGAACTTCCTGCAAAGTAACAAGGCATAATCGATCAGCCTTCTTGCAATGCAATTTTGCTGTAAAGTTGATACGGCACACTTACACACCACGACCTGGATACAGTTGTATATATCTGGTTTTGATCTTTGTCTCTGTTTTAAAAAACATCCGATCTTTAATAGCATCTCCTTCGGTTTATTAATTCAATAAATCAATGATAACTTGAAAAAAACACTAGCTAATTTTATAAAAAAATTGCTTTTGAAAAATTCTCCATCTTTTTACTAAATATAGAACTCGCACTTTAAAGAAAACTATATATTGCCTTTTCTTAATGTTGAAATTTTAACGTTCATAAACAAAATTAGACCTAAGAAACAGCCATTTTTTTTAAAAAAATAATAATTTACTTTGTACCATATTTTTTAAAGTAGTTACTTTTGAAGCCCAATTTCATAATTTTATCAACTAGCAAAACGTAGTTGTTAGTGGAAATCGCTATCCCTTTGTCTTCAAATCATATTCTAAACTCAAAATTTAAAAAAATTAATGAAATCAAGAACACAGTTCAAAATAAAATGTGTAAATGCACGATGTTCAGCTAGCTGAGTGGCTAAGGAGACAGGCTTAGGAAGCGGGTTGTCAGGGGTTCGAATCTGAGGTTCGTCTGCGTACTCTCCTTTTGTTATAGTTTGCAATGAGTTTGACGCAACAAGCTTGCTGCAATTTCGACGCGTAGTGCAATAACTTGTTTCCAGCTTGCACATTTGTAGGGCAAGATTGCTGCAAACTAAAATTGCTATCTTAGTAAGTGGTACAACACTGCGCTTTCACCTAGACTGTCTCGAAAATTTTAAGGACTATGTCCAAAAGAAATATATTGCTGCACCCAATCTAAGTTTGAGTCATAATATTTTGATAATCAATTTTCTAAGCTATGCTTTATTTAGAATTCGTGATCAAAGAGGGAACATCTCAAAAATCAGAGTCTTCTATTGCGAATCACTTCTACGAATTTCGCATTAAATTATTTTTATAATCTGATGTGAATATTTTTATTTAACGAGATAATATTTTTCGATATAGAAGTAAATTTTTTAAGAAAAGAGCTTCAAAAGGCAGGAACATTTTCTTTATTATATGCTTCTTTTGACGCTCATTTCCTTTATCTTTCGTAAATGAACAAAGTATCAGACATATAGAAAAATTCAAGTAACGAATGAAATTAAGAAATATTTTAAATTTCAGTGCTGTAGATTATTAGATTTACCTGATTTCAAAAAAAATTAAAGCATCGTAAATCTTGTTCCCGGCCGTCAATTATCTGTAATCTCTTCACTTTTATGGAAGAAACAGACGAGGCAGCAAAATTTGCTAACTAATAACGCCACAATAGATATCCTTCCCAGCAGCAGATGGCTAATGTAGAATTGTAAGCGTATTTAATATTATGCCTGACAAAAGCATGATTGCAACATAATTATTGTATATCAGTGTATAATATCAGATAAGTGGCAACAGTCTGATATTGA
Organism: Araneus ventricosus; assembly: GCA_013235015.1. Classification (NCBI taxonomy): domain Eukaryota; kingdom Metazoa; phylum Arthropoda; class Arachnida; order Araneae; family Araneidae; genus Araneus; species Araneus ventricosus. Next base: position 641,235 of record BGPR01000292.1, read on the forward strand.
GCTACTTTGAATTTGATTTTTTGAAATAGTCTAGAGAGACGATTACGAGAAGTGATGATTACGGTTGAACGATGTTACGTTGTACGCAGTTACGAAGTGTGATAGTTGTGTTTTAAAGTTCTAATAAATGTTTGTTTTGTCTTAAAAGAAGTCTTATGAATGTCAATCGAGAAGCCAACAGAAATTAGAAGAGGGATTAATTAGAAACCTGTGAATGAAAATCTCATCGACAGTTAAGTAAGGCGGAAGGAGTTTAAATCTCAAAGTACGTTACGAAATTTGTTTTTTTTGTCTTATTTGTAAATAAAAGTGTAGTAAAGTGCGAAAATGTTTATCTTCGCTGGAGCACGGAAGTGCGATTTGAAGATATTGGCTGAGGAACTTGGAGAAACGGTCAATGGCAGCCATAAATTGAAAGATTTGAAAAAGATGATTTTGGCGAGCAAAGAGTACGATGAAGAAAGCGCCAAGGAATGGTTGAATACGATAATCAATGAAAGAAAAGAAAGAGAAGAAAATGAACGAAGAAATGAAGAAATTCAAATGGAGGAACGTAGGAGAAAGGAGGAACAAGAAGTTGCTGAACGAAGACACCAGGAAGAAATTGCAGAACGAAGACACCAGGAAGAAATTGAACTAAGAAAACAAGAATACGAGGAACTGATGCGGAAGGAGGAATACGAGGAACGGAAGCGAAAGGATGAATTGGAATTTGAGCTGCAAAAAATACGCCTTGGAGCAAAAGGTAGGTCTTTAAATTCAAATTTCGTCGCCAATCAAAATGTAAACAGTATGCAAATTACGCCAAAGTTAGAAATTCATCATTTGATGCAAAAAATTTAATTTCGATGAAAACGATATAAGTTTATATTTAATTATGTTTGAACGTCTGGCCAAACAAGAAGAAATATTAGAAAACACTTGGGTAATTCATTTGCTTGGCTTATTGCCATATGACGTTGCGCAGTTAATCGACAGAGAACCAGATGAGATTGCAAACGATTATGGCAAATTTAAAAAGATATTGTTGACACGGTATAAATTAACGCCAGAAAAATTTCGCCAAAAGTTTTTTATACATAATAAGAATTTAGGAAGTACCTGGAAAAACCTTGCCTATGAATTAAGAAGTTTTTTTAATGAATGGGTCATTAGAGTTAAAGCAAACAGTTTTGAAAAGTTAAGCGATCTTATCATAACGGATCAGATTAAACGTGAAGTTACTCAAGAAATAAAAGATAATTTTATCGATGACTGGTCTAAGCTGAATTCGCCAGATGATTTAGTTGAAAAACTGGAAGACTATGAAACCTTGAGGTCAACTTTCAGAAGTAAACAACCACGTAAAGAATGGTATTACGACAAACAGAACTCCCTTAAAGATGATTCAGCTTTTACAACCAACAAAAAGAAAAAGTTGTACGGTATTACACATAATGAAAGGGGTGAGCCAAAATGCTTCAACTCTTCTAATTTCGGACACATTGCAATGAACTGTTCACTGCCAAAATCAGTTTTAATATGCCGAGAAGGTAATGAAACAGGCCATAAAATTATAAACTGTGTTGCCAAGGAAACGATTCATTCAAGTGATGAAAGCGTATCTGTTAGACTAGTTGGCGAGAATTCAGACGAGAGTAATTCATTTTTGAAGAAAGCGAAAATTAATAATTGTGATAACGTGCAAGCTTTAACTGATACAGGAAGTTCGTGTTGTCTCTTAAAGATTTCAGTTGCTCAGAAACTTAAACTGAAATTTGAACGTGCCGTCAGTAAAATATACGGTTTTGGAAATCAAAAGATGCCTGCATTAACGTCTATTAGAAGAATTAAAGCCGATATTGAAGTTGATAATGTAAAGGTCGAAAACATAAGCATATACGTTGTTCCTGACGATGCGGCGTCAGTTGATCTTATCATCGGACGGACATGGCTTGATCTTCCTCATATTGCTTATACAAAAATAGGAAAAAGAGTTCACATTGGATACCGGGAAGATGAACTATTTAGAAACTTTCCGATTGATGAAAAAGTAAATCCAGTCTATCTTAAACGTCTTGAAACAGTTCAGTCAGAGAATGAAAGTTTGCAGATTAAAGACTCTTCCCAGCAAAGGATGATAGGCAATTTAGCGGATGATCTTAAACTGGTAAAGAATGAACTACGACTTCTACAAGGAGATATTAAGAACTTTAAGGAAGAGCGACAATCGCGGCTTCTTCAAATCCAGAAAAAGAATAAGAATGTTGACGACTTGAAAAGCATCAACGATTCTTTAATGAAAACGAATTCGTATTACGACAGAAACAAGTCAGGTAAAGTATCGCTTCGTAAAGGAGACATCGTGGCAGTTAGAAGAAAACCTAACACGACAGGTGAATCAACAAATACGCAACCACGATACCGAGGACCCATGGTTATCACAGAAGTACACCCTAGTGACACATACAGAATCTCACAACTAGAACCTAGAAAAGGCCGTCCTTATGCTACAATAATTCTTGTCAGTCAGTTAAAGGCCTGGAGAAACTGGAATGAAGATGATGATGACTCTAGTACAAATTCTCATAGTGAACCTGAATGAGATACAAAGATCCAAACTAACTGTACGAAAACCACTGCGTTATGAAGATTTTCTGCCGGACAGATAGAATGTTTTATTTCACTTTACTTTATCTTTCATGAATGTATATTTGTTTTTGTAATGATATTATTGAATGTAAACAAAATGTGGTTCAATTGAGGTCAATTGAAAAGTCAGGATGGTCGAATGTAAGCGTATTTAATATTATGCCTGACAAAAGCATGACTGCAACATAATTATTGTATATCAGTGTATGATATCAGATAAGTGGTAACAGTCTGATGTTGAGCTACTTTGAATTTGATTTTTAGAAATAGTCTAGAGAGACGATTACGAGAAGTGATGAGTACGGTTAAACGATGTTGCTTTGTAAGCAGTTACGAAGTGTGATAGTTGTGTTTAAAGTTCTAATAAATGTTTGTTTTGTCTTAAAAGAAGTCTTATGAATGTCAATCGAGAAGCCAACAGAATGAAAGCACGTTATTTATAATTTCTGTTGATTGCTTTTTTAAATATATTGGGTATATAAATATGTAACACATGCATGAGCAAAAGTATTTGGTTAATATGCATATAGATTTTTAAAAGGGGGACAGGCGACCATTGTGATCATGAGCTTCCCTTTAAATTAAAACTTGGCGAAATCGATTCAGGGATTCGGAGCTGAGTCACTGGTTCTTTTGTTTTGCCAATTAGTATAAATACATAGATTATTTTAACCGGTGAACTCATAGTACCTTTCTTCGTCATTACAAGGTGTTTTTAAATTATCTGGAAAAAAATCTAAAGGCAGGTAGAGGTGCTCGAAATAAACAGCTTTTGTAATAGAATGTGCGTGTGTGTGTGTGTGTGTGTGTGTGGAAATTGTGCATTTAAGTGCTACCACGTAAGGAAGATATGAAGAGCTAAGTGAGAAGAAAAGGTAAAATTCTAAGAAATAAATATTTTAATAACTAAGCTTTCTACAATATGCGCTTGAAAAAGCGACCCCAAGGGTAATATGAGATTCACAGCTGCGGCTTACGGATTCGTGTACATTAATAAAACTGTCAGGCATTTCACGCAAATTACAGTATCAACTGACAGTCTGGTCCCTAGATCTCCATCGAACTCAATGTTGAATTCGTTGATCCTGTTAATGCGCTCCCAGAAGATAAAATCCATACTTGTTAAATCTGGTGATCTTGGTGGCCAACGAAAAGATCGGAAACAGTCCACGCAATTCTATCCAAGTCTGTAAGTAGTGTTCAGGTAATTTCAAACGTTTAGGTAGAAATATGATGGGGATCTATTTGTGCTGCAATCACGGACGTACAAACAACTGGAGAAAAATTTGAAAGACAACTGAAGATGATTTCACTCGAATGTTCGGCTGTTGTCTCCTCTGTTATCGCTCACTACACATCTTTTGAGCAGCTTTTCCCTTTCCGCAGCCTCATATATAAAATGCATGTCGGTGAGCTCCGAATTCCTGTAAGGATGCAGTTGCTCGAAATCCGGTAGGTAGATGTCAATTAACGCCAACATACACTTTTCAGCTTCTAAACAGCTCTTTCTACTACCTCAACACACATTTTTCGTCAAACTTTCCACTACAAAATCTGCTTTTCTCGGTCCACTCTACCTGCATTTAGATTTTTGCCAGTTATTTTTATGAACTCCGTGTATATCTCAGATTTATTCAAATATATTAGTCCATATTTTGAATACGAAACTCATAAATACAAAATATTTGAATAGAATCAGATGTTTTTGCGATATATCATAATAAGTTAGAAATGCGCGTAGAATGGACAGGTGAGTCTTAATCTTGATAATGTAAAAAGTCGGAGTGAATGGACATTGGTTTCCCAATCCATAATTCGGTGTCTGCTGATCACAATAAAATAATTCTATAATTGTATATGATAATGCTTTATCTTTTAGATTGAAGTAGTTTTGTTTTCTTTTTCCTTAAACAACAGTTTATTTTAAGGGCAAATATTTTTTAAAGTCATTACTGCATTCTCTATTATATAGATATTTCTTATATTAAGCTAATTGATTAAGTTATATCTATTTTTTCTTTTTGAAAGATGGGTATTTGTTTTCACTTGGAAACAGCTCACATGCATGGAAAGACAAATCTCTGGAAAGCGGTAGAAATAATTTTCTAGGCCTTTCGTTTTAGGGAGCCACATAATGTTATGGTGTTTATATATGCGAGAAAGCAAGGCTTTAAATACAATTTTAAACGTTAACGATGTCCGCAAATAAATTCTGATGAAAAATTCACACAAAGCTTGTCGAAAATGTTTAATTTTTCATTCATTTCAAATTAAATAATTTTTAAAAAAAATCTACCAAAAGTGATTTTATATGCTTAGCATGCTTAATATCAGCATAGAAATTGTATTTAACTATTATTATATTTGCTTACAATTTTAATTCTATTGAAAAAGAATATTAGGGTGGACTATAAATTTTAATGTCGCCGAAATCCTAAGAAAATATATTGCATTTGCATTAAACAATACATAAATTATTCAGTAAAGGAAACTTAAAACTCGAGTGGAATCCAAATCTGACAGCTTTGAAGTCAATTCTTCCGCTTGTCCCAGACGAGTTGGTGAAAATCGGAAGGATTCGTAGAATCTAATCATTTAGCTCAGAATATTCAATGATTTTCAAGGAAGATATTTCAGTTCACTTATTTGTGGAAGTTATTCAGCTGTCTTCTTATTCAATCCTTTTTGTTGAATTTTGAGATGACAACAAAATTATTTCTATTTCATACGGAAATCTTCAGAGATATGCATAAAACATCTTCTGTGTTCTCTTAGAATGCTTCTTTTTTAAAAATCAAACACATTTCCTGTGGTTTTCTTAGACATAAATTCAATAGAAATTCTTGTCGAAGTTTAAGCATTACTTTGGCCTTATATATTTTGAATAAATTCCTTTTCTTAAAATGGTCTAAAGATATTTTCCAAGAGATATTTTCATATTTGTGCACGTATTTACCGATATTATGATACATATTACAGATATATTCAGATATTCCAATTTTATGCTGATATTTAGAAGAGTAACCATCATTAATGCCTAGTAGCAAATCTGAATTGAAAAATAATTAGATCTTGCAGTAAAAATTTCATGCTAAGTTAAGATAGAAGAAATAACTTTCATATAATAAAAATATCACCGTTATAGTAATTCTTTTACTTAATATTAGTGAAATTTCTTTTTATCTCAAAATATGATATAACTTCTTATTGTTTTTCAAAAATTATGTAACTGAACTATTGAAATTTCTCCTGTTTCTTATCTTAAGTTACTCAGTTTTGCAAAATTTTGCTGTAATATCGGTATATAATTCTACATTTTGTCAAAAAGGCATAATTAAATCGTTATCTCTAATGCATTATGGAACCCGTAATAGTGATAACTTACTACACATGAATATATTTGTTTTAAATACCAGTTTTTGTTACAATTAGAGACACCATGTGCAAACAAATAAAACTAAGCAAACAGAAATATTCAAGGCTATCAAATAGTGACTGACGTTTCGGTGATATTTATTAACTAATTTCTCAAACTTGCTCAATAATGTATTTAATAAAATTTGGGAAAATTTAGTTTTAATTAAAAGAAAATCTAATTATCATCCTATTCGGTCTCTGGTTTGAAAAATACATCTGAGTATAAGTGACGAGAATAAACCAATACACCTGACGTCACGAAACAAGTTTATGAATGAATTAAAAAAACCTTTCTAAAAAAGGAAATCTGCAGAATTTTAAATTTCACAGTTAGTTGCATATTTCATGAAGTTCATATTCAATTTATTCAGAGTTATGATAATTGTTACAAAGCAGGATGATGCAGTTTTTCAAAAATATTTTTAAGCTAAAGCGATATCATTTTCAAAACCGCAACATATCTTCCTTTGTTAAAAAATAAAGAATCATTTAAAAATTTATGCTTATTTTCTATACAATTCTATGCTTATTTTTCAATTCTATAATGTCTTTATTTTTAAATTTTAAATTTTTTAAAATAAAATTAACCGTTAATGCTCTCCTAAAAATTATATAAATTCCAAATACTATTACTATGAAAATCAGCTTAAAGAAATATTCTCGTGATATTATTCAAAATATTAAACATGAATTATCAAATACTAATTAGGTAAAATTTTAAAAAAATATTATAAACTAACATGTAATCGTGTATGAAATAATAAGATATGTCTTTCATTTTCTTTACTAAGAGAACTTTCTTTTAAATAAAAATGTTTACCCTTAATTCAAAAAAATATTAAATATTTATCGGGGAAGTTAAATTTTATATCATACAAACACAATTTCGTCAAATTGAATATCGAAATAAGAATTTGACAAATATATCGCTTCAAGAAGCACCAGTGGAAATTATTTTTCCACACTGATATCAATTGCACATCTTAAAAATTCTAAATTTTATATTTCATCTCAGTTCACCATATAATAGTTGGATCTCGTAAAATAGAAAATATTTTTTACGACTAGTATTTGCTTAAATGTATACTTTGAAGTCAAGGTTTTCTTACAATCCTAGATTTTATGAATGAAAGGTACTGTTGCAGGATTTGGACTTTTTAACTTAATACTCGGATATAGTCATGAAATAGGTGCGCATCAGCTTCCATGCTAGTTTCTTTACTGATATGCAGACTTTAGGAAAAGTTTTCAATCTAGATTCATGTCAGCAAAAGTGACGGTGAGTCGGACGGTTAACTTCTTCCACTAGGGTAAAGAAAGTTGTCTAATTCATACCACAGCCTAAGTCGTACTTATTTATTTCTGAAATTGTTTTCATCGAATCAATGACTGTGACGGTTTTACTAACATCGGTGATGTAGATTTCATCATTCAGAACGGAGTTTTTATGTGCTACAACATAACCCAGAAGAAAAATAAGTTTTCGATTGTTTTCTTATAGTCTTCGTGCATATTTCGTAAGACTTAAAACGACAAATATTATTAATAAAATGTTGTTATTTCTTAGGGTATCATTCCGTGCTATTTGAACAATTACTTTTATGTAACTTTGGCGATCTGGTTAAATTCATTCTTTTATGATGCTTATTTAACATATTACACATACCTTTGCTTAAATCGTACCAACAAATGTGCTTTATTAATGACATGTAAACCTTAAGGATCTCCTCCAGATCTAAAGACACATATTATTTATATAAAGAGCATATTGTTTCTTTTTGATATGTCATGTGAAATGTGCCTTTTTCTAATTTTTATACAAGGATCATAAACTTGACAAAACGTTCCTATAATGCTTCGAAACAGGAAAATATGGACAAGGCGTTAGGAAAATTGCATAACAGTAATATAGGCTTCACTCTTCATTGTTATTCCGAAAATATAACATTCCTAAACGAATACTGTGTCGTCACCTTTTAGACCTAATAAAATAATAAATTTGAAAGTTCAAAAAATTTAAGAAAACAATGGAGAAAGAGCTGGTAGACTACGTCCTGATTTTATATGCTGGAATGAGTAAACGAACCGAAAGATATTTTTGTGATTCCTGCAAATGCTGAATATTATTCTTCATAGAGTAATTTACTCAAAGAATAGTAATTTTAATTTGCTTTCTTTCATTTTCTTCCTAGGTTTGACTTAGAAGATAGGTGGTCCGACTTAAGACACCTGTTTCCTCAGTTTTAGCGATGTTATTACTTTAAGATTTTTTAATATCATACGAAAGAGTACAACTATTTTGAACTTATTTGTAATCAACAGCTGCAATATTCATAGAAGTTGTGAATAAAGCAAAACTTAGTGCTTCAGTAAGTAAAACTAGCAATCTGTAGACTTTTTTCCTTTTATCCTATATCTCTTACTCAATAGGATCTCAGATTTCTTAATTAATGGCAACAAACTTTTTGTTAATGACTAGCTGAAATAATCGGCATTGCTCGGGATGAAAATATATTCATGTATTTGATTATTTAAAAAAATAACTATTTATTCAATTGTCATTAAATCTTCACTAATAGCTTACTTACAGAGGGAGTACTTTTCCACTTTTGTGTCATTCGGGATATTGTGCCTTTTCAGTCAGTCCTGAGATTGCTGGGCTTCTTTTCTTTTCTTTTTTTTTAATTTGACTATTGCCAATAATCTGGCTGTTATATATATTACGATATAATAAGAAAATAAAATGAGATTGCCAACAGACTTATTCAGAGACTATACAGATAAAATATTTGAGGGGAGTTCAAATTCAAATACATCAGTGTTACAACAATTGTTCAATCCTTGTCGGAACGAAAAAATATATACCATTAAACAGTATCTGATCTGCCTGTAAGGCAAATGCTAAAAAAGATGGAAATTTATGTCATACTACATTTTTTCTACATTCAAAACAAGAATACAATGAATTTTTTTCATACCAATCACCATTTTTTAAATATCTATCTGGTATGTGTCCTAATGTTTTTATTTTTAGATCCCGTAATTTCAATTATTATTAACTTTCCGGAGTATTTGAATATATTTATCGTTGGATTTATAAAGAGAAAGGAAGCATTTTATAAATTTTTAACATAGAGAGTACCCACTTTATCTTATATCTTAAGTGTTAAACCTTTTATGCTTCCCTAAAACAAAGCCGAATTAAATCACTTTAAATCCGAACATTCTTTTCACAATTTAAATGACGCGATTCATTCTATTTGCAAACAGATCCAAATCTGAAATAATTGTTTCGAAAATATAATTTTGAATCTGATTATTTTCCATTAATTGCAATGAAATTCGATAACAATGAAATTGTTATAGGGCAAACACACCCGTAACATTCGAGTACCAGCAAATTAGCCATTTTCTGTTACTAAGTCCTAAATTGGCCTGCTAATTTTCTTCAATTCAAACTGTCGTTGCATTTTAGCCAGTTGCAGACTGAAGTGTTCTATTCAATCATTCCTCATTAAAATATACACTTTACACAGACGATTGTCATTGGTAAAACAGAGAGAGTTGAAATTTTTGGAACTAAAACAATGAAAAGGGCATGTGAAAGTGAATTCGATGAAACAGAACCATCACAAACCGTCCACATATTGTGAAGATAATTTGAGGAGAAGGCAAATTTATTAACCTAAATCCTTTATGCTGTGGAATTGCGAGGATTGACTATCTTGATTGTTCGCAAAATATTATGTTCTCAATTATATCAGTGGTATTTGGCTTGAGTGCAACATTAAACTTTCCCAGAAGTATCTGAGCTAAATGTGTGAATTAAAATATCGATTGAATTTAATATTCTATCAAAAAACGTGATTGAATTATAACATTTTCAATCGATATGTCGTAATTGCTGAAAAATTTAATAGTTCCCATGAAAAGAATATATGTTTGTTTATTTAAAATAATAGCAGAATATAATATTTTGTTGAGTATTTGGTTAATATGCAAATAGAATTTTAAAAATGCTATCTTTTATAAAATATCATAACTGGTTTATAAAAGATCTTACATCATTTGGAAATCCATATAGTAGAAACTAGGAACCTTACCCAAGATGACTTTCTCAAATTGTGACACAGTTTATAATTTGTGAGTTCTTATTTGTAAATTCTGGTTCTTCAAGATAGCATTTAATCATTTGTAAAGTTGGAAATTTAAAGTAAAAAGTTCAGACGAAATTATAAAATCAAGGATGTGAATCAGAGATATTTTTTTGCAAATCAGAATTACAACTTATCAATTTCTTCAAGAAAAATGCTACATAAGTGCTCATACCATATTTGCTAAGAACACAGCCGCAGATTTTAACTCAAATTTGTTGTCTGACAGGAATCTGAATTTCAGAAAACCGCGGAAGAAAAGGCGAAACTGCAGGAGTTACATTCTTGACTCTTTTCATCAGATCTAGCGAAAGAAACAAACAAGAATGATTTTTATAGAGGAGCAACACACACCGTGGAATGCCATTTTGAAACAAACACCTACATTGCGACCTACATTGGGAACTACTGTTATGTGACTTACACTGGGAGAGAATTTGAAAATCTAAACTCATTTTAAAAAATATTAAAGAAATGCTTATAAGATGCACAGTTTAGCTAATTCCAGATATTTTTTGAATTACCGGTTTGATGAGATTCTTAATTTTAAATTTAAATCAAAACTGCTATCATTATTTTTCAAACCAGCAGCCTTTTGCAACACGCTAGTTCGTCATGAAAAATGGTTATGTTTCATTTCACATCTAAAATTGCCAATGAATTCTAAAATCATATATAATCAATTTGATCATATTTTTTAGTTCTATTATAAACTGTCGGCGTATTATAGAAATGTTCATGCTTTTTAAGCCCGACCGGAACTTTATATTTCTTCTAATTTATTGTACCGACCCAAATCTTTAAGGGAACTTACCTAGTGGATGAGAAGTTACCGTATAAGTAAGAAGGTTCTAGGTTCCTTTGGCGGCTTAATAATGGATTCTTTCACTATTTAACGGTACCATCACAGATGAAGGGATGTACCTCCTTGTCAGGATCCCACTCACATGACGCTCATAATGGAGACTATTATGCATGGCTCATAGTACCCACATTGCTATTTACGGCGGGACAGTGATTCAGCCTTTCAGAATGTCCTCTTGAATATGCGGAGTAATTCTTTTTGGAATGAACCGACCCTATCCTGCAAATATCATTTTCAGTAATACAATGTTGAACTGTTAAAAAGTAATAGAAATAAAATGAATAAAGAACTCTAACCTTAACTTTGTACAAGACAATTCCAGTGTTCTAGTACTTTTCACCTAGTTGACCTAGCGAAGCGAGTTCTTGTTTTTCCTGTTTTTTGAGAAATGTTATAAACAGAAAACGGATTCATAATTTTAAGACAAATAACACAATTATTTTTAATTACAAAAGCCAGTTCCCTTATTTTCTTCTGAAATCTTATTTAATTCATACGTTTGCGTATCTTAAATTTAAAATGAACATAAATATCTGGTTTGGAATCAATATTAAATGAATAAGATAACTTCCTTTAAATTTTAAGAATCCAACTTATATATGATCGCGAATTAATTAAACGATGAAATGGCTTAATTCCGTTACAACAATGTAAAAGAGTGTTTCGTATTATTTAAAAAATATTTTAAATAAATTGAAAAATTACAAAAATATTGTGAAATCCCTAAATTTGAATAACTAAACAGATAATTGTTTCAATTTTAAGATGTTTTAAGAATAATTTGCATATTATGATATCTGCCAAATTTTGTCACTGAAAAAGGCAAAATTTCGATACATTTCTATTGAATTAAAAAATCTTGAAATATCAAAACATTGTCTCGATAGGTAATGATATGCTCTAAGGCGATTAAAAATGGAGCCATGTCCACCCAAATATGACAACATGGGATTAAGTAAAAAGTCGACCCCTGTGGCCGGAGAGACCGGAAGAGGGGAGCAGGAAGCGAGGGAAGTTAGCGTCTTTTTTCTATGTTTATGTCTGAACGACATAAGAACGGGGTTTTTTTTCGCCATTCATTTGCCTACTTGAAACAATTATTTATTTCAGAATTCCTGTAAAATATTTGCATATTAAATATGTTAACCCAGAAACTTGATTTCTGAATTATTATGCCTGACTAGTTAGATTAATGAGGGAAAATTATATGTGCTGTTCTGCAAAGACCGTAGATACAAGGCAGGAAAGTAGGAACCTATATACAAAAAAAACCCTTTTTATTTTTTTATTCGATGCGAACATTCTCATCTCCAAATTATTTCTATGCGTGTTAGTTCAAAATCCTCTAGAGCGCCAAAAGATAAGCAGATACACACACATATATGCTTTTATTATTATTGGAGAATGTAGGAACGAAAAAGTAAAATCATTTCGGTTTTCCTTCTTGCTGCATTTAAGCAAGAATGGAATTTTTGGAATAGGAGAAAGAAAAAGCAATCGTCAGTTTTAAAAACCGATGGAAATTGGCATAGCGGAATGGCAATGTTGGAATTCAAACGAACTCAAAATTCAACACTTCCAGCGCCGATTCCAATTTGTAGCCTCGATTAGAGGGTAACGACAATTGAAAGGATCTGCCTACATTAAGACCTTGCTTCGAGGGTAGAAATAAAACTCGAAATCTCTCGCGTAGGAGAAGAGGACGGGGTGGGTAAAATTCTGCGACTTTGAACCTTGTCTCAAAACAAACTTCGGAGCCTCCGTGAATGACGTGTCTCACATTTCAACTTGAATGGATGGAAAAAAATCAGTATTGTGACAAATGGAATGGAGTACATATGAATGCCCAGCTTAAGAAATCGAGTTAATTTTTTTAAATATGTATCTCACTTTATTGAAAAGATGGTAATTCCTAGATAAATATTTCTTTTACAATGCCGAATTTTAAGGTGAATAGGATTGAATAATCGTTTCCGATATAATGACCGCAGTTTCTATTTTTTTCATTTTTTTTTATACTTCATATGAAATGATCCTTTTCTGTTGATAGATTTTCGGGTTTTTTTTGTATATATCAAGGTTTTATTTAAATTGAATATTATTACTGCTGACTCACCACACGGAAATCTTCAAGACTTGGAGTCTTGAGAGTTTTTTAAAAACAATGTTGGAAACAAATGAATAGTTTTTGTCTATTATTGTATTATTTATTATTGAAAAAGGAACACCTTTCAGGTATTAGGTAAAATTTTTTTATAATTTCATAAGTTTTTTCAATTCCTTGAACATTTCTAACATCACCAATACTCCGGAAATTACTGTCCCCAAAACCTAACGATTCTAAAGACGTTAATTACAAAGTATGCTGCAGTTTTCTTTAAGTGTGATCATTAACGAAAGTTTACGTTGAGCTGCACAAAAAATGACATGTTAAAATGTTTACAAAGTGCAACATTACTGAGTATTTTCTTAAAAATTCTTGTAATTCTTCTATATATTTTTAGTATGTCCATAGTTTTATTCATTGCTATTAAAAGATTCAGTGGTTATATTGCAGCTATCCACGTTTTAACATATACCCTATTTTATTGTTACAAAAATGTATTTCAAATCTAATCCAAAACGTGGATTTAAAGTTTTGTTTTACATCCTTTTGTCTGTTGTGTTCTCTTCATGCAGCAGCAACTGAAAATTTAATTCCATCGAGCATTTTTATTTTTATGATTTTTTTGATAAAAACACAATTAGTTCTACGTTATGTTTACCTGTTAAATAATTGAAAGGATTTATTACCTGAACATCATGTTTGAAGAACGGATGGTTGTTAAATCTATGCAATGAAAATATTTTCAGGAAGCAAACAATTTACATTCCCATTATTGTGATTGAAAAAATGTTTTTATCGTAATGTCCATAATACATGAAGTTAGGGAACCAATCTAATGAAAGCACCAGTAGATAAGTTTGGATTTTAATGAATTAATATTAAAATAGGCAGAATAGTTCTACTAATATTAAAGGATTTAAATATAATCTATGATAAAAATAAAACGTTTACTAACTTTTCATTAAAGTTCGTCTTAACATGTATTTAATGTACAGAATCAATAAAAAAAAACTCTATTTTAATAGTTACGTTCCAACACCGAACTCTGTCCGACATCATACCTGATCAAGAACCCCCATTTCGAAACAAAACCACATTTACATATTCCTTCAGCCTCATTAAGAATCTTTTGAATGTCTCATATAATATAAAAGGCACAGACTATTATTCTCGCAACTAATTCAAGTCTTGGCAGTTGATTATAATGAGGCAGGGCTCATACTGGCATCGATTCCCCGGATGAGTGGATACAAAGGGGCGCAGGTGTTGCAGCTACCGGATATCCAGACGAAAATCCAGGCCCCCTATTCCCAATCATATCCATTCCAAACTTATCAGGGGCGGTCTCCGCTCTAGGAACGGGGATGTGACGTGGCGTAGTAGTGGGGAAGTCCGTCTTCTCAACAATTAAATGTGTAGCTCCGAATTTCCTCATGCTATTGCAAGATTTCTACGAGAGTTATGCTTTGCAAGGCAGTGGCGAATCCAGGGGTCTATGTGGCTGCAGCCCTCCCAGAGCTAAGCCAGAATTCTTGATTTTATTTAAAATCACTACAACTGTCTGTTCTTAATTTCCCTTTTTTTAAAAAAAATTAATAACATGACAACTCGGCTTGACAAGCTCGAGAATTTTCCTACTTTTCTAGTCATTCCACCTGTACTTGTAGCGTTGACGCGGTCGAAACAATTTTTTGGCTAATTATTTCATTGTATTTTTTATTAAATTATCGAAGATATTGAATTGTTCTTTATGATTCTTATTGTCAGGTGAGTAAAGTCTGTAAAGTTAAAGTGTTTTTTTCTATTTCCCACGCCGACCCTGCTTACCCAAAGGGTGTAAAGTATGTGACGAGTCGGCGGGAGGAAACATTCCAATATAAATATTTTGGTTTAATAACCCATGAGGTTTAACAAACTTTTTATTGATGATTTTATTCTGGATTCGCCACTTTTCCCAGGGTTTACTGTCAGTTCACAAAGATGATGGTAGATAACTGGACTTTCCATGGATCGGGTCTTTGTGAGAATTCTCAAAGGTCTAACTAAGCTACTTTTTTAAAATCTAAGACTCTTGGTCAATGGTTTGTTAATTATGGTAATTAAATGGCATAAAAGTACATGGTGGCAGATTATAGTATATTATTATAGCACGATTGCTTTCCCTCGTATGGGACACTACAAAATTAATTTTAAAACAGTTCTTGGATTAATTTGTGATTTAAAAGTGTATACTTAATGATTCTGTAATGGCGAAACATTCTTACAATACTATAATAAAACATATTATCGATTGGCAAAATTCTGCTATGTGGCGGGCCGAATAAACACTTTTTCCCCTAGACAAAAACCTCCGAGCACATAAGCCCCCACATATATAACTTTAAACATCTTAATAAATATATCATTTCATCGCATTCAGGCAAACAGGTAACATTATATTCACTTTTCCAGATAGGAAAAACGTTATTCTGGACAAAATCTGTAAGCTACGACACATAATAATTTTAACGACAAATTCTAGTCAATACTCAGAAAATAGATTTCATTTCAAGATGATAGCGTTAAAGATAATCTAACGACCTTCAAATACAAACATTGAGCATATTTTTATACTTAGAATGAAATGTCTTAATGTTTTTTTTACATTTGAAGGTTAGATTATCTTTAATATTAACATCTTGATTGGAAATCCGTTTTCTAAGGACTGACTAGTATGTATTGTGAAAATTATTATTATGAGTCCTGCCTTACATATTTTGGCCAGAGTTGCTTTTTTCATCGCTGAAAAACTGATTTTAATGCAAACTATTTTCTTCAAGCCAATGAAGCAAGTGCTCATGATTTGCAACAGAAATAAACTTCTCATTTAACCCTTCAATGCACGATTTTTTAAATTTCAAAATAAAAAAAATGTTTTTGGCATGGGAAGTTCACATATAACAACAGAAAAAATACACAAAAAAAATCAAAATAGAATTGTGATATAATTAATTTGAATTTAATGAACGTATCAAATCAATATTTCTTTTTTATGAAACAATAAAAAGTATTTTAAATATAATATCAAATGGTAGTGAATTATGGTATATTTTATTGCTGTGGTTACGGTATACTTTTAAGATAAGCTGATTTAGATCGAGTTTTGGCAATTGATGAAACCATCAAAGATGCAAGACTCCTTTTAAATGCTAAAAACTGCGTAAATATGTCAATAAGTGTATCAGGAATTATGTATCAGGAATAACTGACTACCACAGACCTGTGCTGTCCATAGAAAATGGAACGAATGAATATTACCCGGTATCTTATGATGTTTCTAATCTGATACAGCGTGTACGAGTAGACAAAACTTTTTCTATTCATTATTAACATGAAAAATAAATTATGCATCAAATTTGATACAGTATGCAGTGAAGGGTTAATTAAATACAAGCAGTTGATTTCAACAAATGAAAAGCATTTGAAATTTATAGCAGACTTTATTTAATACCATTTAAGCTGGTCTTAAAAATAATTCTTGGTAATATTTTAAATAAACGATTTAAGTAGATACGATTCTTTCTCGTAACAAAGACTTCATTAAAATTGTAACTCATACAGTGTGTTAACAAAGTTATATCATTTTTAATGCTGTGGTTATGGTATACTTTTAAGATAAAATAATTTCGATCGAGTTTGGTAATTTCTTCCGATAAAATATAGTTAGAAATAAAATCTTCCGGATATCTCTAAACTAATATTGTCATCTCGATATTAAATGCATTAATGTTCATGACATAATCATAGAAATAATTTATTAATATGCAGAGCACAAATAGCCTTGTAAGCTTATTTATTTATTGCTTCTACAACAATGAAAATTAATAAAAATAACTGTAATTTTAAGATTTCTCAGTGAGATAATTCGAGAGATTTTAGTTAAAATTAGCTGAAACTTGTGATGGGATGATTTGCGTCACAAAATGACACTTAAATACCCTTAATGAGTTTTAAATGAGCAAACGTTGGTTTCAGAATAGATGTTAATAGAGTTATTAGCGATGTGCAACTTGCAATAGGAAATTGAACTTTCTATTTCCTAATTACTATCATAGTATTAAGTGGAAACACTAGATTACACATACTAGTAGTGAGTACAATAAGAATTACCATTGAGTTTTTAAAAAAACTAAGACAGTTGCGAGAAAGGAAAATGACGTCTGAGAATTATTTAGTTTGCTCTGTAAACATATGATATTAAAATTTATCAATCATTTTTTCAAATTTCTTATGTTTATCAATATGTATAAATCATTCTTATTTCCCTCTACAAAGATGAAATTATTTAAAAATTCTTAAGACAGTACTTTTCAAGAAACGATGAATATCCATAATTTAACTAAAGAGGCATTTAGAAGACTGAACTTTAGAATCGATAATATGTATTCAAGTTCAACAGATACTACGATGGAATGAATCAGCTTGGTTTAGTTTGCCAATTTTGGTTCATTTGCAAAAACTTGTCATTTTGAACTGTGATCAGAAAACGAGGATGTTATCCAAGACACTTCCCTCTCTCAAAACATCCGATTCACAAAAGCGGAAGAATGTTTGATCCTCAACGTCATATTTAACGTGAACCAGGCCCACATACAAGGGAATCTTTGTTTAAATAGGGTATCAAACCTGTAATCCACCCGTTCTCAAAGTAAGAGCTTACTACCTGGCTACCTCGACACTGTAATTAGATCGAGTATGGTAAATCTGGAAAAATTTGAACTATACAAAGAAGTATTATTGTTAAAAGTAAGAAAACAATGCACCAGGGGCGTCCTTTTGACATTTAACTTTCATTAGCCAGTTGAGTTTTGGGAAAATAGATATTTTTCAACCGGTAGTCATGTTAATAAATTGCACACAATTTCCCTTTTGTTTTTAAATTGATTTCCAAGACAAAATCCTCCGGTTATTTTCGATATTGCAACTGGTGATTTTAAACATTTCTTCTAATTTACCACAGAAGAAACCAAACACGGAATGTGGTATTGAAGCCTTCCATCTCAAATGTTATGCATTGTTTTATAACAGTTGGTTCATCTATAAAAGGCATTACATGTAAATATGGGGACACGGTCAAAAGCCAGTTGAATTCAGCAGATGGTAATATTCATATCTCAAGTAGACAAAAAAATATTTATTGACCCTAACTATTATCTTCTCGGTTTTTAGGATTGTAATCATCAGGATCAAATTTGGCTATTTAGGTTATTTAAGAACATCACAAGTAAAGCATTTCTAAACAAAATATCAAAAGATTTCAAGTACAAAATAAGCAAAACATTCCTGAAATTCGAATTTAAAATATGTCATACTAAATGATGCAGAATGGACATTTCGTTAAAACACGAAATATTTTTGAAATCCAAAAATCTAATTATAATCCAAATTTTAAAAGACCGCCACGACAACTAATAGGGCACTGTGGCCTTCGCGTAATAGCCCTTATTAGGAGCGGCTCATCCGACGACCCCTCAGACAGACAGACGTACGACCCTTCATCGCTGGAGAGGGGGGGGGGGTAATTCAACCCCAACCATTACTATATCTCACCGGAAAGCGAGACTCTGCTTACTTATACGGCAGGTTCTCATCCCATATTTGAGGTGCCCCCTTAAGTGGGAAAAGGATGAAAATATAAAATATTTAAAGAGTAAGAAGAAAACAAATAATTACCCTTTTAAAGCTAGACCATTTTTATGAAAAATAACGACATCTTTCGATGAACAGCTTGACGATACAAAAAAATATTTTTATGTATTTTATTTTGTTAATAAAAAATTGCGATTTTAATAGACAATATATACATTTACTATAAATATAGACACTAAATTTAATATTCAATTATTTTAGTGATTATATTCTTTTCTTAACTTTTAAATTTTCCTCAAGCCATTATTACAAATATTTTTCCTTTATTGCGACTTATCTTTTATTTTCTTATAGACGTCATATCAAATTAATGAATGATGTGATTTAAAGGAGAAAAAAACTTCAAGATTTCCTAAAAATTAATAATTTTACTTAAAATATAACAAAATCATATTAAAAAATGTGATGGCAACATGTTATAAACATTTCTCTCAGCAAAAAATTCTATTTGTATCCATACGGATTATTTTTATTACTTTTATTTTTACAGTAAAAAAAAGAGTTAAGTGTATTGATGTATTTCAAAAACGAAGCACTCAACTTAAATAAGCGCGTCTCCAATAAAGCGTCTTTTCTTATGACTTCATTTTATTTTTATTTATTTATTTATTTCCATTTTGGAAGGATATCAAACAATTTCCAGGAAACATTCAGGAATGAAGTTGTATTTCCAGAAAGATGTTCTAATAGCATATATCCAGAAAATTTGAAATAAATATTTAGAAAAATTGTGGTGTTGATTATTCTAATTATTGTTTATTTTTCGGCAAATTAATTCCTTTATTTTTGTTAAGACATTTAAATTTTAATTCCCTGTTTTAATTCATTGTCTAAATTACACGAAATGTTTTTTTTCTTATGCACTTTTTGAACTCTGGACAGCTAGCCCTCTTTTAACTTTATACAACCCCCCCTTGCAGGAATACGGCCTTTTCTTTTCACTTTACCTTGTATGCTCATCCCCTTTCTGGAAACGCACGTCAAGTTTGAATCATGCTACTAATGCTTACTTTACTCACTTTTTTGGACCCCGTTGGTTTGAAACAGAAGAAATTGTTTCTGTGGTCTTCCGCTCCTTTGTCGAAAAACGATTTGACCCTTCTTTTACTACGCGGGCCAATTTCCTGTTTCCACCATTTATGACTTTGTGGCAATAAGCATGCAACGGACCTCCCAAATTTTACTATCCAGACGCGACAGATTGTCTGTCCTACACAAAGACCCTCGTTTCGAACCCTGTCTAAAATGATTAATTATCCTTTGGAGTGTTAGGGCAATATCAACCCTTTTTTCTGAGAAACCTCGGTCTCCAATCAGAAGAGTCTAAGCTTCCCAATTGGTTAACTACTGGTCTTTGGGTGTACACAAGGGGTTGCTGGACGGTGTGGCGAGCTTCTGAGGACAGTTTGGCGTCTTGGCCTTGCTGATTGAAAGTGCTTGGTACTTTGGCTCAGGAATTGAGCAATAAAGGATCGACTTGGCACTGTATTTTTTTGGTATAAGAAAGCGGGAGAATTAAAACGAGGGGATACTGATCGAAAGACAGAGTTGAGTTCAAGCCAGAACACGCGAAGAAGATGATTTTTGATTTTACCTTCTTTTGATCGGGCGCAGAGAGATCTGGCAATCAACCTTCCCCAGAAGAGGGATCACGGGTCTTCAGCGTCGGTGTGCTACCATTTTGCGGACTTGCAAAGAGAAGGTGATTCGACGATGAAATCAATTGATTAGAAAAATTGGTTGAAATCTACAAGTTGGAACACACTCTTAGTAAAACGAAGCCATCGCGCCAAGTCGCCAAAGCAAGATGGTAAACAAACGTGCATCGGTTACAGTTAAAAGTCAATCGCTTAATCTTTTTTCGAACCAATTGTGTTCATGGTTTGTCGTTGCACTATCTCCCGTTTTAAATATAGAATTTCAACAGAACTACTAGCTTCCCTAGCTCATTGAATGTACGGAATCTGTTACTTTTAATTATTCTAATGAAGCAGGAAAAATAGCGCTCGCGATGCCTGTGGCATCTGAAGTGGACACCGGGAAAATTTTTTTAACTTAAAAAAACATCAGCGGCTTCGCTTTCAGCAAAGTGGCATCCTAGTAGCTTCGCTAGCTTAGAGAATTTATGGAATCAGCTTCTTTTAATTAATCTAATGGAGCAACAGAACATTTGCCCTTAGTAGCGTTCAAAACAAGTACAACTTCAAAAGTTCCATGCAAACGATTTTTATTACAAGAAAAAATCTCTCAATTATGTGATCGGAAAAATATATAATCACTAGATAAACCCAAGTTCTATTTGTCATTTATTTACTAATTAAAATACATTTTATTATTTAATTAAATATTTTAAGTTATTTAAAAATCAGCGTAGTATGTAAACAACTCAAATCGCGCAAAACGCTTGCCATGACGTAAGCAATCTAGCCGATGGGTTGCCAATGGAACTAATCCGCTCGATTCCTCAGGCAAACCATATTGGCGATGAAATCGGTGTGTTCCAGCTTGTAGATACCAACCGAAAAATTTGTTTCAAGAGCGGCCATGCATAGGCCCCTTCCTGGGAGCGGCACAGAAATGTCCAGGGCTGTCCATCTCGTCAGTCAGTGCATACGGCGCACTGAATAGCCCAGCAAGATTCCAGGCTGAAGTTATCCTGTCACCCGTCCGTGCCAGAAGCCTTTGCGTTGCTGCATGATTTCCTGGAGCCTAGCAACTGAAGAGCCAGAAGATGTCACCGGGCATACGCAGTTCATCCGCCTGCCGAAAGGAGCTGCCATCAACAAGCCCAAGTGTCCCGAATATGTGTGGAGCAATTACCGGCTGAATAGGGTGGACATTTTCCATTACAAGGTCCCATGAAAAGGCTCAGAAATTTGTGAAAGAGACTCGCCACGCCTTCCACCTCTTGTGTGCGCCTCTGAATCCAAACACCCAGCCCAGATTGCCCTCATCAATGCTGTCAGTTAAGTTTCTTTTATTTCTTTTTTTTTGAATTGAATATTTAGAATTGAACTTCGAATAACACCTAACAGCAAAAATATAATATTCAGTTTTGATCATTTTTTTTTATATTGTTGCAAATAGGTCATTTAAGAAAATTTTGTTAGAAGTAGGGATTCAATTGTGGATTCTTGAAAATCATAAGGTATTAACAAAGTTACAATGCATTGGAAGTTGTACTCATTTATTATATTCTGAGTAAAGACAATTGTAAGAAATCCATTAATGTATTTTGTGTGCAGGGTAAATTTATAGCATTAGAAATGTCAGCCAGCGTGCTTCATGATTTTATTTTACAATTCTGTTTATACTCTTATGACAAGATTATTGATTACATTCTTACAATACCTTACTTGTATAAATTACCTTCACCCGTTAGGGGTGCCCAAACTTTGCATATCTGAATTATGTGTTGAGTTTATGATCCAGTAAAAGTGTATTTTATTCAAGAGTGTCAGAAAGATGTGCACACAAACATGTTTATCGCCACAAGTATATATGTATGTTTTCTTTTTTATATTTATAAATAAATGGCATTTAGTTTGACATTACAGTTTCTGTCCTACATTCATGGATATGTTTTCTCACTCAATGTGTCCTAACAGGTTATCCAGGTCTGGTGCTACTCATTAATTTATGTCAGTGTAATGTTTACCTGGTGTTATTATCTAGCCTTTTGAACACAACGCAGTTACGATTATCTTCTTGGCTATTCTATTTAAACGATCAAAATTGAATTTAAATTAATCAAAGATAACTACACGACAAAATTAATGGTAAATATAATTATATGAAATTATTCAAACAATTATTTAGCCGGACAATTTTGTCTTTAATCACATAAGAGAAATGTTGCCAACTTGTGATTTCTCGTCTTTTATGGAAGATGAAAAAGAGAACTATCCCATGTGGAAGGTAAAACATTACTTTTTGTGGTAAGAGTGTTTAATGGTCATCAGTAGAGACAATCACGGGTTGGCAACGACTTGAATTCGATATGCCGAATAGTTGTAAAATCAGCCATAGTTTAATGTAAGTTTAATACAGTACAGTTGAATCCATTTCCTTCTAACTCAATCACAAAGGGGGAGAAATAAATTCAATGAATATGGGAAATATTATGTAGCAGAAAGTTGGAGATGAATTCAGAGTGGTGACAAGAAAATACAACAAAGCTAATCATGCAAGTGACAGGAAATTTTGAACCGTTACACGCGTTAGATAGACTTTAATGATGTTTCTAATTAATCTCAATAATTTAATTTCATGTTTATTTCTTGTTGCGAGAATACATTTGTATTTAGTGACTTTTTCAAATTCCCTCCTTTCGCTACAGGAAAATGCGGGTGGTAAAAAGAATATGAAATTGAAAGGAAATTTTAAAAAATTTTAAACAATGCTCTCAGAACATCGGAAGTAAATCAAACTCTATTTCAAACAACTGTTTTACTTATTCAATACAATCACCTCCAAAGTAAAGTAAATTATTTATTCGAAGCAACAGAAGAATGACTTAAGAACTCACGATTACTCAGCCAACACAAATAATCCATCCTTTTTGACGTCTAAATCACTAAATACGAGCAAAAAAAACCCCCAAAATAAATGGCTCTTCAAGCAAGGTTTCAGTTAGAATGAGGGCCGAAGTGTTTGAAATAAATCTTAAACAATTTTAAGGCTTATCTGGTGAAGCTAAATATCTTTTGTGGTTAAATGCAGAATTCATCATATATCTCAGATAACCCAGACTGTCATCGGTGAGTGAAGGAAAATTAACTAGACTTGCTAAATTATGAGCCGAATTACTGGGGCTTTAATACGCTCAGCAGAGCGTTTAATTACTTCTCTTGAAAGTGCAGGGCATGAGCTTCGTCATGAATCAATGTCACTTAGGAGCATTTTTATTTTCCAAGTGGTTCTGTTTTTTCTAGCCTTTAGAGCTTCCCTTATTCTTTATTTGCCTGTATATTTTTTTCAGAATTCTTCCAGAATAAATTTTTATCTTAAAGTTGTAGAAGAAAAATTCTTTTGAAGTAATTTTCTTTCATATGATAATCGAATACATTGGTATGCTAATTAGGTTGGAAGCGTTGATCATTAGAATTCATCTTAGATGGATCTGATAGTATATCTTATAGTGATTAAGTTGAATGAAGTAATTAAAGAGTGCAATAGTAGGAATATTTTATTTTCCTCTTTCTTAAAGTAATCAACGAAAAATATTACTGCTTCATATTTAAATAACTTGTTTAAATTTTTTTCTACGCATGCCAGTATCAGCGATAATATGTTAAAATGAGTAAATACTATTTTTTTTCATTTAACATTCCTACTCTGGTGCATATAGAAATCACGTCTCGATGTTCCATACAAATATGTAACCACTGTAGAGCAAATAAGTTAGGTATGAGAATAATCCGTCGTATTTCTGCTCTCCGTATTATTTTATAACTAACCGTCTTCGGCGACAGCTTGTTCTCCTAGAATATACTTTCTATTTAGTCTCTCATGCACAATTAGATACTCATGGTTCCCTTATCAAAGTTATTTAGTAGTTTTTAACTTCACATCGTGAATAACATTTAACCCATGTTTTTTAGTAGCCTTGCACCTGTTACATTCATTTTCTACATGAAAGTGCCGAATGGATTCAAGTATCAATCCGTGTCATATAATATTTAATTGCACGCTGTGTGCGCCAACATCACTTTTTTATTCCTCTTGCACAATATGCGTCTGATTTCAACATTAAAATGACGCATCACATTTTACGTCCAGCAGCATGTTAGATGGATTAAAATATGCTGATAAAAAGAATTAAAAAGTAGCAACCATAATCATTAACCCTACTGGATGTATTTCCTAATATACTTAATAAGACTTTGTTTTCAGATCACACAGAAAAGTTGACGAAATAAAAAATAGAAAGTAAAACCCATCGGGATATTACTATAATTTTGAGCAATGGAAGAGAAACATCAAATTAAATATTCGTTTAAGAATGAAAACAGTTTGTATTTTAATGCCACAATGAAGATTTTTGGTGCAAATTATGCCTAAAATATTGTTTTAATTTATGAAAATTATCTTGGAAAAGGTTCTTTTTAAAATTTTTAGATGGTGTGAAAATCATTTTTGTGCTGTAATATTCTCGAAAGTTATAAAGAAAAAACTCCAAATTTTGGTTTAATTTTTAATTAATTAAAATTCTAATTAAAAGTTTTAATAAACGGCTCCAAGTTGCGCAACCCCACCCTCTAAAGTATTTGCTGCCAAATTTCGTATTCCTAGGTCGTAAGGTCTGCCCTGTACATCGTCAATATTCACACACAAACACAGACTCCTTTATTATTAGTACAGATATACACACGTTGCTTGTAATAAACGTATATCGATTAGGAAGAAATTAGGACTCATTAATATTGATAACTAGCCGGCATATTTAGGAAAACAGATTAGTGAAGCAATAAATGTGTGATTGATATTTCAGAATGAATAAATTAAAGAAAACACTTTAACTTCTAATTATCGAAAGAGATTATTGAAAAAAGAATTATTAGAAAGCACTTTAAGAAGATTACGAAACAGTAAGAAGATTTGTAAGAAAATAAACGGATATCTGAAAAATACACTGAAGGATTTTACATAATTAGAACTAGCAAACAGGGATTTTAATAAAGTGAATCAGCAGATTTAAATTAAAATTTTCATCTCTAGCTACCTCAGGAACTCATGTGCTAAATTAAAATTTAATTTCAAGAAAATATCAATACTAGTTAACAATGCAACATGCACTTCAGAAACTAAATTACAGAAAAACAAGCAAACTGCTTCCATTGTCTACATCTAACTAAGTTAGTAATAATTGTTTTAACTGGAATATTTGTAAAATCTCCAAGTTTATCTTATAATTTGCTTAAATTTATAAAGGCTTCTGTTTTAATTATAAAGTAAGTCCGCGATGAATTTTAATTAAATGAAGAAGAACAACATGCTTTAGGATTTAAACAATACTGGAACAATTTTAATTAGAATAACTGCTTAGTAAACATAACAAATTCTTATAGGCAGTGATTTCATAAACTGCGTCATTATGTTTAATCGCTCTCGTTCTTTTGGGAAGAAATATCGCAGAGTGGTTTGGTTTGTTTGTTGAAAAATTAATTTTTCATTAAATAATTTATGAAGTAGTGCAAACACGATTAGGTGAGGATGCAAAATGAAATTGTTTAACCCAACGTTGCTTTTAGTTTCCATATGACAAATTATTTCAATCTCTTAATTTATTAAAATTTAAGTAATCATTCGATTTGAAAATTTCTTTTAATAATTATAAAGGTTCAATTGAATGGATGGACCCCATTTATCCACCCACGTCAAGTCTTCAGCTCGAATTTTTAAATCCAGTGCGCTTCTTATAAGAAAACAAAAATAACATAAGGTCGCAGCAAGTAGCAATTTGATGCTATTAATTCGCAAGTTTATCTTTGACTGTGATGTCTCATGAACTGGCCCTATTGCTTTAAAATCAGATATGGAAGGCTGCTCACATTAATGCCAATTTTAAATTTGAACAATAAACGCAGTTAGATGACAGCATTATTCTAACGTTGCCTCGTATTATCCCAAAATAACTCGGTTTTAAGGAGTTGAAATAAAACTGTGTAACAAGATAAATTTTGATAATCTTCTTTGAAGAAAAAGTTCTAATTTTGAAAATGAGAGTAGAATATTTTTTATTATACAAGTTTCTCAAAAATTCGTAATAGATTTAATGAGAAAAGCATTACTTTAAGCGAGAAAAGAAAACATGTTACTGATATAAATGATTTAATATATTATTATCAATGTCTAATAGACGCAGAAAGTTCAGAAATTCAGGGGAATTTTGTAAATTTCTGTAAAAAAATTTCAATTTCTATACAATTTTAAAAGTATGTATTTTGAATTCTCATTTAAGAGCTTCTTTGTGTTTTTTAGTGTTACTAAATATATTTCAGATTTTCAAGCATAAGATATATAATTATTAAAAATATAGTTTTCT
Organism: Araneus ventricosus; assembly: GCA_013235015.1. NCBI lineage: Eukaryota > Metazoa > Arthropoda > Arachnida > Araneae > Araneidae > Araneus > Araneus ventricosus. Next base: position 668,144 of record BGPR01000292.1, read on the forward strand.
GAGAATGAAGCACTTCTTTAAGGAAAAAATAATAAAAATTAATAATATGAACACGATCATTGCATTTTAAGGCATAAAATATTTTCTACACAAAAATTAATATCATGTAAGCATTCAAATATTTTTATTCATTGTTACAAACATGATCTCTACAAAAAAATTATTATCAAATAAAACTGTATTTTCCTAATATCTTCATACTGTTTACTTGTGTAATTATTCTAGCGTTTATTACTTCTATAATGTAATTCAATATTTAATTCTACTTCATCTATGTAAGCAAACAAAATGCTCGTTAAAAATTCAAAAAACACATACATTTTTTGTAAAAGAGTAAATGCTAATAATCATAAAGTATAAAATCAAGAGTTTTAAATCTAAAAAACCGCTTTTTTTATCGAATTTTCTGAATAGAGAGATCGCCTAATAAGAAAAGCCCATTTCTATAAAGAAATAAACAAAAATTAACTTATTTAAAACATACTTAAAGTCGGCTTTCCTTTAATCAAAAACTAAATCAATTAGTACGTAATGTATGCTAAGTTTAGCCCAAAATAATATTAGGATTGTGTGAATTTTTAACTCGTTCTTTTTTTAAGTCTAATTTCATTCTTCACTGAACATAAAATGTTCTGTATTCTTATAGGAATCTCAACGGTTCTTTAAAAAATTTTATAAAAAAAGATATTTTAACAAAGTGTCAAAAATAAATGCAAGGGGTGTACGGAATCCTTTGTAATAAGGTATTCACTACCTACAATGCTGTCCTAAATTTAAGATCACCCATTTAAATCTGGTGCATAATTCATTCAATAAAAAAGTAGAAACTATACGAGAAAATATAAAAGGATTATTTTCTTCCAGTTAAAGATTTAGCAAGAGTTAGTCATCTGTACTGATAAGGAAATTTGTCCTTAAAATATGAAATACAAATGTGTGGGAATTGTTCCTGTCACCATCAGATGGCGCAGCAACGCTCAGGCTCTAGCGTTACTCGATGTCTCTGAGGGCAAGAGGTCAGAGAGTGATATAGGTAAGCTCTGGAGTATGGGAGATCCGTTGTCTTTAGCTCCAGCGAAGAGGAGGCTTAACCAATGTCCAGCAATTAACTGCACGTAGGTGGTCAACCAAAGCATGCACGCAGCCGTACAAGCATATACACAGACATCTGGATACCACTTCCCTTTTCATAGTTAAACTATCATCGTTTTTATATGTCAGCATAGTACAATAAATGGATATGTTATTTCAAGTGGGATGATTGGTGTGATTTCAAACCCATCACACTCACAAATAATGCAAAAATATTGGTTGGTACAAAAATAAGTTCCTGAATTATCTATGTATGAGTACCAAGCTTTACAGTACATGGTAGAACTCGCAGCATTTATGACCAACAAACTGTCACTATGCCAAATGGCATAGCAGTATCTGTCATCATTAGTGTTTAAATTCATCATGAAATTTATCATTTATTTTCTATTATTTTAATCATCACCATATAGTTCAAATGAAATAATCACACACTAACTAAGACATTATTAAATAATCACAATACTCCCATTATAACAGCTTCCATAGCCACACCGTATTAACTGGTAGTTCTGTGAACAGTAGACCTCGCTAATCCCAAATAAAAAGAAATTAAGATTTTCTCTTCATCGCAGTCTTGAAAAGCTTAACCAATGTTTTTATTCATTGCGAAGACAGCATCGTTTGCAGGGACACGGGACATCATAATTTGACTCTCAAAGAGTTACCTTCTTTCTCCGCATATATGCACAATATTACAAAGCTATATATTTTTAATAAATGCACAATAATACACAACAAAATTGTCTGCAAATTTTACTTCCAAACAAATACAAAATCTTTACAAAAATGTAGATGTCAGTGTGATAAGGTATTTCAGCAACGTAAAGAAAGTCAAATTAAATATAATTCTTATAAGTCATGAATTTCCGAAGAAAGCAATTTTTACTATCATTACCTTCACAGTGGCAAAAGCAGGTGAATATGATAGAAGAATACTGATGAAATAATAAGGTTGGTATTTATCTTGACAATATGAAAATTGCTGTGATAAATAGGCACAAAAAACGTTGCACAAATAACATATAATCTTCTTGAACTTTTATAACGTGAACCGTTTGGTAGAATCACTGAAAAACCTTTCACGAAAAGAGAAAAACAATATTAGATGGAACTAAGCAGGAAAAACAACTTTTAATAAGAAAAAAAGTTGATTTTATCTCTCTATCTCTCGTTTTTAATGCGAATTATTTACACAAATCTTTGCTTTCATCAATATTAAAAAATGACAGTGATAATTCTGTTTTATTGGTATTAACAAAATTGCCATTAAGATGTCTGCTTTTATAGTATTAATAAAATTACAATTAAATGTTTGCTTTTATCATTATTTACAAAATTGTAGTCGCATATCTCGCCTCTACCAAAATAATTCAACTATTTTAATGGCGCCGAACTCGCCACTGACTCGCCCAAATGTTGAAATCAGTGAAACACTCTCCATGTCCAAACGAATTTTTAAAAAATATGAAATAAGGCATATACACCGCGTTCTATTGCTTCAAGAAATATTTCTGCCAAATTTGAAGGAAATCGAACAACGCGTTTAGTCGTAATCGCGTAACAAACAAATTTGCAGTCAGACAATGTGCTGAATGCTTGAGTTAAAACGTAGACCTCGCTTCGCTCGGTCAATAAGTGACTTAGAATTTTGCCTTACTATGAAAGAACGACGCCGTGCGCCCCTGTTCATACAACCATTACAGTTTCCACACAGTTTACCTTACTATGACAAATGCAAGCACAATCCTGAGATGAAATTTTTTGGCTCTCTACAGAGGCAACACAGGAACTTGTTGATATTCGACTTATATTCAAAATCCATGCATTTTCAGCTTCTGATAAGATTAAATGATGGATAAAGAAATAATTGGAGCAAGTATATCAAGATTTCGTATTCACTTGTTATCAATGTTTGACGTAGTTAAACGTGTGTAAATGCAGCTTCAATAGCCTGCATTTGCCTTGTACTTAGCTGCATATTAGGTACATTAAATTACTTGATATTAACCGAGCATTGCTAAATTTTGTGTATAGAAATGCCTGTTTATGTGACATTGATTTACCCTTCCGGGCTATTTGTACTGTTAAATACTAACATTTCAAAGCCTCAGGAAAATATTGCAAACTGATCCATAGTAGTAGACTATCGTAGACTATATCCATAGACTGTTTTGAATAATAAAAGTACAGGGAACGAATTTTGGCTGTTTTTTAATCCTATTTTAACAGCATACAATATAAGAAAAGTGTCGCTTACAGTAATTAATGCAGTTATTTGCACCGGCCGTATAGGAACTGTACACTTATACGCAGCTATTTACACAGGGCGGTTATAAATTATTAGACTTATTTCAAAAATTAATAAAAAACCAATAAGGTTACTGCGTTTTTTTAAAATGAGAGAGCAAATAAAAAAGTTTTTTTCTGTTAGGTGGCGTACCATTACGGCTACAGCGAGAGATTTCCATACGCAGTGGCTACCGATCAGCAGAAGCCGAGTTTCTGGTTTCCTTTTAGTTTTTCTTGAATAACTCGAAAACTATCGAGTTTTCGAATTACAATTGATTCAAAAAATTAAAGGCCGTACCATTCCCTACAGATACATGCTTTTATTTGTCTTCTAGCTTTAATAGTTTCGCAGATAATGGCTCTCAAAAATTGGAGATGTCCAATAATTTACGATCAACTAGGCCGCCGTAACGGCGGGTTACCTTACTGAAAAACCTTTTTAATATGCGCTTTCATTTAAAAAGAAAAAAGAAGAAAAAACTTAGTAGAAACATTATTAGTTTATTTTTATTAATTTTTGAAATAGGCCCGATAATTTATGACCACCCTGTATTATACACAATCTATAAATCGTCTCTCTTTTGACCAAGGACTTCGTTGTTGTAACCCATACCTAATGAGTCTCCAATATGCAGTTTATCTAAAACTCTTTGGCTTGTACCCACTGTGGATGTTGCAGAGGAAATAATTGAGATAGGCTGTAATGCAATACTTATCCGTTAAGTACTGTCGATGTTTATTTCTTTTTATCTCAATCTCGGCAAAACTTTTTTCCCGTTTAGAGGTCAAAAAGTTTTTTTTTACTTTTTTCAATATGATCAACATCCAACTAGAGTACTGTAGAAATCACATCGCTCTCAGTACCTAGGAAATTCTACATTTTCATTCGTTTTAATAATATGAAAGAAGTACGACTGAAAAGGCTCGACACAATTATATGACTTAATTTAATAAAATATCTAACATGCTAAAAATTATTTGGGCCTTCAAGCAAAAGAAGGGAAAAAAAACACTTTAAATGGAATGAATGAAAGAGAAATAATTGCGGTTAAAGGACTTCTTTTTATTCAGATAGCTTCCATAAAAGCAATGCTATTTGTTAATGATAAAATAGTGTTACTAAAATACATATTTGATGGTACCATAAAATGAAGAAATAACCATAATTTATTCCAGAAAATGGCAATTAGCAAGAGACACTTTCGGAAAATGTAATTCATAATAGCTTTGTTTTTGAATCTTTCAGTACTTGGAAGGATCTTTATCACTCATAAATTGGAGAGACAATTACTGAATATCTTCTTTCTTTGTGACAAAAACAAAACTCTCGATATTTGATAATATTCTAACACAATTATTTATTATATTTTAATTAACACATAAACCATTATGTGTCAACTATAATCTATAAAGGAAAAACTTCTAAATATTTTTAAGACTCGTTGTTATCTTTTTGCCGTATTAATTAATGAAATTGTAAGGCTGCGCCAATTGGTTGCGTTTTTAATAGGATACACATTTTGAAACTTATGATAATAAGAAATATAATCTTGTTTATTTATTCATGAGTTTTTCTTTGTGAACTTAAACTAAAAAAAAAACTTCCTTATGTACATAAAATATATATGGAATACAATTTTTGTTTTATCACATTGAACTAAAATTCTGAAAGACGTTGGCTTGAAATTTCAAAACTCAGACTTTACTGAAATTAAGCTGTAGATTTTTCAGTGTCTTCCTTCTGACTCGCACATAATTTACAATAACTTCCAATTAATATAAATGTTACGTAATTTTTACGTGCCAGCCTTTTCGGTAAGGTATAAGTCATAATACTCAAAAAATATTAATGTTAAATATCAACCTATTCTATGTCTATTTTTAAATCATTTATTAATTTTCACCTAAAATGAAGAATATTAAAATAAATAAGTGTGAGGCGTAGCTAAACTATTTATGTTTATGCAAATTCTCAAAACATGTAGATACTTTTAGAAGCATTATATTTGTAATTTAAAGATGTAGTGTTTCCCTTTCGTGTCTACTGTCACGGCACGTTCTGTCTAGAGCGTCGTAGTATATTGAAGAGAATCAAGCATGCATTTTCAATCTTTAACCTATTTAATCAAGAAAATTTGATACGAATACGAAGGGAAAGAATTTAAATGACGACACTTTGA
>BGPR01000292.1:673717-688222 GCA_013235015.1 Araneus ventricosus
TACGAATACGAAGGGAAAGAATTTAAATGACGACACTTTGACTTCAAGATCTGGAAAACTTGTGGTATATGCCAGTTGACAATTATATAGGAGTTTAGGAACACATATCCATTGGAAAGAAGAAACAATGAAATGCGATTGATTTATCCATGGAAGTGTAAATGCAATTACTGATAAAGACGCTGGGAGTTAATGGGTTAAGACAAATGCCGAATTTCACTTGCTTAGCTTGTTCCGTTTCCTGAGATATCACGTTCACAAACAGAGAGACAAGATACGAAGATAATTTTTAAACGTGGTGATTTATCAGTATCTCTAAGTGAATTTTTTTAACTTTCTCTTTCCAAGTTTCGTAAACAAGAAAGTAGAAAAAGTATTCCTTTCCATTAGCTACTAAGACTAACAGATTCTATCAACTGATAATATAAAAAGAAGTATCTATCCATAGATCCAATCATACAATCAGTCCCCTAGAAACATGTTTCCGCGGTTGTTCAGCTTTAACAGGGCTATTAACTGAATGGGGCGACACAGCTAGCAACTCATTTCTTTAATATCTCTATTTAACGCCAAGTAATTTCTGTGATTGCCACTATTAGAAAACAACTGTCGTAGGAAGTTAACCACGTTCAATCTAATCTTACTGAACCCCTTATCGCTCTGTGATATTCTATAATAAATATAAGAAAACTTACAACTGATTTGAATTATTCAATACTTTTGCTTGATCTAACATCTTCTTTCATTCGGTTTGGTTTAATTATGTCAGTTCACACGTTTCGTCTGTTTAACCTAAACTGCTTTATTTTCAAAATAGAGGTGTGTGCTTTTTTTAGGAGTTTTAAAGTGATACCTAAGATCTCGAATTTTCACAGATTATCGTCCTAAGAAGAAAGAATTGTAAAAAAATAATAGAATTTTGAATTGTCGTAAGTCAAATTTTTCAAATAATTGTTTATGAGGCGTGAGTTATGCTGCGTAGTATCTAAACGACGGTGAATCTATAAAACTAAGAAATCCGGTGCAGCAGGTTATGCAATTTGATTGGTTAAAAGCTAGATTTAAAAGTTAATAATCGTAAATCTTACAGCACAAAATCAAAAGTGATAATTAGCTATAAATGACCCGCAGATAATGTTAACATTAGTTAGCGTCTAATGGTTAAAAATGAAATACTTAAAACTAGAAAAGGAGTTCTGTCTTTATCATTTTAGTCAAAAGAATCATTAATAAATACTTAAAATAAAGAGAAATTAAAATGGATCAGACATATTTACATATATATAAGAAATTGTTTTAAATCCATCTGAATTAAATTTTAAAATAATTGAAGATTTATATAAACTAGCATGAAATATCTGCATATATATAATCAAATTAATCAATTCCTTTTTCATATTCTTATTTTCTATAACGTCTCACTGAAAGACCTCTTGCAGATGAAAGATTATCCTTTAAAAGAAAATAAATTTTTATTTCTATTGGCTAACAATAACTTCCATCAACTTTATCCTGTATATTATTTCTGCTATCACTATCCCTTTTTGTCAATTAATACTAAGCCTACAGGCATGAATGATGTATCATCAGATAGGATTTTTTTTACCGCCTTCAATGATGGCATACTCACTTTGCGTTTTAACACTTTGTTTGTTTCACAATTTAATTAAAAAGGAAATTTTAACCAATTGAAGCCAACTTAATATAACTTAGGTGTCGCGCGATGAAAACTCAAGTGAAACTTTTTTTTAGCATATATGCGTAATAATAAAAATGGTCTAATCATATTGATGTGCGCTATAGAAAGAAAAAAGAATCATAAGAGCTATCACGTTGCTTAGAACCTTCATTAAAAAAGAAATGACATACTAATATTCATATTAGAAATGGAAATATATTTTCTATGCTGGACATGAAGCAGTATCAGATTTTTGCACTTTTTCTACGCAAAACATTTCTTTTTCAATTATTTTAGTATCCCTTCTATGCAGGTTTATCTGGAAACATCTGGTCACATTGTGAAAAATAGAAATAAAAATGAAAATAAACGTTTTATTATGGGAAAATCATCATCAATACAGTACTTAGGTGGTAACAAGCGCTTTGGTCAGGCTTACGTGACGATATCACACAATTCTTTAAGAGGAATCTTTTCATGACCCACCACAATCGGCAGTCTTCTCGTGTTTGGAGAAATTTTGTGAAAGACTCTTGAAGACCTCTATGTATTACGCCATTAACTGCTAAAAAGATCTCGTTGTCAAGCTATTTGCTGCTGCTAGTATTTTCCGGAAATGTCTGAAATATATGTGGAACACATCGCACCAATATGAAGCTTATATTATTGCTGGTAGGTAGCCTCTCTTATGAGCCTTTTATGATATTTGTTACATTTTATTGGAACAATATTTAATTTAATTTCTCCTCTCCATATGTCGTATATGTATGACTAGGTGGGATGATCTGATGCTGTATATGCCGCCATACTGACTTCTTGCCCATTGCTCTGTGTATGCCGGAAAATTCCATCAGACAGCTGCTGCCAATAATTAGAATATATAATAAAAATTTCGAATGTTTTCTAGATTAAATATCCGTCGTGAGTTAAATACAGAGTAATTAATTATACAGACGATTGGTTACAGTTTTACGAGGTACCTATTTCTGTTTGTTGTGCACTGAAGAGCCAGAAAAACTGGTACAGGCGTGCGTTTGCAAATAACCGGGGTATGCAACCAATCAACGTAACGTGATGCGGTTGGCAGCGCCTATATAATATAACAGGTGTCTGACACAGCTCTTAGATTGGTTCCTGCTGCTACAATGGCAGGTTATCAAGATTTAAGCAACTTTGAACGTGGCTTTATAGTCGGCGCACGAGAGAAAGGACATAGCTTCTCCGAGGTAGCGATGGAATTTGGATTTTCGAGTACTACCATTTTACGAGTGTGCCGTGAATATTCGGTATCCAGTAAAACATCAGATCTCTGATATCGATGCGGTCGGAAAAAGACCTTGAAAGAGAGGAACCTTCGACGACTGACGAGATTTCTTTAAACAAGATAGACGTGCAACACTTCTTCAAATTGCCGCGGATTTCAATGGTGGGGTATCAACAAGAGTCAGCGTGCTAAATGTTCAACAGATCATCATTGATATGGGCTTTCGGAGCCGAAGGACCAGTATTGTTGACTGCACGGCGCAAAGCTTTATGCATCGCCTGGGCCCGCCAACACAGCCATTGGACTGTTGATGACTGGAAACACGTTGCCTGGTCTGACGAGAGTCGTTTCCAATTGTATCGGGCGGATGGACGTGTAAGGGTATGGAGAAACCCACATGAGTCCATGAACCCTACATATCAACAGAGGACTGTTCAATCTGGTGGAGCTTCTGTGATGGTATGGGGCTTGTGCAGTTGGGTGAAATGGGACACCTGACACATCTAGAAACGGCTCTGATAGGTGACAGGTATGTAACCATCCTCTACGATCACCTATAAACATTCATGTCCATTGTGCATTCTGACGGATTTGGACAATTCCAGCAGGACAATTCGACACCTAACACGTCAAGATTTGCTACTGAGTGGATCTAGGAATACATTTCTGACATTAGACACTTCCATAGGCCATCTAAATCTCCAGCCATGAACATTATTGAGCATATCTGGTAAGCTTTGCAGCGTACTGTTCAGAAGAGATCTCCACTACCTCTCACTCCATGGATTTGTGAACAGCCCCTCAGGATCGATGGTGTGAATTGCCTCGAGGATACCTTCAGACATCAGTCGAGTCCATTCCACATCGTGTTGCGGCACTTCTGTGTGTTCGTGGGGGGCCCTACTCAACATTAGGCAGTTGTACCAGTTTTTCTGGCTCTTTAGTGTATATTCTTCGGTAAAGGAAATATATTTTGGTTTCCTTTATCAAATTTTAACATTTTGAGAGTTATTTTCAAAGAAACATGAATATATATATATATTATAGTCCTTTTTATCATCATTTCTTTAATCTTCGTCGTTTTCTCAATGTAGATCGCTTTCTTCTTCGTTTCCATCGATTTCCTAATATTCATCGAAACTCCCCCAACCTTAGAAGTTTGGCGCAAAAGAAAGTAACTTGATATTTCATAAACATCCGGACCCTACATGACGCCTTAGGTTCATTCCTTTGTCACGTCTCCCGTTGGCTGCATCTCTCAGTTTTAGGTTCGTAAAATTATTTCTAATATTTGGTATTTCATTTAAATTCTTGGTTTATCATAATGTTCGGGGTAAAGGACAGTGTTTTAGCTTTATGCCAGCACTGTTCGCAGAAAACATTATGATTTCAATAATTTTTTAGCGATTCGTATAGATTTTACTTACCCTGATGAGCATCTATACGCTTTTACCGATTAACTACAGTCTCTCCATTTTATTTCAACATTTATTGATTTTCATGACATTGATATATTTTCCACAAATCTTCCTGAATTGCAGCATTATTGCGCATTCGTTGCGTTTGTGTTATATATTTCTATATTATTTTATCTTCCCCTTTTTTATATATATTCCCCTTTTGTTTATTTTCTCTCTATAAGAACTCTAGGTTTTTTTCTTACCGCAGATTTTTTTTCTTGACATTTTATTTTTTTATTTTATGAATGTTTATGTTATATATGTTGCTTTTACAATTCTGCTATGATTGTTTCTTATTTGTTTATTATATATATATATATATGTGTGTGTGTGTGTGTTACCAATTTCCTCGAACAGGTAGAAGCAAGCTTAAGGAATTCCACAGCTGATTAAAGTAAAGTATTCTTTATTCCAGAATTTATCATTTCATTTTTAAAGGCTATCATGTAAAGTAGAAGTGCGATTCTCTAGAACTGGAGTAGAAGTAATTAAACATGAAGTGACGTTAGGAAGATTAATTTAGAGATGAAAAAGTTAAATCTTTATATATATATGCATTTTTATTTAATATATATTTGACGTTCAATGTGGTAAACTGGTTATTATACATAATCACCGGTATGCATAATTTATCTATGCCTTGTGGATAGCAGAAATTTAAATTTTGAATATACTTGACACCTTGCTAGCACTATAAAAGATGTAAAGTCGTTGCACAGGGTAGAAACAGTTAGCTGTTAGATGACAATTTTATTATGCATAATCACTGGACCTTTCAGAGGTAATTATGCATACTAACCACAATGATTATGCATAATAACCTATTAACCACACTTACCTTAACATACATACGATAATGCATCTCCGTCCTAAAAACGTCGAATTTGATTTGAAAGCAAATGTTCATATGAAACTTTGCAAGGACGTTGTCAAAGAATCTGCAAAAGGTCAAAGAATTTTCACTTCGGGAGGTCGGATTATAAGATTTCCAAGATACTCAAATCATGTTTAATTTATCTATGCCTTGTGGATAGCAGGAATTTAAATTTTGAATGCACTGGACATCTTGCTATCAGTATGAAAGATGTAAAGTCGTTGTTCAGGGTAGAAACAGTTAGCTGTTAGATGACAGACGCATTAAAATTTGTCATGTGACTGTAAAGTCGAGTGAATTGATTTAATTCCATACATCATAATAAGGAAAGAGAGTGATGGCAACTATGAAAGTACAAAGTTCAATAATAATTTCTCAATTCTAAAACAATAAATTTGGTAGTTTAATTATTGGGAAATAAATTTTGCAGAATTTCACCCTTTTGAAAGGAAAATTAGTTAAAAACTCCACCTAGAAGCTATTTTTATATTTAGTCAGTAAAAGTTTTCAATCACTCCAGATATGACGAGTCTTTAATTAAAATCTTTTCACATTTTTGTCGAAGCAAGTCTAAACAATACTGGCTTGTAAGAGTGAATTTCAGATTTACTATTCATAGTATTGCTTGCTAAACATCTCATTTTATATTGATTAAGCTTAATTGTTTTTGAAAAATGTAAGAACTAGTATTTTCTACTTAAGTGACATGAATAGAAAGTTAGTCTGAAACATTTTAGAATTCTGAAAAGTCTTAATTCCTGTAATTAGTCTATTCTACAGCCAGTCTACAGTTATTTCGATCAGGTAGCTGTCAGTCGAAGTTTTAATGATGGAGGCCGACAGAATCCCTCGAATCGCTTTCATTTATTTCATTCATTGCTTGTCTATTCAAAAATTGCTTGTCTATCTTTAAACTATTAAAAGCGAGACAATAAACTAGATTCTTCTCCTTTCTATTAAAATTATTTCTTTTTCTGTTTTCTCGATATCTGATATCATATCCATTCATCATTGCGAATAATTTTTAAATTTTGTTTCACTTAATTCTTTGCTCTTGAAATAAAACTAATTACTTTTTTCTTGCTTTATCCGTTTTCATCTTTCCTTTTATTTTAAAACTTTTTATCTCATGTCAGTCTTCAGTAAATAAACCTTCTTTTGCACAGAAAGATAAAAAAAATGTAATTTACAGCAATTTTTAAATTTTTTCATTTCAAAACATAAAAAATTTAACCTCTAGATTTTTATGATTATTCACGTTTTACATCATCCTGAATCCGAATTACATCTAGCTTTCGGTCTGTCAACGCGAAAATTCAAAAAGGCTGGACGAATGAAATTTGGTATGTGATCATTACAAGAAAGCTGTAGATCTGTATCAAACTTTGGACAAAATTCATCAACAGGAAATCTGTCCAAACGAGTGAATTTGAAGTCGAAAACTCAAAAAGAAACAAGATATATAGAAATTCGTAATGTAATATTATCACTAGAATTATAAATATGAATCGAACTTTTCATGGAAAACCGTCATTGAGTTCATTGTCTGTCGGTATGTCCATTCCTGAGTTTGAGAAAGCCATAACTCAAAACAGCATCTAGCTAAATGTCTGTGATTTGCACACTTAAATTGTCAAAAAGTATCAAACTTTGCATAAAATTGATGAAAGGAAAGAAGTACTGTTCCAAAATGTATAATTGATTATCTTTATTATTAGACGGATAAATATAAAAAGCTCTGCATTGTGGAAGAATATGACAAAGTCGAGAAGAGAACGCTGACTCTGGTTTTGAAGTAGCAAAAACTAAGAAAGAAAGCAAAAGTAGCAAAAACTGTGGTAGTCATTTTAACATATGATAAAAGCTGCCATATCTCGCTGCACCTTCAGGTTTTTATACATCAAAAGACAATTTCTAGACTAGTATTCAGAGTAGAAATAGCAAACTATTTTTTTTTATTTCACATAAGGCAATACAAGATCTCCATATCCATCTCCTTTTCTCAGCAAAAACAAAAGATAAAATATTTTTCTTTACACTATTTTTGCATAATTTCTGTGGAGCCTTCACACCAAATTTTATTTATCTAGACATTTTAAAGACATCCATCTTAATTTGCGTACAAATATTAATGAATGATTGCGGAGAAGAAACGTGTAGTATTTCCAGATACGACTTTTTAATGAAAAAGTTACTCAAAAGAAATAATTCAGGGATTCTATTCAATTTTACTTTTATAAAATGTTACTTTCAATTTTCGGCACAGATACTAACGAAACAAGTATATTGAAAATACAAAGTTTACAAATTAATAAACAAATGTGTTACTTAGTTAGAAACAAACATCTAATTAAAAAAATTATATTAATATGAAATAAACAATTGATTAAAAAACAAACCAGCAATTACAATTTTAGTAAATGCTATTTTGAGCTATTCGTGGAGTTAATAAAGAGATAAATATTTAGAAAAGTTAATGTTTACAAATTAATAAAGAAAACTGTTATTTGTTCTGAAACAAACAAGTACTTAAACATGTTACAGATAATTTGAAAAGAACAACTTCAAAAAGATGAACTTAATTATATGCGAAGTAAATATTATTTTCAGCTTCTGCAGAGTTAACAAAAGAATGTTTAGAAAAGACAATGTTTATAAACTAATTTGAGCATTTTATATTGCATGAAGGAAAATTATCAGTTCAATAAATGTTATAAATAATAATAATTAGTTACTTGTACATGAAGTGAATTGATTTGCAAAATTGGGATAAATGCAGAAAAATTTCTTTCTTAGATCAAATGATATGGAATGTTTTTCAGTTAGGATTCATCACATACGAACACAATATCTCTTGATTGAGTTTTTGATGAACATTTAAGAAGCAAATCAGTTTTAGTAACTGTGTACAGCAAAAGTAATTTTATCAGGAAAGCAATTGCCTGGTACTTCTTTAAAACTAAAATTTCAAATTTCATTTCAGTTCACCAGACATAGTACTTTCTCTGACGTCGTAAAAATAGGAAGTATTTTTTACGAGCATCATGTGTATAAAAGCATTCTTCGGAGTCACGGCTCAGTTGCTACCCTTGATTTTATGAATCTAAGAAACTGTTGCGAGATGTATATTTGTTCTACTAAAGCTCTAAGAAAGTCATGAAATACCCCGCAGAAGTCTTAATGTCTGTATATCTTAGGATACTATGACTTGAGGAAACGCTCTTATTTTTTATACAAGTCAGTAAAAGTGACGGCGAATCAGACAGGTGGCCTCGTCCATGTATATTTTATTCAGTAGGTTAAAAATTCATAGAAAGAATTAAGTAGGTTTCAGCTTATACAAAGTTTTAAGTCCACAATATTTTCAACAAAGTCCCTTTTTTTATGATTTTCAGACTCGTTCAATTTTAGAATAGATTCGTTTTTATAAGTCATTTCTTATATACCCTGGATAAGAAGTATTATTTGTTTGATAAAATAGTCTAAAATGTATTATTATTATTTTTCCTTAAAAAGATTGCTATTCTTAATATTCTATTTATTAATATTTATAGCAGCCTAAATATTCTACTAAAACTATTTATTAACTCAGCTTTACTACCTTTAGTTCTCAATGAATCTGGTTTTCGTAATTAAAATTATTACTTTTGTATTGGACATGCAAGTAAAAGTTTCAAGTTAATGAAAAGAAATGGAACACAATTAAAATTTTGGGAAAAAAGTACTCTCTGCAAGATTACTATCGCTTGATATGCTATTCAGCTTAAATTTATTTACTTATTTCCATAAATAAGTAAATAAGAAATTGTGAAAGACATGTGTCGAATTATAATATAATAATCATATGTTTTTCTATTGTGTTAGTTCATGAAACAGATATATAAAATAAATAAAACATTTTCTAGTTCATATCTGAAAATCTGTTTATTTCTAAGATAAATTTACTACATGAAATGAATAAGTTTGTGTTATTAGAAAAATATGAAATGGTAGCATAAAATCTGTGTTTTTTTCATTAAGTTATTCAATCAAATGATTTTGAATACAAACCGTAAAAATTTATTAAATTTGAGTTGAATATTTACTTAACATATGATTAAAAGAAAGATAAATTGCGTCGTTTATCTGCTATTATGCTGCTTTTAATTTCCAAATTTTTTCAGCTGCCCAAATCAATAGGCAATAATAGCACAGTAAGCATGTAGTTGTGAAAATCGTATCTGTGCTATGAAATTTTATGCAAACGAAAATGAATCGAAATTTAAATTATTCTATAGTAGCGTTGCCTATAGAAGAGTTGGTTTGAGAGCAGAAAAAAAATTCCAGCCATTCTGAATCTGTTGTTATCGCAAATTTCACCTTATGCTCCGAAAATCAGAAAATGTTAAGCTTGAGACAGAAATGGTATTATGTGTTTTTAAATATACTTTTGATGCTGTAATTGTCGTAAAAATGTCCATTAAATTGATGAAATGCAGAACTAAATACAAGCTTATTTTCCTTTTCGTCTTATTTATTAATTTATCTGTAAATATTAGTTTTAATGCTGAAATGAAAGTGAAATGGACTATGAAATGAAATATCTTGGCATTTAATTAATTGCAGACAAAGATTTAAGTCTCTTAATATTCGTAAGAATATAATGTTAGAAACAAATTTAGAAGAATAGTGTATTCTTAAGACTAATGTTTCAAACATCAAACATTAGTCTTAATAGAAAGCAGATAACTGAGATCCATAGAGAGAACTTTTTTTTTCCGAGTTTCAGTGGCGGCGAGTCGGGGCGACGAGGGGGGGGGCACATGCCCCCTACTTTTTCCTGTAAAAATTTATTTTTTTTTCATTTTAGCTAACTGAAACTAAGAATTATAGAAAAGCAATAGTGCCCGAGAAAGTTAGAGAAGTTGTAGCTAAACTTTTAAATATTGTAACCCCTATACCCCCCGGGTCTTTTAGATGCCTATGAATTTTTTGCCCCCACCTTTTCAATCAACTCGCCGACACTGCCGAGTTTCAAAAGTCGTATTTCGAATAAATCCACTGGCAAACATTGACATCAAAATAACTTTTTGATTATTAAAAGTTTAAACCTGTGTCCAGTAGGAGATTATGGATAATCTTTGTTTATTCTGTAGTTGGTTATTGAATATACAGTTGTATGGCAAAACAGCAGTTTAATTGAAATGAAAAAAACATACTAGAGACGCAGTTCGGGTCACAAGTTTATCGCATGTGGTCTGTGGTAGCTGGCGATTTATCTACTGCATAACTATACTACTCTGTGCAAATATTGTATTAAAGAGATTGATAATTAAATTACAAATTAATACGAAATACTTGTTTTATGATTTGATTCCTACGTTTTCACGAAAAATCTACTGAGTGGACCCGAACTGTGCCTTTCTTGTGTTTCATTCAGAGTAGCTTTTGATGGCGCCATATGTTGACAGCATATAGGACTACAATTCGAGTATGCACATATGCGCAGTAAAACCTTATTTATTATTCAAATTTTAATAGAATGTTTCTTTTAGGAATTGTCAAGTATTCTGTAAGTTTCGTAGAATTCGAAAGAAATAAAAATATAATAAAAAAACATGCGTAGTTTGAAATTTTCAATTTAATACTGATTTTTATTTATATTCTGATCGATATTTTTATTGTATCACTTTGGGTCCTAGTAATGCTCTTCAAACTCTTTAAAATAACACCAGAATCAACCTCCCAGCTAAACGCGTTTCCACGCTACACTTATTTATAACCTTACATAAAACTAATTCATAACAATCACGCGCATGCGCCTACACTGGTACGATGACGTCACAATCGAAACAAATAGTATGCGACAAACTCTTACAGATATGATCTATCCGTTGGTGGGTCAACCATTCTTATCGCATTATTAGTCTTGTAATTATTAGCGATTCAAATCTGATTGTATTTTGTCACAGAAGAAAGTTCGACCGTCTATCACTGTAATGAGTGGAAAGACGTTTTCACGTCAAAAAGTTAGGCGATGGTGGGTAAAGCCTGCCAAGTGCAACTTGCAAGATATCAACACAAGAATATCTCTACTACTGAGGAAAGATACTGAACCCTCCTAGCCAATTAGCGCCCTCTCTCGGTGGGCATATTAAAATAGTTTGATGCATGCAAAAATGTTGTGTTACAAGAAAATATGTTATCAATTTAATTTATATTTCAAATTCCTAAAATTCTGACTCGTTTAGTTAAATTATTTTCAATGTTTCAGATACGTTTAATTGTTCTTGAGGAATGCAATTGTAAGTGAAAACAAATTTTAAAAATATTAAAAGCAATTTTTATCTAATTTTCTCTATTTGCGAAAGGGAAAGGCAAATGCAACTTCAAGTCATCTCTTCTATAATAAGAATATATTTCTAATACAGAACAAGCTCATTTTTTAAATCTTTGTTTGCATACAAAAAAATAATTATTTCTCAGATTATTACTTTTTTTCTAAAGATAAATCAATGTTGAGAAATGTAATTAAAAATCTAATCACGTAGCATGAGTTTTTTTGCGATAATTTATGTACTTTTTAAAAATTCTCGAATGAATGAAAATGTTTTCTAACTATGATTCGTTCTAATTAAAATATAAATCGTTATTTAAAATTAAGTTAGGCAATCAATTTTAAAGTTGCTTTTGGATTATATTTTTGATCGTTTGCTTGTATTTTATGCTTAGCATATATTCTTTTTTTTTCAAGTTATAATCATTAAATGAGATATTCATTTTCCTTACAGGGTGCGAGTGTTTATAATTATCCCAAGAATTAATTTCTTTTCCAGTCTACCCTGTTGCATAATATGCTGTTCAATACTGCTACGATATCTTCACTCTATTGGATTTTGTGTCACATATTGTCACATGATGTTGTATATGATTCGATTAAATGAGTTGAGATACATTCTATTAAATCAAAAAGATCAGTGTAATAAATTGGGTAATACACATAATCAATTCTAAAATTACTATGAGTGTAATTGAAACGAAAGCAAGATTGAGAAACAATAATAAAACGATGCGCGTATTAAATGGTAGGTAAAGATAGTCACAAACAGTAACCTTTAAACCTGTCATTCACGATCATTCCACACCACGCAAATGACATGCTTGCTCTGAACACCTTCCATTTTCAACCCATCCATTTAAGTAGATATTTCACGCTCACTCCGCGCAACCACAAACCTGTCCACTACCTGCCAGACCGATCCCTTGTTGAGCCTACTCCTCCTCCCCTCCTCCTTCAAATCTCGAACACCCGCCTATTTCCTATGTGGACGCTTCTCTACATACAGTTCTGTACGCGAGTAGCCCCTCACCTCCCACCCTGACGTATCCATACCGTCACATTTCCATATTATGGCCTATCAGTCCAAATGGAATGGTTGAATTTCCAGGCAAGTTAAGCAGGCCATTCATCCGTTGTTCATCCCATTCCATTTCTCCCAACACTGTTTTTCCCCATCCATTCAAGTCGAAAAATCATGTGCGCCATTCATCTATAGCTCCAAACTGCGATACAACCGCTCTTCGCTACCCCGCTCCATCGTGGAACTTCATGTTTCAAAGTGCTCATGCTGCAATTTTCTCTCCCCTTCTCTACAGCTTCCCTTTGATTTCCCCTTCCTTCCCCCACTCCTAGGATTTCAGATATGCTAATCGCTACCCTCTAAGCAGAGTCCCTATCCAGTCAAGCCTTTGATGTGCCGACTACCCTGGCTAAAGGTCTTTCAAAAAAATTGGCGCACGAACTGCCGGATTTTTGCTTGTTTGGAAATCCGATTTCTACTAGCCGCTATTCTAATTTTCATAGGTTTTCGACCTTGACGATTGTGTTTTTTCCCCCGCGTTCCAATATTTCCATTCTGGATTTGAGATGAATGGCCCGCGTTAGACATTCAAACTTCCGAGGACACTACTCCAACTCTCATCTGTTATTCTCACCAACGACTCGTTTTGGAGTGATGTGGTCGAATTTGCGCAAAATGGAACGCTCCTGAATGTCCAGCCTTAGATTACAGTTTGTTCAAAATCTAAAATAGCGCCTGAAAAAAACTAAAAAGAAAATTACCGTCCCGCCATTTTAGGTCATTCGCAGAGAAGGCGGATTCTTTTCGACCCTCATCAGGAATACGAATTCTTGTCATTTTTCGCTAGCAATGTGGTTGTAAAATGGAAGAAATGAGTCAAACTCTCTATAAATAGAATCACAGTTCACACAGATTAGCTTAGCGACGAGAGAAAGGCTTTGATGTCTTAGTGAAACATTATTTGTAACAGAACTTTCAAAGAGAGGAAGAAATAGCAGTTATAACATGTCTACCGACAGCAAGGAAAAAGGCTAAAATATAGAGCTATGCTTCCGAATTCCCTTGCAAAATGTGTTTTTCAGTAGAATAGTATATTTTGAGATGCAAAATATGGCATATCTTAAATGTCCATCTGAGACGGGTTTTGATATTTTTATCTTTTGTCCCAATTCAGTTAATTTCATTCTCCCAATATATTTTTACATCTAAGTAGTTAAATAATTGATTTATCTATGCCATATAAACCGTGATCGTAACCAAACATTTTACAGATGTATGAAACACACAAAAAAATTTTTTAACACATCTTTTATGTTTTAATCTTTATCTAATATCGCAAAGGACAAAATCAAACAATTCCTATCTAAACCACTTTTCACATTGGAAATTTTCGCAGCATCTATTAGCCAATAATCCCAAATCTGAGCCAATTATAGAGAAAAGATAATTTTCGAATCGGAGTAGTTTTCGCTTGAGTAAATGAACGAAACTGTTTAAAGGCAAACCCACCAGTAATATTCGACATCCTGCAATTTAGTCATTTTCTATTACAAAGGTTTCATCGATATGCAAAACCCATTCTATTTTCTGGAACTTGTTAGACAATTCACGTTAGCACCATTACGTGCTGGCCAATCGAAGACTGAACGTTACTGCTAAATAATTCCACATTATAATATACATTTTCCTTTAACGTAGTTCAGGAAAATAACTGCATTTATTAAACTGGGAGAATTGGAATTTTTGAAACCACAATACAGGAGGCGCGTTAAGCGAATCCTCTGCAACAGAATTATTGAAATTCCATCCTCAAATTGCAAAGATGATTTGATGAGGATAGAAATTTTAATAAGCTGTACCCTTTATGCAATGTAATTGAGGGAATGGAC
>BGPR01000292.1:688232-799209 GCA_013235015.1 Araneus ventricosus
ACATGCAAAATTTTAATTACACGTTTCTAAGTTGTAGGAAATTCAAATTTAAAAAAATAAAGCATATTAGAAAGGAAATGTAAGCTTTATTTTAACTTCACTTCATTCTACTTCAATAGCTATATTTTATTTTGCTGCTCTGAGTTTGAAGTTTCATATATTTTTAAACGTCTATAGAAAATAAAAATTTTAATTTAAAAATTTACTTTAAGTTTAGTTTGTTTCAATGTTCAGTGTAATTTACTGAGCGATGAAATTATCTATTTCATTGTCCGAATTTTATGGAAGAAATATTGTTCCCTATATATAGTGAGGACTTGTCTCTTTCCATTCATATATACTCTTAGAGAATAATTATTGAAATGTGATCAATTTGGAAACAACACTTTGTATTACATTTTGCCATTTTTCACTGGCATATACCAGTTTAAAAAATTTTTAAAAAGTATTTGTGCAAATGTACTTTTTTCCTCCCTTCACCACACTTTGCCGAACGATTCTATGCAATAAACCGAACCTCAGTAAGAGATATAGTTTGTTGATCGAAGATGTTTTTCAAGCAATAGTGATAAATTTTCCGAAGATATATGACAATCAATGAATATGAATTAATGACACTACCCCAGTAGCACAAAGATATTGTACAATGTTTTAAGATATTGTACAATGTTTTAAGATATTGTACAATGTTTAAAGATATTGTACACTATTCGTAATATTGTATAATATTGTACAAGACCATATAACATTATATAATATCGAACAATATTGTACAATATCGTGCAACATGTTGTACTACCTGGGTAATTCACGATCACGGGATAAACACCAATAGCTGATCATAGGTATTGGAATAAAACCTCATCTACAGGAAATAAAGATTTTGATTTCAACAATTGTCGAGAAAGCTTTTCTCTTTATTGTAAAAAGTTCATGCATTTCATTATTTGAGTATAATATGTTAATAAGTCACAAACAAAAACTTTTTATATCTTGGTATTCAACCACTAGAGGTCACGGTGACGTCAAAAAAGGAGTAGAGACAGGGGCCGGAGTTCAGAAGCAATGAGAGAACGATCAATCCGACCAATGACAAACTTGAAGATGATGATGTATAACTTCTGATGTTGAAAAATGTGATATCATAAACATTACATCTGGACTATATATAATTTTAGTATGGAATCTGCCATATTATATAATGCATACTAATGAGATTTGCATCATCATTAATGCATGCACTGCTTAGTTTAGTTGTATTAACCCGTTTTGAAGTAACACGATGGCTATTTTGGGACGAACCTTGTAATTTTCAACCACTGTCAGATGTCGAGACGACACCTCATCTGGCACCCCCTCTCCAGACTTCCGCACCAAAAAAAGCGGGTGAACATTTGGCTATTATATATGGCTTAGCTTGCAACAGGCCCCATACAAGGAAGATCTTAAATGGAATTGTATTTCGAACCATGAACCGTCCATCCCCGAAGCCGAGGCCTTACCGATAAGTCGCCGCTGTCCATTGCATGTACAGATGATATTCAACATTTATGGTGAAAGATCATTAGTAATATAACAGTTACAAATAACAAAATTTAACAGATTATTAAAAAAAGTTTTCTTTGAATTAATTAAAAATTAATTAAACCCTTTTATATTATACAGAATGTAGCATATGCAGCATATTCTAATAAATACAAAAACAATATAAATAAATAATGATATATTATTTTTATAGATTTAATCTTTAATAATTTGTTATTTTTTCATAAGGTTTGATTAAAATTCTATAATGCTTAACTCTCTGCGTTAGGGATTTGTCCAGATTGTTGATTTGGGAAATGTTTTTTTGTTTTCAAAGGATATAATTTTTTTAACTATGCTAGATTCATATAATAATAATTTCATAGCGCATTGTGCGTCGCGCGCTTTAACAAGGGGACTGTGGAATGCTTTGAGCAAGGGGTATCTACGGATAATTAGTAATATAACTAATGAAAAATGGATCATTTCTGAAATGCCTCTCCCCACTATTTTTTTCCATTATATTGTTTCATATTCAAAGAATGTCATCTAGTTTCTTGCATAAAATGTCAAAACAATGACACCTACTACTTATATGATCAAAAAGGATTTAGTTACTTTTCGGGATTTTTTGCCATAATGAAATGTTCAGAAAATAGCATCTGATTAATGAAAATAAATTAATGGTATTCTAATTCAACGACAATCTGTTATCAACTTGTTTTTTGGATTTGAAGTCCATGCATATACAGATATAAAGAAGATATTTTATTGCACTTATCAAAAGAAAATAAAACATTTCAATTTAGTGATGAAAAGCAAACGAATTTTCTTTCTGTTTCTGAATCCGATGTTTATTTTAATGCACTTCAATATTAGTTTAGCATGCATTATTTCCCAGTGTTGACAAAACATGCCAAAAATATAAGCGAATAAATGCTTTGTAAATTGAATAATATTTATTCTTTATTCCTTTAAAGAGATAGTGGCTAACATATCCTGAAGGCTTTCATGAAATTATAGAGCACTAAAACAAATATTATCTTTGAACCCAATACATATTTTTACATTAAATTATCCGCTGTAATTGAGTAAACTCCTTTGATTTAAGTAAATATTTTTAGCAAATTTGAATAAAAACTGATCTCGTATCTTGTTTTACGGAAATAAATTCTTCAAATTTTAATTATTTGCAACTGATAAGAGAAATAATTTCATTGAAATATTAAAAAAAACTATTGTTTGAACAATGCATTTTAAAATTACATTCGAAATTATTTGAAAAATATTCCATTTGTTTAAATGTTGTTTGTAGGAAGCAGCTTTTTTCTTCATCTATTTATTTTTTCAAAATATTTTTCTTTGTAGAAAGTAATATTCATAGAAAATTATTTTTGAAAATCATGCCTTTTATCGAAGAGCTAAGTTGTTTTGAAAAGTTCATTTTTCATATTTCTCTCTACATTCTCTCAATGAACAGATTTTGAATTTTTACATTTTAAGTTCTTTAACGATTCCTTACAAAAACGATTGCGGTCGTTAATGATAGGAATTTCAATGAAATCTTAAAATATCCTAGGTGGATTTTTACTTATTGTTTTATAGAATTTTTTTAAATTAGAATTTCGTTACTTTTATTGTGTTCATATATGATTGATTACAACCTTTTTCTCTGTATGCAAAAACTTTCATTTTAAAATTTAAGATCATTAAAAATTCCCTTCACATTTTTTTCTCTTTTTCCTCAAATTATTTTTGTTGGCAAACATTCAAAAATAATGTATATAACTTTGAATTTAGTTGCTTCAATGGCATATTTATATATCACTGAATTTATGATTTATTAGAATAAACAGGAATTCTAATGTTTTGGAATAATGAATTTGGCTATTCATGTGACGACCACGTCATATGACAAACAGAAATTAGCATGTCATATAATATTTTTACGAAAATGGTCCAGTCGGTGTACGATGAATGTTGTCCAGCAAGCTGGAAAATGGAAAAATACATTTTATTCCGCGAATATTCCAGAAAATCCGATGTACAGCACTTGCAGAAACTAACAACACAAGTAGACAGCCAATCGCTAATAAATAACAGTAACAACACTAAGTTTCGCGTCTATCAGCTTACCAGCTCGCTCCAAAGAGAGCTTAACTCCTTTGAGCATATCCGCTATATATAGACAATATCAGACAATAACAGACATATATAGTCCGCTATATAACAAGACGTCACATGGAATTCTCCAGAAGAATCTGCAGATCTCGGTTTTCAAGAAAGATAGTACTATAATTCTTACATTTTCCAGAACCTTCCCTTTGTCGCTGAAGCCGCCGAAATTGTCGCTAAAATCGGGGGTCATTGGCTTGGCATTCATTAAGAATCTCTGTAAATTTCTCTTTCCAATCATAAGACTAACACGGCAGGGAAACGGTATTACAGATTCGTAAGAATGTTTAGCCTCACTTAGATCTCAAACTCCTCTTATTGTGACGCATGTCATATTATGTCTAACTTCTATTACTCTGTGCTTTAGTGTCATTTTCCTACAAACTTTTCGCGATGGATATTAAAAGCAAATTAAGGAAACGCATTCGACGTTTTTTACATGGCAAAAATTTGATTCCAGTGTGATAAGGAAATAGAAAATAGAATTTATTTTATTTCTGAACGATATGAAGCTGTGTTTTTTTAATTACATGATTTCGGACCATCCTAAAATAAATTATAAGTTTTAAACTAAATATTTTTTATGAAAGCACAACAATAAATTTAAAATAAAACTTTAAATATCCACTTTATTTCAACATGACGTTTATAGGTATACACAATTGCAATTTTAAAATCATATTAAACATTATTGACTTTAAAACTATATTTTTAGTCAGAAGTTTTGAGAATAGAACGAAAATTCTGTGAAAAATTTTAAGCACAAAACTGCTTTTATGCAAATTAATGAAATCACACAAGAAGTTGCACACGTATATGATATGTAGGTACATAAGAAGAACCCGACTGTTTGTTTGACATTCGTTCAAAATGGCTAGGTCTAAAGAAATTTCATATTAGGAAGCAGAAAAATTTGGTGTATGGGAGCAAAGCAGAAGTCAATTTCTCTGAAATTTCAACTGCTTTAAAGAGGTCAAAACGTGGAATTTATCAACTATTAGCTGATGGTAAAACCTTTAAACGCAAATCTCGCTCTGTAAGGCTACGACTGATCTGCTCTCGCGATGATATGCATATCAGAATCTTGGCTTCAACTAGGAATCTTTCTCTTTTTCGAATTAAAAATTTTATTTGAAAACAAATATCGCAAACTTCTATTCATAGAAGAATTTTAGAATCGAGGTATATGAAAAATCGCAAGATGCCTCGATGACCTGGCATGACACCACACCACAAAAAAGCTTGAGTACAGTAGGCCAAACAGCACATGCCATTTGGTGATGTGTGACTTATTATTACATTCGGGGAAGAAAAAAATGGAATTGGGACGAACCTGATGGGATTGCATGCTATTGGCATTATCTTCGAAAATTTCTAAGAAGCATGCTTAGATGACAACATGGTGGTGGATTTCTGATGATATGTGCAGTGGTTTGTTTCAATAATCAGACATCCCTAGCCTTACTCATGGTCGAAAACACTCTGGAAACTACCAAGAAACATTTGCCAGTCATTTGGTTCCCTTTGTTGAAATTTTTGGTGGGACAGATTTAACTTTTCAACATGTCAACCCTTCAATACATGCCTTCAAATCGACGTCATAGTGGCTTAGCTCCAACATGGGGTGGATTTTGAGTAGTCTAGCCCTAATCCCTGATCTGAACTTCATAGGAAACGTGTGGGGTAAATTTACAAATTTAGTTTATGAAAATAGTAAGCAGTATTCTTCAGTTGAAGTACTGAAATTGGTCATTGAAGATGCTTGGTTTGAACTGCAGCCATAATTAATACAGAATTTAGTAAGCAGTATCAAAAACTATGTTTTTCCCGTAATTAAATAAAAAGGAACAATAATCAAGTATTAACATTTTATTTTTACTCGGCTATAAAAAATAAACGTCTCATATGTTTAAAGTCTTGACATACTAATTTTTGTATTTTTGCAAAAATCGATGGTTGAAAATAAAGTTCAAAGCATGATTGTATTAAGTATAATTTCAATTCTATGTTTTTTACATATATAAAATAGAGTGTATATTTTAAAGTTTTGTTTTAAAATTATTGCTGTGCTTAAACTTTTGATACGCACTGTATTATTACACAAAAACCATCATCTTAACACTATCCTAAAGTTCAAAAAATTAGCTTTTAGATTACACCAAGTTCATTTCATGCGACTTTCAGTTTAATTTTAATTAATAATTCCAAATGTTGTAAAACAGAATTTCTAATAATGATTTGATTGTTCTCAGTTGTTTATGAAACCAATTTCTTCTTTCTTTTCTATTCTTTATTTACGAATACTTTCCATACGAATTCTATTGCTGTTTACGAATTATTTTGTATATAATTTACATCTGTATTCTAAATACCGATAAACTAGAATAATTTCAGTCATTTTTTAGTATTTTTTGTAAATACTGATTCTCAAAATCAGAGAGGAAGATCATGGATGTTATACATAGGGAGGTCCTGAGACGTTAATACTTTGAAAACTGTGGAAGAACAAAAAGGACATATTATGTGTAAGTGCGAAAACGTGAGCATCAGCTAGTTTCTATCTAATTGAAAGTTAATGCTGAGAATTAAATAATGTATTTACAAAATTTAGACCGAGAAAAGAAAAACATAATGTCAGATTTTCTAACTTATAAAAGTTAATGATAAAAAAAAGTTTGAATCCATTTTTTATTGATATTAAGCTGCTTAATGAAATATTTTTGCATAAAAGTTTGCTGCATCATGTTGTTCCTTGCAGCTGCTGTTTGGAATATGTTTCCAAAATCAAAAAGAGAAATATAAAGTCTTCTGAAAATAACAACATGAATTAGCATTATTTCTTTGCCAGTTTTCGCAAAAAATATTATTTCTTATTATTTTTCAGACATTTGGTTTTTATGGGTAAAAATTTATGTCACACTGCATCTTCGCATTACGAATTCTAGAATCTTAACACATACAAACTTTATTTTTCAGCTTTGAAAAAATAAATCCAAAATTCATCATTCCTGAAACTTTTTGTATTTAATTCCACAATTTCTCCATAAATTTTCATTCAATGATCGTCAGATATTTGCCGGATCCTAGTTTTGCTTTTCTTTTGCAAGTCAAAATCGTATTAGTCTAAATTAACCAAAGAACTGAAAATTTAAGATTTATTAGTAGAAAATTTAAGACTTTCTTTTAATAAATCGGATGCGCCCATCGTTTGACTTTGTGTACTCCCTTCTAAAAAATCCTCTTAAATGCTATCAAATTTAATTTTGTCTCTGTATAATTCAAAAAATCATGTTTGAGTGGACACAAAATATGTATTCAAAAAAGGACCAAATAAACTTTTTACAGAAACCGGTTTGTATTTCAATCAACTTGTTTCTTTTTTGGAAATATTGAATTTTGTAATAAATTTTTCGCGTACTTCCCGGTGTCCTAGTTTTTAAATGTTGAACACTTGTGTCTTTTCAATAAAAATACTCTATTTTATTACTTTCAGATCTTAACTATCAATTAATCGAACAATTCAGTCATATTTTTATTCCATACTTGTAGCGCCAGTGTCACCACGTATAGGTCCGCTAAATTATGATCCAAATAACCAACTTCAGCGGCTATGAAAAACTTCTTTATTCACATAAACAAAAGTGACGTCGGCGTCTAAAATTAAACAAAGCATGATTCGAAACTCCATTGCTACACAGCTGAGCAACTAGTAGTATCCAGATTCACTCGATCCCGTCAGTTCAGTTCTTTGTCTGAAGCCTTGACAGCAGCACCACACACCTCATGGAAAGGAATTTGAGAAAAACTTGTTTCGAAATTCTATAATATTTGTGATAATGACCTATAATTTGAAGTCTAAAAATTAGAACATAATTAAAATATAAAACAATCTCAACTCTGTAGTGCACTAATAAAAGCATGTTGTTAAAAATTGGTTTTTTTTAATTTATATTTTCAGTTTAAGGAACTGTTAAGCGTCAAAATTTACCAAAACTTTGAGGGAAAGCAATTTTTAATAATTAAGTTATTTCTTCTAATTATACTTCCTAAACGAAAATATAAAAATATGTACAAGATTACCAATGATCAGATTTGAAGACTACACAACTCTTGAAATCTTATATTTTTAATCTTATTTATAACTTAATATTGAGCACAATTTTGCGGTTATTCTTTTCCCTGGCTAGCAAGGTTTACATTCGAAACTTAGATTTTAAAAAAAAGTCAGAGACATTTCGTGTTTGGCAAACAATAATTTTACTGCTTTGTTTAGGTAGAAAGATATTGAAAATTTCTGTTGTATGTTTTATTGAAAAAGCATTTAATGTCAGAATTCTCAAACGCATGACGCGGACTTTCTTTCTTCCATTCTTTTTCCTTTAGAATGGGTATTTTCTGTGTTCCTGTATATTATAAAAGGACTACCAAAGAGTATGAAAAAAGGATATATCCTTTCCCTAGTAATATAGTGAAAATAAGGAGAAAAAACTTTTACCTCCCCCCAAAATTTGATTTCAACCAAAACACTGATGTTGCAAGCTAAACTCTTTCGTACTAAAAGGAAAAATGGTACGGTAGAATCTTACCTATCAAGCAGCAATGGGATCCCGTCTATGCCTAAGATATTTCTGGATAATTGAATACATGTTTCTGGAACTTGCCTGTTCATGTTTTGCAATGCTATGGGTAGAAATTAAAGCCAGCGAAGACCATTTTTTCTCTTTTTCTATCTACTTAAAACAAGTAAATAAATAATATCGAAACTCGTACAGATTATTTAAAATTAAAGAACATACTCTCGGTTTTATATTCTAGAAACACAAAATTAAGCAACAGTTTGAAATTACCATTTCTCGGTAAGATGACATATAAATTTGAATGTCTTCCTGCTTACAAAATTGTCAACGAAGTTTTAAAATTTTGCAATTTGTGCAATGAAGCTTCATAACAACATATCCAGACTTTGCTTAACATTGTGTGGCAAATTTTATTGAGATCTGAAATTCTTCGTCTGATTCCTTCCACGTAACATTTCTGGCCTGCGTGTTGTCTTGATGTTTTTCCAAGTCATCATTAGCAGAGAATATTTAAGAAACAGCAATGTCTACTTCACTAGTCTGTTAAATATTATTTTATGACATCAACCTGAATTTCGAATATAAATTTATGCCTTCTGATGTGAAGCAATTTTGATTTTGCTGGTTAAGCAGATTTTGGATACTATAAATTTACTGTACTTGAAAAAAGAGTATTGAAAGAGTGTCCGTGAAGTATTTATTTTTTATCTTTAACATGATAATTTTTATAAGCTGACATATCTGTATATTCCGACATGCATGATTCGAAAACCGTTCAAACGCTTTATGGGACAGGGCTTGGACCTAAAGCTACTAACTTTCACAGGTAGTAACTTCTTGGGTAGTGAATGCTTATTAAGAAAAGTATCTTAATTTTAATTAAATTTGAAATTAAAAATTATTCGATATTTTAATTCTTTTACTTAATGAGGGCATAATATTACATAAAAACTAATTTCACACTACTTTAAAATGGAAAAAAATTAGCATTTCAGCGATGTTAATTTTATTTCTGTACACTTTTTGTCAAATTTTAATATTTCTTTTAAAAATTAGTAATAAAAAAAATTTAAGCCCACAAATCTCTCTATTTAAATTGTGTTGTAGTTTTATCAACCAGTACGCAGTTCCTTTCCTTTTCACTCATTCGATCATCACTTGTCTGATCACTAGAATTGTATTTAATGCGGGAAGACAATACCAGGGCAAATGAAAAATTATCTACAGTTTTGACATAACTCTTTGTGCACACTGACTTCTGTCCTCGCTTATGTTATACTGTTGTGATAATTCTATGAAAGTTTTATTCGCCATTTTTCTTCCTTCTGTTATAGATAGATCATAGCCTCTCCGTTAGAAGTTTGCACCAAAGAAGAACAACGATCAGTGATCCGATTCCTTTGGTCGGAGGGTGTTAAAGGTACAGAAACTCACCACAGACTTTCATTGCAATATGAGGGAAGTGCACTATTACGTAAAACTATTTTCGTAGATCGAAATGTTTAAAAGTGACCGAACAAGTTTAAAGCATGTAAAGGGTGCAGGACGCTCATCAACTTCCACTACAGATGACAACATTCAGCAAGCTCGAGAGATGGTTGTGGTGAATAGGCAAGTTACCATCGATGAGGTAGTATATGCTTTGCATATGAGTCATAGTTCTGCCCATCAAATCATCTACGATGAGCACGGCTTTCATAAAGTCGGTTCACAGTTTGTACCTAGAAAGCTTACTGTAGAACAGAAGCTCTCTCCTGTAAGGGTCTGTCGACGCTTGCTCAATCGCAGTTCTAAGCAGAAAAGTCACCGGAGACAAAACATGGGTTCATCACTGCCAGCCAGAATCAAAACGCTAGAGTATGGAGAGGAAGAAACCCTAGATCTCCAACGAGGAAAAAAATTCAAGACTAGCCCATGTTCAGGAAAAGTTATGAGAACTACGATCCATATTGCGACTTAGAGTGAAATGTTGGAAAAGAAGATGAAGCCAGCAATTCGCAACAAACGCCAAGGTCTATTGTCGAAGCAAGTTTTGTTGTTAAATGGCAATGCACGGTCACACACTACTCGTCACAGTATTGAAACAATCAAAAAGATGAAATTTGAGTTACTGGAACACCCTCCCTAAAGCCCAGATCTATCCCCATCTGACTTTCACTTGTTTGGATGCTTTGCGAGGTTGCCAAATTGCCACAGACTTAGTCGTGCAAAATGCAGTGCAAAAGTGACTTCACGACCAACCGAAAACCTTTTATTTGGAAGGAATACGTAAGATGGTGACCGTTGGGCAAAGTGAATTCGTAAGGAGAGAGATTACACAGAAAATGATGTGCCTAGTGAAACCCTAGCTTTATGTAAATTAATTTTAAAATGAAAAGTGTAGATAATTTTTGAATTATCTTCGTAATAGACAATTTCACGGGATATGAAAAAGAAAACAGATTATAATTACAAATGGCTTAAAATAATGTGATGACGGATATAATATCAGAGTTTATTTATATTTGCTCTAATATAAATTCTCTGAGACATTTTTAATTAATTTCTATGGGAAAATTGTAGTAATTCGTTTGTATTAAATTAGTAAAGTATTTTAAATGAAATAATTATAAAGTATTGATCGTTTCTAGTTAAAACATATTTCGTTTATGTTTGAAAGACGCTGACACATAAAAGTTTTCAAAGTAACGCTTTATGTATAATACAATGCTTATTTTCAGACGAGAATGATATAAAAATTTATTTTGCGTTTATATAGAAGTCTATTTTTAGATTAGAAACTTAAAATAATTTTGTTTATATTTTAACATGTTTTGGTTTAAAAATATCTAATGTAAATATCAGTTCTTATGTAAAATGATAATTAATGATTTGATTGATTGATTCTTCTAAAATTCTTCAAGAAGTACTTTAAAATTAATAATTCAAAAAAATAATACTAATTCCCAGAAATATTCTAAAATTTTCCCTTAAACTTTCTATTCATAGTGTTACACATTTTCTACATAAATTTCAGAAATCAATCATAAAAAAGAAAAGTCCTTAAAAATATTTTATTTAAAAAACACCTGTTTTGTTCTAAGTTTCTGAACGCGAAAATCGACATTCGTCACTTCATGACTGGAGTTTATGTTTTGAAATTCCATGCACATATTAACTTGATAAGACAAATGCCAGAAAGTGAATTCAAACCTATTTAAACTAAAACTAAAACGAAATAATAAAAAGTTGTTGAATAATTTATACAAGACATTTTATAATGTTTGTATTAACGAAAAATTTTTTAAATATAAAATAAATTTATTAATATAAGGCATTATATCATGAAAATAAATTAATATTCAATCAGTTGTAATTTTTGGGATTCTAAGGAAATAAGTTATAGAAGAATTCCTCAATTACTAGATATAAACAATGTTGTTTCTTACGAGACAGTAATAAATTTCTACAACTTCCTTTAACAAAACAATAACCATTTCCGCACTCATACCACATTTGCTATGAATACGAGTGAAGTTCTTAACGTGGGCTTTGCTGTCTGAATGGAATCTGAATTTCAGAAAATCGCAGAGAAAGCGCGAGACTGCAGAAGTTACATTTTTGACTCTTTCCGACAAATCTAGTAAAAGGGAAAAGAAGGAAATGTTTTATACAGAAGCAACACACGCTGTGGAATATCACCTTCAACAAATATAGAACAAACAGTAGAATAAAATTTACACGATCTCTATTCCAAAGGGAAGCAAGAATAAAATTCAACTTTTTGAAACATATTAAAGGAAAGATCAAAGGAACGTAAAAATCTGCTACAGCAAGAAACCTTGAAATTTAGTTGTATATGCAGTTCTTTAACATTTACTTAATGGAAAACGACAATTTTTATTTATCTTGAAATGACAACAACTGAAATGAAATGAATATTTCCATTTTTACACACCTTTATTTAACTTCTTTTTAAAATTGGAATTTTGTTATCCATTTTTCATTCACTTCCTGATGCACTGGAGTTTTTACAGCTGTGCATTCGGGCTGTACACCATTTTAATATTTTAAGATATTAATTATAAGTAAATGATTTATTTAATAAGATTTTTATTTCACATGAACTGCGGCGCCTAGTAGTAAATTTGAAAGAACGGATTAGAAGATTCCGTAATACTTCTAATAATGAATTACAATAATTGACTAAAAAGAGGAAAATAGTTGAAGTATAAAAGTTATACATTATATATGCCAATAACAGTTTTTTTTAAATATCTTCATAATTAATTATCCGACATTGGCGGTTCGTCTATTAGGGCTTCAGAGCTGCAGCACCCCCTGAAATTATTGTAGTTTCGCTTTTATTCTGATTTGTGTACTTTTCTTCTTTGTGAGTTCGATGATCAACTACAATGGTAAAAGGTAATAAAAGCGTGAAAAGAAGACATAAAAAGAATCAGCAGTTAAGATAGACACATGTTTAGGCTGCAAAGCGAGTAGACCTCAAAGGTATGAAAATTCGCTCACTGCCCACAGCTTAGCGATGAATGGAAGAGGAAAAGCAAGCCTTTCTCCTTTTGAATTCAGAAGTCCAAGAACTTTGTATCCCCCAGCCCTTGTTTGTCGAGGGGCCAATTCAGAGAGATATTGCTAGGATTACCATATCATTTTTAGTTCAAATCCAGCCCCATCCAGAGGGAGGGTTGGGAGTTGAAGGGTTTTAGAGAGGAAAGGTCAAAGTATGGTATAAAATTCTAAAAGTTGTCTACAACCTTCTTTCATAACACTAGTGCAGTTTTGTTTCATTAACATCCCGCTTTGAAGCACCACAAAGGATATTATTTAACACTAGTACAGAGTTAAAGGTAGTGAAAAAATTTAAGACGTCAGAATACAAATGATATAAAATTTCCATTAATGCTTGGTAATTCAAAATTATAGAAATGAAAACCAGGATTATAACAAAACTACCAAAACTTTTAATATTCAGTTTTGAACTGGGGCCTGTGTAAGGGGCCTCATCCATTTTCTCATCAACAATGTATGTAAACAGTGTAAACAATGAATTTTCTTTCTTTGGCGGAATGAAATCAGCTTTTTCGAATAAGTCAGATTTTCTCAATTAAAACTAAATTTATCCCTCACCGAATACACTGGCATAAATCCGGACATTTTGAGGATCCGACCGCCAGTCCGAACGTGAGCTTGAAATCCGGACATATTCTAAGCCTAGATATTACTCTTTTTACTTTTTGTCCGCTACAACCGAAAGTTCGCCTCCGTTTCCTCGATATGTTTTTCTTCACTCTCTCTCAGGGGCTGTTTGTGGGCTTCTGTTTCGCTTCATGCCGCCTCTACAGAAATATGTTCGGTTTATTTAATGTTTGTTTTCTTCTGTTAGAAGTCACTCTTCGAAAAACGGTATGTATATAAGTTCCGAAAACTTTATTCATTTGAAATATTTTATATAAAAAGGTATCAATCATTATTACCGGAGGTAAAGAAGCTGAACATCGAACAACTCTGCAAAGTACATCTTTCTATGAGCGGAAAATTGAATATAAAAATTGCACCTCAATTGCCAAAAAATGCACTCGCTCAACTCTTGTCGGATTTGAACATTATTCAAAAGTCTTAAAGCAGGAAAACCCAGTATTATCGAAAATGTTTGAAGCACTGTTGGTTTCTGAAATGACGAACCTAAACTGCTAGTCGCCTCCGACGACCACATGTTCGCCCGTATTATTGACTAAACTTAGCTGTTCTTGCAAAATGGTGAATCTGGTCCAACTGTTGAGGCTGGAGGATTCTGTGGACGTTTTATTTTGCGATTTCTCTCGAAAATGCAGGGCGGTGAGGAGAACAAAACCATAGATGTACTTACGAGTCATGAGCTTTCATATGAAACAAAAATTGGGAACTTCGGAACAGTGGTTGGTTTTGGGCGGCTTCGTCAATGTTTCTCCCGTTACAGTGAGGTAGATTTTTGAGATTTCTCTCGAAACTCGAGGGTGTGCAGGGCGAAATCGCCAATTGCTGTCCTATCGATTTGTCATGAGCTTTCATATGAAATAAAAATTGGCGAAATTGGTAAGGTGGGAGAGTCATTCTTTTGTTTTATTAATTATTTTAAATATATAGATAAATATTATATTCATTTTGTTGCAAACTAAAGCAAGAAATAAATCTATTGAAATAATATATCCATTGATTGAAGAGACGGGTTAGAAAATGTATATTATTTTTCAGTAAATTTTTAAAGAAATGTCATTCATTTGTGTTTGTTAATAAAATGACATTTTCGGACGTTGTTTTATATGTCGTTGTTCTCAAATTTTTTATGAACTAATATTTCATGAAACTGTCGCATATTTTTTGCATTGTTAAAACAGACGTGTACAGAGATTTATTTATTTTATTGTTTCACCAAAACAAAAATTTCATATTTCACATTGAAATGGGAGAGAAATGTGAAATGAAAGTTTTAAGAGAAAAAATTTGCTGCTGCGTCTCTGTAAAAATTCTCCATGAATGTGTCTTGCAATTGCTTAAATTCTGCAAAAAATTCTCCAGGAGATTACATATTTTCACTAACAGTAACTTCAAGTATTTGATGTTTGGATTTAGAAATAGTAAATCTAACACCAATTTAAAGTAATCCATAAAATTCCGTAGAGTTTTCATAAAGCCATTTTGCATAAGATATGGCTTTAAATATACAGAAAAAAAATTCAACATATACAGAACAAACAATTTTTTTACAAAATCATTGAGGCATTTGAGGTATCACTTCTTAGTATGTACTTTTCAGCTCTATTTTTCTGTAAATATTTCTTAAGACAATCAAAAATTGTGAAATTTATTTTTCATTCTTGGTAAATTTAATATTTGAAAAATTGTAATGCTTATTATATTTTTAATAATTTTCTTGGGATTTAATTCTTATTTATTTTTTCCTGTTTTTCAAAACAAACTATTTTTTTAACTATTATGTATTTGTGAATGCAGATATTTTGAGGCTGTATAGCCTGTTTCATTTAATATTTTAGGTTTTATAGTCATAGATATTTGCCTCAAGACGGTTAATTAATCTTCATTGATTATTTTGAAATCATGCCATGAAACAATCAAACTACATTCTTCTCAGGCACTCATGTGAAATTTCAATTTTTACAATACTATAAACAAAATTTTAATAGTGTAATGGGAAAATTATAACTAGCTATGCAAAACGTTTTAACAAGCATAATGACTAAGAATATCAACTTTATAAGCAAACAACTTGGCTGCCAAAGGTGACTGATGCAATATAGAAAAGTGGTTATTTTGAGTTATTCCATAAATCATGTATTTAAAAATACTGTTACGCTTAGAAAATGCCAACAGTAATTTTTATATACTATTTTGGAAATCAGAAGACTTGTTGTGCTTAAAAACTTATTAAAATATCGTTGTTCAAAATAAAAGATTAAAAATTGTCGTTAATAATATGATAATAATGTGGCACTTGATAACGCTACAAACATATTGTTCTTTAAAAATTTTCAATTAATTTTCATCAATTAAGATAATCTTAGAAAATAACTTATTCAATAATCTAAAAAAATAAAATGTCCTTTTGCGCAAACAAAATTCTCTAAAAAATACCCCAACGTTCCATCTCCCAACAGAGAATTCAATGCCCAATTTCATATTTCATTAATCCCATACAAGAGAACCACCACTTCATCATTACCCTATCTTTACCTATTCCCTCAAACTGATTAAGAGTCTCACTGAATGCATCATCTAATGCAGAATACACATAAAGTTATTTCCGTAACTAATTTGAGTCGCGGAGGTTAGTTATAATTAACTTGGGCACACTTCTGAATCATTCTCCCGAACGAGTGAATACAAAGGGGAGCAGGTGTTACAGCTGGCAGATAGCACGATGAAAGTCCTCCTCCAGTTGCAAAGCTCGTCCTCTCAGCAATTTAAAGTACAACTCTATATTTCCAGGTGCTATTGAGAGAAGTTTTCAGTGAAAGCGGTACTTCCCCGAGGGCACTAACAATCACACAAAAGAAGCCAAGATCTTCTAGTAAGTGCACCTTCATTTTATCGGCTGCTTTCCTTTGTTTGAGTACTTTCAGGTGTTATTAGGCTATTGTTTTATAGCCTTAGGTTCTTGGCGATGTTTGATGAAATATTGGTGTGGAATAATAAGATTATACCTGGTGGTAGAATATAATGATCAATAAACCAAGATTGCATTCATTATTATGCTTGCTTACATTGACATGGCAACTGTTTTTGAAAGATAGTATTCAATGCATTTCTTTTGAATCCTTATAAAGAAATTCTAGTAAAAAAATTAGAGTCTTAACATAAAAGAAGTTTCATTGTAAGGTTGATTCTGGTTTGAAGTTGTAGAATTTTGTTTAATATTTTTTTTAAACAAATCTTAAAAATACTAATATTAAGGAAAAAATTTATATCCTAAAATTTTAGATTTTAATGGCTATATTTAACTGTGGAATAGAGAAACGGACTGAGTATCGATTGGAATGTTATACCAAAAAGTTAACGTCCGCTTTAGCTTTATAGTTTTTTCGCAAAACTCCATTTGATAAAGACTAATATTTTTCATAGGTCTTCAATCCTTCTTGACTTGTTGATTTTATTTCAAAGATCTACTAACCTAGACTCCGTGCCTGGAAGTTTATGAACACAGTGCATGCTGTAAAGTAATGGAAGTTTCAGAATAGTGAATCTTATAAATCTCCCGCAAAGAAAACGAAGAATTTCCGGTCTTTCTTTCAAACAACAAATCTTGGATAAAATCTGAAATATATTTTGTACATTATATCGGAATACAAGATTTGTATCATGTCGTCTCCAACTTTTCACTATTTCACCTTCGTAGTCCGCTACACTGTCCGTCGCCTATTCTGTGCTGGGCTCATCATGTCGAATTGCAATTCACACCTTCTTTCTAAAGTATCAGATGCTTTTATCCTCCCTTATTGTGGGGTTTTCTTCTGGGCAGAACAACTCCCTCTCTTACTATCTTCCGATCCCCCTATAGAAGTGGGCACCACTAAGTGTGGATGAGTTTCTCAGGTTTGTATACGAAGGAACTCGCCCGCCTAGGGGTACATAAATGGGGGGACGACAGCCCTCCTCCAGGGATAGTACGTGCCTCCTACGGGAGGGGTTGGGCCGTGAGGCTGTGTTGGCCATTAGGACCCGACCTCAGTACTCGTTTCTATCGCAACGACTGTCATTCAGTGAAAACCTGGGTGCTTTGGCAGGATGGGGGCTGAATTTACTGTTACTATCTTCCGATTCTTTCGGTGGGATGGTGGCAGCAGAAGTATGTAGAGGACAAATTACTTGAAACAAAAAGCAGCTTCTTCCTTCGTCTGGGTAGCACAGCAACGATGATGTTAGCTGGTAAAAAGATACATCGCCAATGACGTGACGTACCTCCTTTATTAAGGGAAATATAAATTGCATGTAAAGACCTTCATTTCAAGCAATCTGTAAAATTCGCTATGAGTTTGATTGTTTTAGAATAACTAAGTGGACAGGCTTATCTTAAAAGACGAATTTCGGAAAGATTTTACCCGTATTAACTATATAGATGCAACGGTTGGTGTACATTTATAGAAAGATTTCTTCAATATCAACTATGACACCAATTAATGAAATTTTACATAAAAAAATTACTCCTCCACTATTAAAAATAGCTACTTTGAGGCTTAAATGATTATTGAATATTTAAGTTCTTAGAGCAAACGTGATGAAGAATTATTGGGCAAGTATGTTATAATCTTACCTTATAAACCCTAAACCCAGTAAACTGTTGCAGTTTGTTTTCTAACCATTTTTTATACAGGAAAAAATTTAATATCTTTCCATTTTTTTAGGTTTTTTTTATCTTCGAGTGTTGTTATAAATCTTGAAATGTATGCAAACAATTCAGTTTGTCGTACTTCGATGATAAACAAGTCTCGTTGTGTCACAACATGTAAATACCAATTTCCAACACAACAACTGAAATAATCTTCAAGTAATTATCAATAGGCAGAATTTTTCTGCTATTAAATAGCAATTAAAATTTTAAAAATAGTAGTTCCTTGAAATTTTAGTGGATATTTTCCCTGATTTTATCTGACTAATATTTTACAGAAACTCATTAATTATCATTAAGTTACTTCCATTAAAATAAACGAAACAATTCTTATTAATATGACAAGGTATAGATTTTTCGCAGTTCTGATAGTTATTTTTATCGTATTCATTTTGTTGGTCAAGTTTTTATACAAAAAAATTTGCAATGGTTAAGAAAAAAATAAATTTAGAAATAAAATGTTCGTATGTCTGATGTAATATATAAGATTTTATCTGCGCACTCTTAAAAATTTATATTAATAAATAATCATAATATAAATATTTATTTAATATAAAGTACAAAAATGACATTTAATGGTTATTAATTAATTCTTTCTGGGAAAAGAAAATGATATGAATAATTATATGTTTAACAAATCATAGACTCCTTTAAAAGTTCAACAAACAGCAGTCTGAGATTTATCATCGAGTTAATTCTGGCGATTTCGGTTAAAATTAGCTGAAGCAGGTGATGGGAGCAATTTGCGGCGGAAAATGGCACTAAACTTCGACTAATGTGTTTTAAATGTACAAACGTCAGTTTCAGAGAAGTTATTAATGGAGTTATTACAAACACATAACTCGTAATTGCTACGTGAACTTTCTGTTTCCTAATAGCACTGGTATCATTGAGTGAAAAGTCCTAACCGCACACATTAGTTGTGAAGTCTATAATTATAAGAAGTTACAACAACACATATTTATTTACTTGAAATTTCTGTAACTTTGATTGGTTAGAATCGTATTAAGAATTATATGAATTAGTAGAGAAATAATAAGGATGACTATCCCAGGTGGAATGTACATTTGCAGCAAGTGTGATTTTTTCTGGATATTATCTTGCCATGACAAACTTGACGCGACAAATTTGCAGCGAAACTCCTGCAAAGTTACATAGCATAATCGATCCGCCTTGCAAAGCAAATTGCAGTGAAATAGACACGGCACATTTACGACTCATGACACAATGACGAAGCGAAAACTCTATTCTTCTTCGCCTGACTGTGATCCGAATTGTTATAGTGGTATGCATACGCACCTATTGGTCCTATGATCGCGGGTTCAAATCGAGCTCTCTTCTACATGTCCTTAGATCGTAAACGTAAGTTCCATTAATAATAACTCTGTACACTCCTCGTATGCGGGCAGGAAAATGGGGAAGTCAGCCGCACCATCCTATTCCGCGATAATAAAAGTGATACGACAAGTTCACTGCAAGTTTGTCGCATGGTGACTTCGAAGTTTGCGTTAACTCGCTGCAGTCTTACTATGAATTTGCTGCAAGTTTACAAACTTGTATAGCAAGACTCCTGCAACTTTGTTGCAAACTAAATTGCTATATGAAATTCTATTTTTTAGTTATTGCTTGGTATTCTTTTTGTTTAAAAATTGATATTGTTCAGGTGGAGATATTTCGTTTGTGAAGTTTTAGATATTTATGAAAAACTGTCACCTTAAGAAGTATTAAGAAGCTCATTTTTTTATCTGTTTTTATGTTTGGCTTATTATTTGTTTTTGTAAATATCATTTTCCCATTCACTATTTTATTCTTGTATGCAAATTAAATTAGAATTTCAATCAAAAAAAACAAAAAGTTTATTCAAAGTAAACTTTATTTCATTCTTAAGGGCATTATATAAAGTCATCAACGAAATCAATGTCATTTATGGGACGTTCAGAAGTATATATTTTACTTTAACATTCAACTGAAAAACACTCTATATTGAAGTGGTTTTGACAAACCTCACTTTGCAAAAAAATTTAAAAATATTTACAAAATGGATTGGCCCGTATTAGAAAATCATTACAGTTTTGTGTAGTATTTATTGACCTAATAGAACTTTAAAATAAGATAATCATTCGCCATTAATAAGAGAGTCAGCAAATTTCAAAATCTTCTTCTCACTAAGGTTTTAATTACCCAATTGTGAGAACCAGATCTCCACCACGCTACTTCCGTTTAAAGTCAGTTGGACTCGGTTACTTCACCACCTCCAAGGACATCTGAGAAAAAATCCATTGAATCCACACAGAAAGGTACCATCTTAAAGAAACTATCAAATAATTATAAGAGAGAGTGTTTTAAATCTTTACTCTTTAACAAAAATGCAACTTTTAAAATTTGGGAGATATTCCTTATCAGTGATAACATATACAATAGACTATATTTCCAAGTGTATCATGGGCATGCCTGTTCTCTTATAAATTGTGTTACAGAATTTTGGTTTTCTGTATCGGTTTTTTCCATTAAATTGTGTTATAGAAATTGTTTTGTTGTTGATTCACTTATTTTTCAAAATCGTTTTTTCATAACATTTTTTTCCTGTCTCTCTTCTCTAAATTATACCTTAGTCTCCGTTTTTTTTAACTATTTATTAGATTTCATAATTTTTTTAAATTTCTTATTTATTTTATGTACGCTTCTTTATTTATTACGCTTATTTGTATTTATTTATCATTTATGTTTGTAGATACTTATTATGTTTGCTGCTTGAATTTTATTATATTTATATTCACATTTGTATTTTGTATTGTATTACTTTTATTGTATTATTTTACTTATATTTTGTGTATTTTCTTATATAATTCTTTGTATTTTATTGCATTCTATTATTTTGTATCTTATTACTTTAATATTTGTATTAGAATTTTTCTTCCCGCCGACTCGTCACTTGCTTTTCACACTTTGGGTAAGGCGTGGGAAATAAAAGAAGGACATCTGCGAAATTGAGAAAGGCTATGTTATGAATAAAAAGAAATTAAATAATTTATTATCAACTTCGGTACCTTATAGGTGTATGTCAAATCAAGTTTCAAAGTTATTGTTTAAGTTCGGATTCAAAGGGCATTGACAAATTATTTCGAAAACCTAGGGATGATAAAGTTAATCATTCACTTAAAACAGCTGAAATTAAGCAAACGCATCTATGGATTAGAGTCAAAAATAAACAAATCTGTAAACGCAAACCTTTAGAATTACATGAACATATATGTTTTTTAGAGAAAGAAGTAAGAAAACAACATCTAGAAACTTTAAGAACAATTTTGATGCGAAAAGATGTTTTTACTGATCCCATTTAACAGATTTATCTTCAATGAAATGCTGAGTTGACTCACGATTTGCAAAGCAAGAAAGCTCTTTTTTCAGTTATAAAACAGTTGAAATTTCAAATAAACTGGGTTACATCTTAATGATTTCGATATTCATCAATAAAAAATCACGACAGCAAAATGGTGACAATTTCCGTTATGATTTTAATTAGATTTTTCGGAGAAATGTTAAGTCATCCGAATCAAATAAAGCATGCCAAATCCATAGCCTAGTTATAAATAATGAAACCGTAACATGGCGAAGTCTCGGATCTTACATATGAGCTTTTATGCAACATTTTGCATCAGTTTAACTGTCTATTACAAATGTTTCATGTGAATGCGTATAATGGCAAAAACTAATTGAACTACGTTGATTGACGTATGAGTTTCTTCATATTGATTGTAAATTTATATATTGCCCCATTATCATTATTGGTTTGTGTACATCAGTACCAGTTCAGGCACTTCAACTCAGTCTCAATTGCTGCCTAAGCCACAGTATAAAAAAATACATCGAAAACTTCGAGATTGGATATGAAATAAATAGGAGAAAAAAGAAAGAGAAACAACCTTATAGAAGATAATTATTGTAAGTGACATAGATTTTCTTAAAATTCTAATAACCACAGAAGACCATTGTGATTTATGACATAGTGAAACAGATTTATAACAAGGGCTTGAGCGGAAGGATTATTTTATAGTTTTGGATTGGAAACTGTATTTATAATGAACGAATGAGTGGATTTGGATGATCTATATGCTATATTAGACCAAATCGTTATTTTGTAGTTATATAACAGTTAAATTTTATATAAACTGATTACATCTTAGTGATCTGGATATTCTTCAATAAAAGATCACGTGAGTAAAATGGAGGCAATTACCGTTACGATTTTAATTAGATTTTTTGAGAAATGTTAAATATTCCGAATCATTTAGAACATGCCAAATGCATAACCTAGTTAGAAGTATTAAAGCTAGTGACACGCCGAAGTCTTGAAACTTACATATGAGATTTCATGTAACATTTTGTAGCAGTTGAACTCTTACATATGTTTCATGTGAATGTGTATATAAACAAAAGCTAATTGAATTATTACATTGATTGTCTTATCAATTTCTTCATATTAATTGTAAAGTTATATATTGGCCCAAACCGTTACTTTGTAGAATTTTAAACTTTCATAGTAAAAATGAGATTCAATTATACAGAATCATATCTGAATATCCACTTCCACTCGATGGCTAGTAGGAATTTGTATAAAATTTTAAACCAAATGTTGTCGAGTAACTTATTATATGATATATAACATTCGATTTATACAGCTTGTAGAGCCTCAAATATCAAAAACTAGTAAAAGATTCTAAAGGATGTAAAATTAGAGGTCGGTAATTTCATGTTTCAATAAATGTGATGGAATGGACAATGGTTTAAAACGCGGAAGATTTAAAAATAAGAATAGTATTTATAAATAACTCATTACGAGAAAAATAGAAAGATTCCTTTCTCTGAATTTAAAAATAGAAATAAAATTTTCATTATATCCATTTCGCCTAAAAAGGATAAACTTTTGTAATTAATTAGAAGATAGTTAGTTAGAAACGCTTTTTATCATTTAGTTTTTTACTAATGAAACCATTGTCGTTACGCATCGGAAACACTCATAAAGCTAAAAATGGATTAAAATTTAGAATTCAAATTTCTTTTGCTATCACATTATTTATTCTTCCTTTAAGCTTCCCCGAAGTCATCTTTACAAACATTTTTTTGCTTTTCGTTTAATAATTCATTTTCTTTATAACATTGTATTCAATTAATGAATCAAGTTTCACAATTAAAAAGCTTCATGACTGAATTTTAATAAATGTTTCAATTATATCAAAAGGAATAAATAAAATAATAATAGGAGAAAAGAAAGCTGAATTATATTATTTTTTATCATATCTTGCAGTAATAGAATAATTCTTTCGTTATCCATTCAACATTCGTCTAATTTTTATAATGAGAATGCATAAAACGTATTAAAATTACTTCAAAAACTTTTTGCTGAAGAGAGTTTTCTTATCTATTCATTTCACTTACTTTTCCAAATTTATTCAACTGTTTCCTTTCTTACTAAGCATGTATATTTTTTGCATTTTAAAAGAATATTCTTTTAAACAGGATTAAGACATTTTTACAAAATTTAATATGAAAGTTTGTTTCCCTCGGGGTTATTTATTTAGGCTTTATTTACATTCAATAAGAAAATGTTACAAAAATCGTTACATGTCTTTGAATTTGGGAAATCTTCAGCAAACATACAATTTCAATTGACTTTCTCTTATAGTTTAAACTATAAAAATGCTAATGATATAATTAACATTAAAACATTTGTTTCGAATCCTTAATCGCAAAACTGCTAACGATAACCAATAGTAATTCCGATAATAAAAAAGCTTGAAGGCAAAGGTAGATTCCTTTAAGTTAATGTTACAAAAGTCATGAAATATTACATATTGATCAATACAGAGATAGTCAAAGACTTTATTGTTTTCACACATTGCAATATTTACGCTGTGATTCTGTTTTCATGACATTTGACTTTTTACTATATCAAGGTTTTATCATTCCATTTTTCATTCCAAAAGGTTATTCTAGATTTATCGGTCAGTACAATGGTTAATTTTTTTATATCAACACATAATAATTCAACAGGTAGGAGTCATAAAGAAATAAACATATCAGCAGTGCAAATATCTCCTAGATAACATTAACAAGAAATTGACTCTTGACACAAACGATTTAAAAATTAATTTATTTAATCTAGGTTACAATATAATTAATTGTGCGAACATTACTTTGTCATACGGTAAAATAACGTGACATGAAGCACTTAAACACTACTAGGATGGGCTCATTTAGAGAACTCCCTCGTTACAGAGATAATAGTCGCTAAATTCTTAACATATAAGAGAATAAAAAATATTAAACATTGTGAGTGGCAAATTTAATACGCGTGTTTAAAGCATAGGAGATGAATGCATCCAATTTCAACAGTAAATTTAAATCTCC
Source organism: Araneus ventricosus (assembly GCA_013235015.1). Taxonomy (NCBI): domain Eukaryota; kingdom Metazoa; phylum Arthropoda; class Arachnida; order Araneae; family Araneidae; genus Araneus; species Araneus ventricosus. The sequence continues at coordinate 712,797 of BGPR01000292.1, forward strand.
ATCGACGGTTAAAACCAAATACCCAGCCAAAAAATCCCAAAACAATTTTAAACTTAAGGAGATATTTTTCAATATCAGAAAGGATAAATGCAACTCTTATTTAAATATCTATCGTTTTTGGCTATTGTATATTGAATTATCCTGGTCCCGCCATGTTTAATTAAATATCAAATTAAAGTAATTTGTAAAATTAACTAATTATTAAATTAACTATTAAAATTAACTGTTTGATTAATTAAAATCAACTATTTACTTAATTAAAATTAAATAATTAATTGTAACAAAATCTTCACTAAAACCTTTTTCATGGCTCATACTATATGCCAACAATCTTAATCTTATAATTATCTAATAATATCCTTAATTTAAATAAAAGTCATTGTGGCTATGCATGTATATTCCACATCCAAACATTGCACATTTTTTATTTAAGAAACCACCTTCAACTTTTCAAAGCCTAAAAGTTGCTTAAAATTTCACTTAATTAAAAATTAAGCAAGGGTTTTTTCTGAGATATATATAAACTTTTTAACGAAGAGTGGTTTTGTGTTCTAGGGGTCATGATTGGTGAAGATGTGAAGAAATTTTCCGGAAGTATTGTCATGAGAACCATTGCAATAGGTAGAGTTCCTATAAGGAATCTACCTAAAATCCGATAACCTCACCTTTGCAATATTCGAAGAACAGCGTTTAGCCCTTGGATACGCATTTAGAACAATTTTTGTATTTCAAACTAGACTTTGACGATTTTTTCCCTTTCTTATTAATAATATTACCTATCGTGGCTATAGATATAGAAAAATGATGGCTTTCACAGCATCTTTGAATAGCTAAACAAGAATAACTCTCTTCGGAAAGAACGAAAACGTAGTCTTTCATTCAGATTCTTTAAAACCGTCATGTTGCATGCAAACAAAACTTTTAGGCAGCAGGCGATAACTTATACTTTCAAAAATATAATTGTTCTGAAATAAAATTTTCCCCTCAAACTGTTCCTTCCTAGAGTAAAGCAAAACCATCTGAAAAACGTGCGAACAGCCTCTGTATATAGATAGTAGCTATAGCATGCGAATGCAATCGTAGGGAATTTTTAAACTGAACACTCATAGCATTTTAATCGATTTAAATTCTATTTTGCGGGTCTATTCTGGTACCCCCGGTCGGGTTGGGAGACGTCACTTTTTCCGCACGTTAACAACGGGAAAGGTGACATCTCCCAACACAACCAGGGGTACCAGAATAGACCCCATGGACAGCGCCTGTATTATCACGAAAGACTTAGTATCTTCAGACCAAAAATAAAGAGTATTCTAATCTCAGACTAACGAACAAATGTTTAAGGACTCACTATTGCTTATCCGGTACAAATTACCCATTCTTTTTTACGTCTAATTGACTTAATCTCATCTCGAATAAAACGAAGTAACTGCTTGTGTATGAAAGCACTCAACTAGATGGAGGCTGAAGTGTCTCTAATCAATCTTAAACATTTTATAGCTTATCAGGTAAAGGTAAATATCTTTGCGATAAAATGAGAATTCATCATATATCTCAGATAACCCAAAGTGTCATCGGTGAGTGAAGGAAAATTAACTAGACTTGCAAAATTATGAGCGGAATTGCTGGAACTTTAATGATGCTTTCAACAGAGCGTTTAATTACTTCTCTGAAACTACAGTACATGAGTTTTGTCATGAATCAATGTCACTTAGGAGATTTTTTTATTTGCCATGCACATCTGAATTTTATAGCCTTCTAGACTTTTCTTATTCTTCAGTTGTGTGCACTTTTTTCCAGGATTTTCCTGGATAATTTCCTGTGTGTATGGTTTTGTGTTAAAAACTCTTTTGTAGAATTCTTCTCTCACTTTATAATCAAATTCTTCAAAAAGAGATTCGATTTCTACGTTGTTAAAATTAATTTTAGCAGGACTGGGTAATATATTTTATGATAAATAAATAGAAGGAATAATTAATTAAAGCACGAAATTACAGTGATATGTTATTTATTTATTTTGAAATTTTAGAAGGAAATTTCAACAATGGCTTAATATTTCAAACGAATAATTAAACAACTTTTTTGCTCTATGCTTATTCCCATGGCTCTATGCTATATTAGCATCAATATTTTGAAGAAAGTGAACATAGTTCTTTCTTATTTTTAAATTTTATTCTCATGTTTAGGATAAAGCGAATCTGAACCTAAATTATTTCATACAAATTGGCGGGATACAATATTATAGCGCTGCAATTCAAAAGCGATTTGTTTCCTTGCAAGAGTACATTTGAAGAAGATAAATTTGTTTGGAAATGTTAAACACAATGATTAAAGATAGCTCAAGAGTTCTGAGAAATATAATTAAGGCCAGTGTTGACTTAAGCTGATACATTCAAATAATTTTTATTGAACACTCACACAATATTTGTGACTACATTTAGAAAAGTACAATCTTCATTTTTAATCCCATCTCATATTTTAGTCTATAGCATATAAAATATAGGTCTGTGAAGTCAAAGTCGCTCAAAAAAATGAAAAATTTACCTGCTATACATACAAAGAACTAAAGTTTATTTCGAAATGATGATGATGATTTAAAAATGCTGAATGGTCACAAATATTACAAAAGTAGTATTTTTCATGAAAATATTGATTTTGTGAAAGGAATTCACTTGACTTGAGATACTATCTACAAACTTCTACTGGAAAAATGTCTCTTGGAGATGCCAAATATTATATTATACAATGCAGTGAAAACAATTTTATAAATTTTGCATTTAACTACGTTGTACATTCAGTAAGTTGAAAGCATTCTTGTAAATTCTGTATTTGATAATACTATACAATATTTCCCATTTATTTTTTTACATGTTTTCCCTTAAGCCAGGCTGTATTCAGACGGGGAATTTTCCTAGGTATGACTAAAGCTAAAATTAATTTTGTTATACAAAAATTTACATTTCAAATATTTTTAAAAATTTAGTTTCACGGGAAATATTTTTACATATTATATTTCTAGCAATATATTCGGTATTTCTAATATTGTATAATGTTATTCAAATATAATCAGTATTGTGGTCTCTGATTATATGAGAAGAAGGAAATGATTTTCTTCCAAGTCAATTTAAAATGAGATCGAAATAGAGACGTTTTATGTTCACAAGATTTACATCAGAAGCCCGATGCTAATTCAATTTTGAAACCTATTAAGCACTTTTTATTTCCTTTCTGTAGTATTAAAATGATTGTGACTTCACGAGAACTGACACTATTTAGTCAGAACATTCACTTAATTGCTGTTATCTCTCCAATACGCCTTCATAAGAAATGCAAGGTGTTCATTTTTCCCCTATTTCATTTCTACTAAATATTTCTACGACTTAAAATAACTAACATTGTAAATGCTTATGTAATTTCTTTAAGTTTTGAGTTCGCTTGTTTTCAAATTTTCCATATGATTTGCAATTTATAGGATATCAACATTGCCAATTTCGATGCTGCTTCCTGTATTATTCCCTTTTCTTCACCAAATGCTTGGTAAAGAAAGATATATGCAAGATTCAAAGATAAAATGAGCAAAGTCCAAGTTTTATCCATTTTGCACTAAAACTGAAATGGTCGTGTAGAGATGTTATATTTTCTGTGTAATAATCATTCAAGGTCATACTTGACTTATATCCCCCAGGCAGCAAGAACATTTAGAAGTTCATTCTTATTTTAAATGCAACTAATCAACTTTGATATCTGATTTCTTAGAAATGAATATCATAGACTTTATTCCTTTAACTTTTAACCTTCATATGAAAAAGAAAAACTGGAGTTTTCAAAAATTGATTATAAGCTGACCGTTATCGTAAAGTAGATCAGAAGCCCAAACACATAAAATTAATATTGCTGAGAAAATTATTGCAGAACTTTTAATTATTGAAAAAAGTTTGCTGACCAACGAAACTTGCTCATTCTCTTTAAAAAGAATCTAAAGATCATAACGTAATAACAAATTCAGTATGAAAATTAAAATCGAACAAAGTATTGAAGTTTTTTCCCAACACCAGAATCAAAGAAAGATTTTAATAACAATGAAACCGATTTAAATCAAATCATTGCCTTTAACTTCTCCAAGAATCCTTATTTTTTATTTGCTTAAATCATAGTCTCTGTATAATGTAAATATCAGTTAACATAGCAAAGTAAACTTCATCTTCTAACTTCTAAAAACGCAAACCAGCTTATTGGATGGGGTAGCTAGGAATATATTAAATCGTTAAAACAAGGTAGTTGCCCAAAATAAAGTTTAAATTAAAATATATATTGAACAATTAATTAATTCTGGGTACTAAATTATATATAACACAATAATAAGAAATTCTAGCAATACTGATATAATCACCTACCTTTGCTGACCTGAAAACCCTAGCTACTTAATTAAAAGTCAATTTGCATACAGTGGTAGTACATTGCATAAAAACAATTAAAGAAAAACAAATTTATTAAAATTTAAATATTTTTTATTAACAATTTTATGGATATTAAACTGCCAATACTTTTAAGATAAGAATATAAAATTAGTAAATTTTACTGTTGATGCACACAACATCAAATATATGAAATCTCACAACAATAAAACAGTAAGTATATGAAAAACAGATATCTATTCTTTACCAAATTAGTAAATGAAAAAAAGGAACACCCTCATAATGGCCATTTTGATATTCGAATATATTGACTGAGAGATTAGTAGTCTCACAATGAATAACCTTTATATGCACTGAAAAATGTACCTTTCATTAATTTGAACTTTCGCGCACTATGTTTCGTGCCACAAAACGGATTTAAATCAGTTGAAGCAAGGCATTTCTTGGTTTTGCAACATCACTTGCGGTCAATATTAGCATGGGTAAATTTAGTTTTCCCCGATTTGTAGCTGACTTTGGAAATCTTTCTTGCTCACATTATTTGTTTCACAAGTGGCGACTCTCGTTCACAAACAATAGAATCGTTGCAGATGGTGACACTCGCACAAAACTGGAATTTCCATCATGATCACACTACTTACAACTTTTTGTAAGTCATCACTGCTGTTCGCAAAATGAAGAGCACTTTCTATCAGTTATTTTGTTATTTTTCAAACCTCTTTAGAAGATAGATATATGTAATATAAAATTCGCCATTCCAAACGCAAGAAAAAAAAGCTTTAGTCCAGCATGAATTCGAATAGTCCAAGATAAAGAAAGGAAGATCAGTTCAAACATAAGCCGCCTGTTGATTTCTTATTTAAATTAAACATTTTAGATCTTTTGTAGATTTCTTTACCAACAGATTTATTCTACTGCTTGCATGCCTGAGAGGACGAGAACCGAAGGAATTAATCCCAACGGTCTCGGAACCTCCAGGATGCGTGCTATCCCTTCAGAATATTCAAACCAAAAGACAAAGGAATCTGCCTTCATAACGGAAAAAAAACCTCCAGTCAAGAACGCCAAAACCTAATAACATCTAAATTCATCCGCAACAAGATGGCGAGGAAATAATCCCGTTGAAAAATTTGAATTTAAGAATTAATAAAGTTGAAACCTTAATGGAAACAACAACAAAAGTTAAGACAAATACTAATTAAATCGAATACAAAGAAAATAATTAGGAAAAATTTAGAAATTAAATGAAACGGCTAAAAATTATCGTTTGAATTTCAAAATTTGCCAAAGTTGCCACAAGAGATGAAAGAAACTTTGGTGGCGAAGAATTAAATTAATTAAAAATACTGACAAAACCGAAAAATGATGTTGATGCAATATTTGCAATCTAACACAGCTGTATCCTTTTTTACCATGCAGCTGAGTTATAATAATTCTTTCAATTAGAAAAACTGCGAACACTTCTGTGTTTGTCTTATGTTTTAATAAAGTTTATAATGAACTTCTCTTTTAATCATAAAGTAAATCAGTGGAAAATTTTAGATAAATTGAGAAGAACATTCTGCTTTTGCATTCATGCAATACTGAGACAATTTTATTTAGAATAGCTGATTAGTGCTCTGAACAAATTCTCATAGGCAATAACTAAATAAAATGCTTTTGTAAATTTTTACTTCGCATATTTCACTCTAATTTTTAACTGAAATTCTAATTATATCCTACATTATGTTGGATTTCCTATTATTTTGAAAATACTAAATATCATAATTTATCATTCGGTATTTATGAAGTTAGGGAAGAAAAAAATTAATTTAGTATACATTACCTCATTAATGGATTATATTTGCTTATCTCAGTTGTAAATATTGCTGACAATTAGTGAAAGTGCTTTATTCTCTTATTTTATTAAAATTTGATAAAATAGATTCATAGTCGCGGAATGCCTGTAACTCGGAGTAATTGTTCAATATAAATTTTGCAAAAACATATGTTTAAGTGTTCCCTTCTTTTATATACAGTCAATGGTAGCACATATCAAGCACTCGGTTGATAATACAGCCGTTATATTTTCAAGTGAGGCTTCGAAGCAGTTTTTTGCAATATGAAGTAAGAAAGGGAAAGTATGTTTAATTATTTATTAATTAACTTACTTGTATTTAACAAATGTATCAGTAAATACAATTGTAAGTATATGTTCATTTTGGAATTTTACATAATTTTAGATTTTTATAGAATTTTTTGGCATTAATACGGTTCATGAAAACATAAATATTTTAGGTTGGATATTTTTTATGTAATAATTTTCCAGTTGATTTCACGACATGTAATATTAGTTTACGAGACAAAATTGAAAAAATGCAACTTGGTCATTAATTGGCTAATATTTTGATCCGTTAAGCATCTTCCAGTAGGAAAAAGCATAACAAAAGAAAATATGCGTACACCAGGTGACATGCACAAGTATTATTGTGTGACTTCAAATAAAGGGAAATTAAAACTTTGTTTGAAATTTTACTTAACATTCATAAGAATCTTTCTGTGATAGTAATAATTGACTGAATAAAGTAATGTCCTGTTTTAACTCGACTGTTTGGCATTTCATCTGTTTGTTTGCAAATTTGTTAGACAGTAATGACCAAGCAGGTAGTTCGAATTTCTTCTAATTTCGCATGCATGTTCTTTGAAGTCATTAAAAATGCCATATGTGTAAAGATTTTTCATTCTCTTTCAAGATGCTAGGTTTTAATGGTTGCGATTTATCAAAAGATCATCTTTTTTCAAAGATTCTAGACAAACAGTTCATCCAATAAAATGTAAAGATTACATTCAATCTCGAGGGTAAAATTTTCTACAAATTTCTTCTATTATATTTTTGATGTAACTCTAATGATTTACTGAGAAACGAAGGGCAAAGGTTAGAAATAACGTTTTAGAAGTGTGTTGCTAGCCTATTGAGGGCAAGAGTGTGGTTGAGGATGCTCCAATCCCCCTCTAAGCCCCTCCAGGATGCACTGAGACAACAGTGGTTAAACATTTAGAGACTGCGATGAAGAGCAGAGGGGTTTTTTTCGGGGGGGGGAGACAAGATGTCGACTGTTCTATTGTTCATAGAACTACTACTTTATACAATCCTATAAAAACCTCTGTTTATAATTAAGCTATGCTTACATTGGGTTAGTAATAATGCATTTGGAAAACCAGGAGATTCGCACGTAAATACTAAAGATTTTCTTATTACACCTAATCTTACCAAATGTAAAATCTCATTTGTACAGAGTGAGCTTAATTTTTCTTCCTTGATTTCCCGAATACTGCCTTATATTAAATATTGTAAATAAAGTGAAAAAGCTCTTTTATATAATTTTAATTACAACACCATGAGGTGATATGGCAATTTGGAAAGGACTATTTTCCACCTTTAGAAAACTTTTTGTTTTAGACAATAAATTATACATTTTAACAATAAATTCAAAAACTTTTCAAATAACTCTATTTGTGAAAATGCATTTGTGTTTTTTTATCTCATGCTATTTCTTTCGAGTTGCTGCAAAAAAAAATGAAATTTTTATTTCTAGTACGAAATTTAGTCATTGCTTGGTTTGTATTCATTAATTCTTTTAACTCTCATTAACAGTGAGAACTCTTCCATCTGACATACAAACAAATTATAAGAGAAATAATGACGGAGTACATTAATGCTCACGTTATCCACGTCAACTGCTCGGTGCTAGTTGAAAATGGGAATCCTTTACGCTTTTCTGAGGGAAAAAATTGACTGGACTTCACAAAACAGTGTCACGCGGCCTGAAATTACAGGATAGCTCATGCGCAGTTACGTGTATCAGGTGACTAATTGACTTCATTGAACTGTGAAAATTAAAATATATAACGTTGGTAACATAAAATATTTCATGTGTTTCGAAAAATTTTGTCTATTGAATTAATGGATCCATAAAAATATCCCTTCTCATGAAGATTGGAGCACATCTACTAAATACTCATTGTTCCTGAAGCTATAGATTTCATTCATTCCTTTAATGAACTCATTCCATCATACAAATTCCTTTGGAAGAATTCATTATGATAAATATTTTGAAATTTCCATTCATAGTATTCCATTCATTATATTTACTAGAGTTAATGATTAATATTAATGACAACTGAAATTCCTATATCGAACATTAATCCTATTTAAATATCTACACACAGAAGAATACTTATTCCCTTATCACATAAAATGATTCCATTGTCTTAATCGAATTGCCCGTTAAAATTGTCAGAGAAAAGCAAAAGTAATTATTTATCTTCCAAATACATGAATCGTTTTAAAAAAAATTATCATTTAAATTGCTCGGCAAAATATTTAGATAAATCGTGGCTTATGACGAAATTATAGGCTATATATATCCTTCAAAAACACAGGCACAATCTAGGATATATATCCATTTCCAACAGTTATCCCGTTAAACATATGACTAATTTAAATAATATTCATACAACTGCTATCATGAAATATTGATAAGAGTCTTAGATCTCTGACCTGTTGTTCATTAGAGGAGTCCTTGGTGGCGTAGCATTTATTATGAGGGAAAATGCACAACCGGGAAAACGCAGTGAACAATTAAATGCATCATGATTCTCCAATCCATTGGTGTCTCGTTAGTTTGACAAATAGAGATGTGAAACATTCTGTTGGATTGGAAGTGAACCATAATGTGCTTATTACGAAGTTGGACGAAAGTGGTGGGAAACGGACAAGTAAATATGAATGTGATGCATGGGACATGATTGCTTCCTCGATAAAAATTACCGTCCTCATTATATGAAATATTTATTGTTGTCTAAGTAACAGATCGCAATAAGGTACTTAATTACTTAATTAGATCATCATCACGTGAAATGAAGGGAATAACCAAATAAATGTAATTACATGGTTGTTATTTAATGTTCCCTCATTGTATACGATGTTCTTGCTAGTGTTTTCCACATGACATTGAAGGAAACACATAGTTTTAACTCTGAAACTATTTTCTTTAAATCTTTACTTTTTGTTTTGTTCAGGTGACTTTTTAGAACACTCATATCAGGTTAGTGCACTTTATGCGTAATCCCGTTTTCTTCAACTCTACGCTTATTTAATTATACACAACTTTATTTTTCATGATATAATAAGATTAAAGGTAAATGTATGGATGATACAAAGTTTTTTATCCGAGTTTGAGTCGCTATATTCTTCGTGAACTGGATTGTCCTTCACGTCAATCTCAGAATCAGTTTCTTGGCCGCTGTATTCGGTAACTTCTCCAACGAGATATAATGCATCGGATTCGTCCTCAGCTTTAAGTTTCTTGCTTAATTCTTCAAAAACAGCCGAAGATTTCTAAGTAAGGATGATTTCCCGCCCTTTTAGTGATAGCCGGGTTGGATTATGAAGAACGTTTCATGAATTTTAAGTGTGATCAGGCAGAACTGATTTATTCATTGGCAGTGGAAACTATCGGAGCAAGTGGGAAGATTGTTAATACGACGTTATAGGGGTGGCTAGCTCTCCACCATCGATAGTTTTTATCCAACTTGCGGTACATACCCACTGGCGCACTCCACACGCCGTCCCTGTTTTTAAAGGGTACAATTATCAATTCTGAAAGTTTTTCATTTTTTCAACTGAGTGTTTGATATTGTTTAGAGAAAATATGCATGTGATCAGAAGGACATTTTTTGAATATTTTTTTTCTCTTTAAGGTAATGGGAGTGCAGTTGGTAGCGTTAAAATTATCTGTATTTTCAGAATAAAGCTGATGTAATTGATTCATCATGAACTATTGGGTATCCGTTTTTCATGTGCTTCTTTTTGCAGCATTTAAAGGAATGAGTGTTTGTTAAAGTGACAATTTCTATAATTTGAAATTTTGATGAAATATTTCGTTTCTATTTGCTTTTTTATATCGATGGAGTATTTAGCTTTAAATCTAAATGTTTGCTATTTTGAAAATATATTTCTTTAGGTATTGACAAGTAAACTACTCTGATGGAAAAAAAATCAACACCAAGAAAGAGCTGTGCTAGATAAACGAAATTTGATAGGCGTGTTTATACATCTGAAAGATGACGTCTATTCAAATTTCGCGCTAGGCGCATAAGTGTGGCGCTAGTAGCGCCACTATGAACATGCAAATCAGGTTTGCTTTAAATACGCATTGTAAAGTTCGTGATCGTTATTTATCGTTCAGATTTGACGTAGTGAGTTGATGTTAGTCAAGAATGCCTTTAAGAAGACGAAGAAGCCATTATAAACAGCTCACTCTGTTTGAACGATGTCATGTAGTAGGGCTACGAGAAGGTGGATTTGCTTTCCGCGATATTGAAGAAAGACTTGGCAGAAATGTTTCCACTGTGCGTGATTGTTGGCAGCAGTGGGAAAGTACTGCCTCAAGAAGACCGGGTTCCGAGTGGCCACGTGGCACTACTGAGAGGGAAGACCGCCGTGTTTGGCGTATGGCTGTGGCGCATCGTACTGCGTCTGCCGTAGAAATTCGAGCCGCAGTTGGCAGCACAGTGACACAGCGAACTGTTACAAATCGGTTACTTCAAGGACAGCTCCGAGCCAGACGCCCTGTAGCGCGCATTCCACTGACTCCAAACCACTGCTTTTGCGACGTGAGTGGTGTCAATCTGGAGCTCATTGGAGAACGAAGTGGAGATCTGTTGTGTTTTCTGATGAAAGCCGGTCCTGCCTTAGTGCCAGTGATGGCCGTGTGTTGGTTAGAAGAAAGCCAGGTGAGCGCCTGCATCCAACCTGTCTGCAGCCTAGACACGTTGGACCTACACCTGGACTTATATTCTGGAGAGCAATTTCCTATGACAGCAGGAGCACTTTCGTGGTTATCCTACGCACCCTGACTGAAAATTTGTACATCAGTCTGGTGATTCAAACTGTTGTGCTGCCATTCATGAACAGCATTCAAGGGGATGTTTTCCAACAGGATAACGCTCGTCCTCATACTGCTCTTGTAACCCAACATGATCAACAGAGTGTCGATATATTGCCGTGGTCTTCTAGATCACCAGATCTTTCTCCAATTGAACACGTATTAGACATCATTGGACGACAACTCCAGCGTCATCCACAACCAGCATTAACCGCCCCTGTACTTACCGACAAAATGCAACAGGCATGGAACACTATCCCAAAAACTGACATCCGGCACCTGTACAACACAATGCATGCACGTTTGCATGCTTGCATTCAAAATCCTGGCGGTTACACCGGTTATTAATGTACCAGCATTTCACATTTGAAATGGTTCTTCTCGCGCTTACATTAACCTGTGATCTTGAAATTAATCTATTCAATATCTTACTTAGACAAATGTATTGCCGAAATTTCATTACTCTTCAATAATTTTTTCTTCGTGTTGGGATTTTTTTCCGTCAGTGTATTAATTAAATTTCAGACTTGAGTTTGTTGCTTTTATTACTGAAATTTGGCCAAATCTGCAAAATTTATAAATCTATACTTAATTTAAACATTTGTAAAAGGGCCCTCATTCTTTTTTAAGCGAATCGGATTGTAATTTATACGCAATGCCAAAATAGTATAAAGTAATTAAATGCTGTATTAACACTGTGCAACAATGCTAGTGCTACTGAAGTGAAGGAATGTAATCCTCTTTGAAATTAACGACTGGAAACGAATATTACCATAAGAAACCTTCATTGGCTCTTGTTTCGGAAATTCAGAAGGGCAACGTTATAATTTTTATATTCATTAATAGTTATAGTGAGTAATTTTGTATATAACCTATTAACAAAATCATGATAAATATAACAAATGTGAGTAAATTTGTGCAAAATGGTACTGAAATAAAAAAAATATAGTAAACACTTGTGAACTCTTATGTTAGAAACTTGTAATACACAGACACTCAGTCTCGATGCGTTAAGGTTTAGGCTAATAAAAATCCATGCAATTTTTATACTATAGATATTAAGTATTTTATTACCTTCGAAAAATAAGAACAATAAAACAAGTAAGAGGTGGCGGCTATCAAAAAACCTTTAGTGAAAAGTTGTAACAGCCTTTCGTGACGCGTATTACCTCGAGAGTGAACTCAAATTCCAGCTAAACGTCGATGGATCACATGCCGCGAGAGGCTACCATTTGCAAATTATTTAACTTCGTTTAAATTATTAAAAATATTATGAGTTACTTTATGAATATCTAAAAATATTCATGGTCATGTTCTTAATCAAAACTTATGAGGTAAGGAAACCTGGACAATAATTAATAAACTTTCCGAGTGTAAAGGTATAACAATTTTATTTCGATGAATTTGTCAGTTCTATGTCAAAAGTGTTTTCATCGCAGAACTTTAATTTAGTAAGTTTTGCCCTTCTCTGCGCGCAAATACGCAATTCATACCAGCATACAAAGTCATGTGATCTCTGTGAGGGTATTACAAAGTGAGGATGAACTAAACAGAACCAAAATCAAAGAGGCAATCTGGAGAGATGAAGCACGATTCACTTGCTTACTCTAAACACGCAGTTTTTATATCACACTCACGATTGGCTGGAAAGCATGAAATGTAGAGCGATTCAATACGAGACCTGTTCTGAAGTATTCCCTTAACCTTATATTTTCACTGATCTTGACACAATAAAAGTAGAGAAAAAAGAAAACAGATTCTTGCTTCATCGGAAAGTTTTCGAAAGAAAGGTAATTGGATTACAACTGCGTTTAATTAAACAAATTGCTTATAAAACCACTGCTTTATTTGCTTCGGTTGAATGCATGCTATTAAATCATTTTTCACATAGAAATGAATACAACCTATAACAGATAGATGTTTCAAACTTTACAGCACTGCTAGTCAGAAAATTGAAACATGAACCGTTTCAAAACAAGAAAAAATAATTTAGTGGAAAATTGCACAAGCCAGGAAAAAATATTTTATGAAAACACACTACGTTCTAACAAGATATAAACAGATGCAGAAGAAAAAAGTTTTAGAGATTGTAGAATAATTCTCATATTTGTTTAACTTTATCAAAAATCGCATATGGCGCCAGTCACTTCTGAGTTTTACACTCAAAGAAGCCGTCAGTTTGAAATGTTTCGTTAAAACTTTGTCATTTTTCACTTTAATTTTTCTCCTGACTGTTGCGTTAACTCAAGTTACGAAGCGCCATATTGTTCGAAGAATTTTATGCTCCGGAAAGAATTCATAATTTTCCCCACGACAAAATGCCAATTAAGAGTAAATTGTTTTGTTGACTACTTACTAAAAGAAACATGCTAGAATACTTGTTTAGACTTATCAGTTGAAAGGTTCTTACTCTTTTGTTTCTTAAGAAAAATTTTTAATTTTTTACCGGATGTATAAACTTTGTGTGACTTACAAGTTTCAGTTCATTGTAACAAGTGGATTTGAGAATTCTTAATCATAAAAGAAGGTTTCAGAGTTTTAAATTTATAGTTAGTTCTTGAAAGTAAAGGTGATAGTGAGGAATTATCATCTTCCTAATAATGATTTCTTTTCTTGTAGTGCACTTGGAGGAGAAAGTAAGAATTCAGAAGTTTCTGCAACACAAACTGAATGTTTTCCCCTTTCGGTTTTAATAATAGAGAACAATTTTTCGACTTATCTCAAGGTTTCAGCTAAACGTCCAAAGATATGTCAAGTTTAATAATAAAAAATGAAAAATTCAAAACAAATATGCACAAAGGAATTCTTAAAGTTATGGAATTATGAAAGCTTCAGGGTTCAGGGGCAGTAAATTATTACATTCTTGTTAAATTTTTTGCAACTAATTGCACTTACTGACAATAAGCTTTAAATTTCGGAACTTAATTATGATCTCAGTGGTCATAGATAGTTTCTAGTGAGATTCGAAATATTGAAGGATTCTTTATGCGTTTTTTTTTCCTCTGAAAAACAAACTCTTTCGAAAAGAAATACTTCCTATATTTTCCATAACAAATTGAGACTTAATTTATTGGTTAATTAATAACTTCTATAAAATTCGGCATTAAAAGTTATGAGAAGAATAATTATATCATGTTAAGAAGAATAACATTATGGATAAAATTATTCATTATATAAATAATTTTAAATATAATATAAATATTAATAAATAAATATTTTTATCAACGACTAGCTGATATACAAGGCTTTACTGGGGATAAAAATACTGTCATGTCTCAGATTTTTAATGGAAAACTGCTTTTATATAAAATAATCTAATATAAAAAATCATCTTATCGTCCAGAATATTAGTTGAACGAAAATATATTTTAAACCGTCGAAACCTAATTTTCTCCTTAAGTTATTAATAATTTATAAATAATGATATAATTTTTAATTAAACATTAGAACTTAGAGGCAAATAAATAAAGTAGTTTAAAATATTTCGGAAATTTTGATTCAATATGATTGGCAACACTAAAGATAAAGTTATCTTTTCTATGCATGGAAACAAAGTTTTTAATTGATATAAAACCAATTATTTAATTTTCAGGAAACCTTCACTAAACCCTTCCACCGCATGCTCTACCACATTTGTGATCAAAACTTGAGAAACAACTATTCAGCAGTTCAAATTTGCAGTAACTAGTTATGCGTTTTACTTTTATTGCATTACTGTTCAGCCTTCTACGTGCGTTAGCAGAATATTATGAATTGCGCATGCGTAGTGTTATAGTTTCTTAACGTAGTTTTTTTATTTCAGAAAAAATAACTGTTTAATTTAATGTCAAAAAGCCTTCAATATAACCTCCTTTAAGGTTCATGGTAATTGACAGCAAAATTCCAACTAAATATATTCAGTAGTTTAGATTTTTAATGCATATAAAATTTGGCGTTTCAGTTTTATTTATATAGATAAAACATTTTATTCATTTCATTTTGTTTCATAACATAATATTTTATTTGGCTTATTCGTTTCATGTCATTGCTTCTTTAACACTTGTGTGTTTTTTTTAATTTCTTCTTGGAATATAAAATTTGAAATGTTTTCTATTTAATTAACGCACATGCTGTAATGTGTTTAATATCTTTAGTTATTGTTCTTAGTTTTTGTTCGAATTTTTATTTGTCTTTTGAGTCCTGTTTAACTCTTTGATGCTGTTTCATGTACTTTTTTGTCACATACTTTGTCTTCTGTTCTGTTGTTCAGAACTTTTGTTTTTGTTGTTGGTCTCTTGCATGCTGTGTAATTCAGATTTGTTGTGATGTTCTGTAATTTGATATAATGTTTTTTCTTTTTATTTGGTATTATTTTGTACTCCCCGCCATCCGTGTCAGTGCCTTACACCCTCCGGGTAGGCTGTGCCGGAGTGGTCAAATAAATAAATAAAAAATGATATTAATTTAATTCTACTAATAATAAAAGCAAACGTGTGTCTGTGTGTTTGTGCTCTTCACGGTAGGCCTTTGGCCCTGGAGTTACCAAAATTAGTACAAGCATATTTCGGATGGGCGGAACGGACACCTCAGAGTGATTAAATTAGCCTTCAATCAGAATTTTTATTAATTAAAATTTAAGCTATTTTTTTCTTTTCCCGTCGCATCTTTCTTAAACATTATTGCACAAAAATGATTTTTGCACTATCTTAAAATTAAAAAAAAAAAAAAAATCAATGATCCATTCGCAGTTGCACAACTTTTTTTTACCAATTTTGAAAAATTATTTTAATCCATAATTTCCAACATTACCGTTGCAACAAGTAGTCACTACTCCAATGAAATTGAAGACGTTCCTTTCTTCCTACAAATATTTAATCATGTGTTTTTCTTCAAATTTTAAAAACTAATGAAAATTCTATTTATATATTCATATTATGTCAATGTGAATTTTTGCTTTTCATTTATTATATTAAAGTTTCTGTGAAATCTGTAAACAAAGCCCATGAACATATTAGGTACATGGAGATATCAAATGCAATAGAATCTGTTGAAGTTCGTCTATTTAGGCCTATTTACCATACAATAACAGGGTGTTAGCTGCACTGAGAGAATTCTCCAACTGCTGTATACAGCGAGAAATATTGAAACTGAAATTCTGTCAACATTTTTCGAAGAAATATATGTGATTTGCTGTTGTCCAAGAAAAAAAGTTAAATTTTGTAGTATATCATTCTTTTTTCCGAGTGAACGATATAGTTCTAGTTCATACATCCTTAATAAAATGATAAAGGAGAAAATGTGTCTGTTTGTTACGCTTTCACAGTCAAACTACATAACCGATTTAGATGAAATTAGCAGAGTTTCAGCTTGAAACACAGGAATGGACATAGGATATGTGATTTTATCATAAATTCAATATTTTGACTACAGACAACAATTAAATAATTAACAAAGAAAGACTATTGACTTAGCTATTCGCGATGAAGGTTACTACTTTGTTTTTCAGTCAACTGTCACGTGATCCTTAAGAAAAGCATATGCATGTGGAATAACTTATTTTTAAAGTCAAATATCAAGTGGTCATAAAGAAAACCTCGATTATGTGATCTTGCTGAAAAAAGAAATAAATAATTAATTTGTGGAATAATAAATGAAATTAATCAACTCGATGCTTGCTTTTAGTTCTTTGTGTTTGCAGTCTATTTAATTTTAGTTATTTATATTTGTATCTTTTTCTTATCAGATTTTATTCAAGAAATTGTTGATAAATTGACGACGGGTCAGAAATCTATTCATAGATATGATATAGATGCAAGAGATTTTAGAATAAAATTGAAAAATTAATGTTAATTATATCTAAAGCAAAATATACGTAGATATACAGTGGCTACCAAAAGTGTTCGTACACTTACGATTTTCAATGAAATAGGGCTCTATCCATTAATTAAAATTAATATTTCAGAATAGGTATTTAATAATAAGATCTATAATCTATTCTTAACAAAACTATATGAAATATTTTAAAAAAATAGTAAAACTTTATTTTTAAGAAATCATTAATCAAAAAGTAACAAGAACTTTATCTCACAAAAGTCTTCGTACACTTTAAAAAAATCTCTAAATATTAGTAAATATTCTAATTTTTCGTTAAACTAATATTTAGTAGGATATCCTTTAGCATCCACAACAGCTTTTAAGCGTTTAGGAATAGATTTCTCTATTTTTTTGTAATCTCTGCATCTATGTTCATCCATTCTTCCATCATTACTGTTTTTAGTTCGTTCTTCGTTTTAATGTCGCGTTTTCGTACTCTAACCTCCAATTCTCTCTAAATATGCTTTATTGGGTTTAAATCTGGTGTTTTCAAATTTTGTGGACAATTATAGAGACACCAGAGGCGAACGTTGAGAGCCATGTGCTTAGGATCGTTATCTTGATAAAAAAAATTGTTTCCAATACCCAAATTTTGGGCTCATAATTTTAAATTGTCTTTTAAAATATTTAAATAAAGAGCATGATTAATTTTGCCATCAATAAATACCAAATTACCTAGTCCTGATGTTGACATGCACCCCCACAGACGGACACCTCCACCGCCATACTTAACTGTTCCAACTAAGTTCTTGGGATTAACTTCCTCATTTTTTCTTTTCCATACCATTATACGTCCATCGGAACCAAAAAATGTTATATTTGCTTTCATCAGCAAATTAGACATTATTCCAACACGTTTCGAGTTTATTTAACATTGATTTTGCGAAGGAAAACATGAGCTTTCTGTTTCTCGCACTGACGAGAAATTTTCTACGGGTAGAACACCTATTTATTCCAGCTGCTCTGAGAACTCTTCGAACAGTTTCAGGTGAAATTGGAGTAAAAAATTTTTCATCAAATTCTGCTGAAACTTTTAAAGCACTCAAATGTGGATTTTTCACAAATTTTCTAATTATAAATCTCTGATCACGTTCTGTTAACTTTGCCGGTCGACCTTTCCTTAAATTGTTTTCGATCCGATTTTCTTCTTTAAAGCGTTTTATCACATACTGCACTGTAGAATAGGATAAATTAACTAATTTCGCGATATTCCGAACTGATTTACCACTCTACGATGAAAAATAATCAATTTTCGAATGCTGATTGTGTTTCTTTACGACTACGAGCCATTTTAAAATAATAAATAGAATATAACGGTGTAAGCAAGCAAAAATTAAAGCCAAAAGATTTTTTCAATACCACCACAATGCAAAAATAAAAATAAAGCGACAGACGATAATTTAAATTATGAATTTATCTGAAAATATTTCAGTGTACGAAGACTTTTGTGAGATAAAGTTTTTGTTACTTTTTGATTATTGATTTCTTAAAAATAAAATTTTACTATGTTTTTAAAATATTTCATGTAGTTTTGTTAAGAACAGTTTATAGATCTTATTATTAAATACCTATTCCGAAATATTAATTTTAATTGATGGATAGAGCCCTATTTCATTGAAAATCGTAAGTGTACGAACACTTTTGGGAGCCACTGTATTTTTATGTATTCTTTTGAATGGTGGAAGTGGATTACATACAGCATAGTGGATGATATATTACACAGATTATAAGGACCTGATACCATTGATGATACCCTTGAGTACAATGATGTAATTTACAGCAACAGAGAATTAAATTAGGTAGAAGACTTAAGTCATATTGCGATAACTGGCAAAAATCTATCGAGCTTTGGAATGAGTAGACAGCGTAGGATAGAGGAAATTATTAATGACCTAATCCTCTAAATGCCCTACGATACAGAAGAATTTCAACAGCGAATAACTGAGTTCATTCCACGTTTGAACTCCGGACGAAAAGTGTTTTCTTTAGTGTTTTGAAACAGATTGAAAGTGGGGAAGGTGCTTATTTTTTCAGAATGCTCTTGGCGGTACTTGGAAGTCTTTCCTTCTCAATCTACTCAAATTCGTAAAAATAAAAAAAATCTGCTGACACAGTAGTGACAGCTATAGAATGTTATAGCTTTGTAATCTGTCGGTTGGGGACGAATGTACAATATACCAAAAAAGAACAGTTGAAGCATTAAATCTAACTATAAAAGATATTAATAACAACCAAAGAATCATGGGAAGGATGATGGTATTGTTGTCAGGCAATTTTAGACAGATTGAACCTTTAATAACTGGGGGATACCGGTGGATGAATTAAATGCATGTTTAAAGAAGTCTCCGGTATGGGAGAAAGTCAAAAAAATTAAACTCACTACGAATATGAGAGTTCAACTGTTCGACGACTTTTAAAAATATTTTTAATCTTTTAAAAATTGGTGAAGGTCGGTTTAAAAGAGATTCAAACAGTGTATTAAATTCAAAGGGGAATTTTCAAAATTGTTCATAACACAGGGGAATTGATAAGCAAGGTTTATCCTGATCTACATGCTAATATGAGGAATAAAGATAATAAAAGAATAAAGAGGCATACAGATAAATGAAAAAAATATGAAAAAATTGTAGGGAGGTATTACATAATATCTATCTGTATATACGGTAATGGGCAATAACAAGTAACATCATATCAAGTAGAGTTCTTCAACTCCTTAGAATTGTCAGGGGTATCTTCCAACAAACTGAGATTAAAAGTCGGTGTGCTAGTAATATTGATACGTAACCTCGATGTACCGAGACTGCTCAATGGCACAGGGTTACAAATTAGAGTCCTTGGTCAAAATATCGTGCTAGGTACTGTTATGACTGGCATAGCAAGAAGAGAGAGTGTATTAATTCCACGTATTCCGATAATACCAAAGGATTTACCATCCCAGTTCAAAAGGTAACAATTCCCTTTAAAATTAGCATTTGCCAGGCTCAGGGAAAGACACTCAAAGTGGCAGCCGTACATTCGGGAAAAAATATTTTTCCCATGGGCAACTATATGTGGCGTGTTAACGTGTGTCCAGCCCCCAAAAACCTCTACATCCTTGCGAAAAACATAAAACAAAAAACTTCGTATACAAAAGTGTGTTAGCATAGATAAACAAATTATCTATAACCGCAGACACATGTACAGTGCACTCCTGTTCGTTTTCTAATTATGTATTATCAACCGTCAAAGCTTTTAATTTCCCCCTTCAACCTGTAAAAAATCTTTCGCATTCGTGAATTAAAAATATGCAATAATTCAAATTCTTCGCTCATGAAATCGTAGGTAGCAGCTAGTAATAAAATAAATGCAAAAGTGTGTCTGTCTGTTTGTTATACTTTCACGGCCAAACTTCGAACCGATTTGGAACAAAATCGGCAGGGTCGTGGTTTAAAACCCGGGAATGGACATATGATATGTGATATCATCTTAAATTCAATATTTCTGTATGCAGATATCAATTAAATAATTAACAAAGAAAGGCGCATTCACTCAGAGGTCGCAGATGAAGAATTATGATTTGTTTTTTAAGTCAACCTTCACATCATCCGTAAGAAAAGCGTAAACACATGAAATAACTAATTTTAAAATCAACTAGTTTAATTTTAAAACCAAACATCACGAGATCATAAAGGAAGCATGTGATTCTGCCGGGAAAAGAAAAAAATAATTTATTTATTGTTACTGGTTTTCCTGAAATAACTCAACTCGAGGTCGAACGCTTATTATTTATTTTCTGAGTCCGCAGTGAATCACTTTATTCTACTAATTTATATTTGTATCTTTTTGAATCAGATTTTTTTCTAAAATGCCTAACAAGCGCAAGTCAATTCCAGCGAGTAGTTCTAGAGTAGCTCGAGCTATGAAAGTTACCAGAAAGCTAGAGTCTGATGTCCAAGCTGAGGCTACAAAGTCTGATCAAGCTGAAAGGCAATCTGCCTTTAGATCTGCAGAGACGCAAGAACAGTCTCAAGTCCGTCGGACTAAAGATATTGAACGTCACGCTTCAGTTAGAGCTGCAGAGTCGCCTGACGAGTCACAAAGGCGGCGTGATGTGAATACCAAACAACAATCGGAACAAAGATGTGCATTCCAACATAACATGTGGACAGCCTTTAATGATGCCGAATTTGATTATTACCCATTGATTGACTATGCTAATCAACGATTAGTAATGATAGGGAAAATTGATGGAAAATGCGTGCATTGCAAAGCTTTTAAGTGGAAAGAAGAAGCTGCTGGCATGTGCTGTTCTGGTGGAAAAGTCTCTCTCCCTTTACTTTCCTTTACTTGGTGAGCCAGATGAACCGCTGAAAAGTCTACTTCTGTACGACTCATAAGAATCACTGCGATTTTTAAATAGGATTCGAAAATACAATTCGTGTTTCCAAATGCCGTCATTTGGTGTGGACAGAGAAGTCATAATGACCGGATTTTCTCATACGTTCACTATCCAAGGACAAATTTACCACAAAATGGGCTCTTTACTTCCGGTAGCTAATCAACAGCATAAACTTTTACAGATTTATTTCATGGGTGATGAAAATACCGAATTAAACCGACCGTGCCAAAATATTCAAGGAGTCGAAAGAGATACAGTTCTAAAAATTCAAAGAATGTTGCACGAACATAACCATCTTATCAACACATTTAAAACTTCTTTGAGAGAATCACCGGAGAAGATTATAAGTTAGTAATTCACCCAGACCGCACGACAATTAAAGAACATGAAAGGCGACATAACGCACCACTGATAAATGAAATCACAGCTTTGGTCACAAATGGACATTTTGGAACCCGTGATATCATAATACAAGCGCATAATGATAAATTGACCAAAGTGTCCGAAACACATAACTTTTATGACGCATTGCAGTATCCGTTCAGTTTTCAAAAGGCCAGGAAGGGTATTATTTTAAAATGCCTCTATTCAGTCCTGAAACAGGTCTGTTCTTGCTGAACAAAAATGTATCCCGTATGGACTTTTAATGCCTTACGATAACCGGAAAAGATTTATCCAGCTTTGCAATGAGTTGACCGAGTAGGACAGATGAAGTTATTAATGACCTCATGCAAGAACTGTACTAAGATACTGATGTATTACAACAGCGACTAAATGAGTTCGTTCCACCGTTGAACCCAGAAAAAAATACAGATTTTTTAAATATTGTTTTGAAACAGGTTGAAAATGTTGAAGCTGGTTTGATTTTTTGGATGCTCTTGGCGGTATTGGGAAAACTTTTTCTCAATCTTTTCTTGGCACAAATTCGGAGAGACAAAAATTTGATATTGCATTGGCATCCTCACGAATAACCGCCAAGACGTACATTCGGAAAAACAATGTTTTTCTCATGGGCATGTAGCGTGTTCATGTATATCCAGTCCACAAAACCTCCACGTCCTAGCAAAAAAATGTAAAACAAAAAACGTAGTGTATAAAAGTGTTAGTATAGATAAACAAATTACCAACTATATCAGCAAACAAGTGCACTCCTGTAAGTAGCCCAATAATTATCAACCATCAGAAATTTTAATTTCCACTTTCAACATGCAACAAAATGCATCAGCGAATAAAAAATATAATAATTCAAATTCTACGCGCACAAATTCGCGGGAAACAGCTAGTACATACTAATTACATATACATGCAACAATGTATTCATTAACGCAATATTTTGAAAGAAAAGCAATTATTATGTCATATTATTTAACATAAAAATCCATAATCCTTACAAACAGAAACTTCCAGATCTTCTATGATTCAGAAGTCTTATGCTTATTGATGCATTTACAACATAAAAAGAGAACGGTAATTGCTACTGCATCATTTAAGCGAGCGAAAATAGCTTCAATCTTCCAAAATTTTGAATCTTCGAAAAAATTTCACCCTTCCAACATATGAAAGCTGCCTCTTACAATACTTTTTACATATGTTCCATTCGATGAGTTTGATACTTGGGAAAAAGAAAGAAGACTCTGGCAATAAAAATGCCATTTAGAGAACGATTAGAAATCAATTACGGGAGGAAGTTTTGCGTCTTATCTGCCTTCAGCACTACTTACGCTTTCGTTTTTCATCGAAAATACTTAGGTTCTGCTCTTCGCCTAATGATTCTATTCTTGGTATAATTTCTGAGTAAGATATTTCTTTTAAAAATTCATCTGCAATCAATGATTTCATGTTTCAACTTTTCCAGCAGAAGATTTTCCCTCTTACAATTTAGTGATATGAAGGTATTAACTTGCTAAAATAAAATGCTAGCGATAGTAAAAAAAGCTCGGTACATTTAGAATAAAGCTATAACAAGATACAGAAAAATTTGAAAAATAAATAACACGATGAAGGAACACAAGATTTTACAAGAAGATAACAGTTATCTTTTTTCTTCATGTTCAAAGAATGTAAAAAAAAGTTAGGACGTATTCTTCAGACAAAGATATGTTAAATAAAACTAAACTCGTCTCTGCCTTTAAAAAACAACAAAGGTTTCCTGTTTACAAGTTTTTGCTTCCAACGTTTGTTATTTTCTCAAAGCAATTGTAACGAGTTGGAAATATCTAAACAGAAAAGGAAAATAGTTTAGAGAAAACAAAGAATTTCTCGGAGCTTGTTAAATATTTGAAAGGAAGTTTTAAAACGTGTTGAAGAACTGCAAATTACAAACTTTTATTCGATACTGACACGGCGTATTTAACATGTAGATAATATCGTTCACTTGTCTCAATATTTTATCAATATTAATTGCCATTTTATATATTTAAATGCCTAGGAGGAAAGCCTTGCTTTTTTTTAGTTTACATTTTCCAAAACTTTTCTTCTTTTCTTTTGCATATGTTAGAACTCTCAGAAAAATACTGCTGATTTTGCTTTCAGGAACGTAAAATACTGCTCTTGACATATCCGATTTGAATTTCAAATAGGTTGCCTGGAGTAAGGCCATTCATTATGATGCTATATTTATAAGGTCATTAAGATAAAATTTACCTTAAGAAGAAAAAAATTTAGTTTATAAATCCTAACTTTTTTGTGAATATTTCAAATATCTTCAAATAATTTGTAAAATAAAATACCTTATTCATTTTTGGAAGCAAAGAATCTTTATTATATTTCATTTAAATAATGCCCAAATAAAATCTCAAAATTTCCTTTGAAAGAGAATCAAATAAAATGTGATCCATTTTATCCCTCCCCGTGATGTCACTTCCTTTTGTCTTCCTTCATTAGCTATTTAACCAGCACACATAAACGATTCAATATGTCAAGGGAGATATCCTATGAAAGTGTTATTAGAAGATTTACAGATTAGTTCCAAGGACGAGGGAGAGAAATCGCAATGATTTAGTGACAAAAGTTCGACCATTCCGTATGAAACGACAAGTGTTGAAATATTCGGAATTGTTCTAATGATTGTATTCTCCCTAAATCTCAACTAAATTTCTTTTATTTTTATATTTTTTTCACTCGTTACCTTCAGCGACCAGCTTGTTCAATGGTAATATTGGTTATGTTTCATTTCAATTAACTTTCTAACGCAGATATTCCCAACCTGTAGTACGATTTCCTCTGGGAGTACTCGGAAGGCCAGTTACGTTTTCGCGGAAGTGATCTTGGTAATGGCGAAAAATACAAAACATTAGAATGTTCAAGAATTTGGTTTCCTCAATAGTAAAGAGACGAGAAGTCTCAATTTCATGTTTTTTCGTACACGTTCAACCATTTTAAGTGACACTGTAGGGGTGTGGAAATGCCAGGAGAGGGTAAACCGACAATTTGTGGCATAGCGCATTGTATCTCCTATTTCCCCGCACGAACAGTTGTCATGTGTGCGAAGATTAAATCGATGAAGGTATGAAGGGAAGGGCCCGTATCCTGTAACGAACATTAACTCTTCTCTATTCCATCCTACTTGCTTGTTTGAGACACTATTCACTATATCGTGTGTACTGCGGCCAGTTTCTCCGTTATCCCAGTTGTCTTGTCAGATGCTTAAAGCAGCTGACCTTATCCCAGATTTCAGGTCGGAAAGTGGCTTAGGGAGAAATAAAGGGTCGCCTTTTGTGTTAGCTTCTTTGGCTAATTGGTCTGCGCATTAATTGCCTAAATAACTGACATGGGCTTTGAGGCATCTGAGGTGAATGCGATTATGGGAGAGCGAAAGGGTTTTAATCTCTCGGACCATACTATGATGGGTTTAGGGCTAAATATGGCCATCAAACTTAACAAACAGTCTGTCCAAATTTTGATTGGTCTATGAAGGGAAGAAGCTGCTTCAATTGCCATTTTAATTGTAAGGATTTTAGTTTGGAATACCGAATTGTTGTGATCAAGCTTGCCATGAGGATATTATTCCATAGTTTTCGAGAATGCAATATGCGCTACCAGTGCCTTCGTCCGTTTTAGATCCTGAGTCTCTGTGATTTTCTGCAAATGAAATTTGATTGTGGAGAAGAAAATAATGGGGGTGAATATGAATTCCACTGCTTTTGCTTTCGTAATCTGTTGGGCTGACTATAAGGGTGAAAATTTGGATGAAGATCTTGCTCGAGCAACCCGGGCTTAAGTTGCTTCTTGTTGTATTTGTAGGTGAAGGGGTTGAAGACCGGTGCCACTTGGAGAGCAACGGTTGGGGTTGTCCTGTATGCACCAGTGATATTAAGAAGAAACAGACGTTGAATGGAGTCCAGCCTTTTTTGGAGTCGGGATGTCATATTATGTCCCCAGGCAGCTGCTCCATGGCATTGGCAGCGTTCATTCTATGACTGTTTTATACAATATCCTTCTGATGTTCTTGTAGATGCCCCAAGTTTTTCCTGAGATTCTGCAGAGATGTTGGTATTATTCCATGGCTCTTTTGCCCTGCTCTATTATGTGTGGTAACCAGCTTAATTTATGATCTATTGTAACGCCGAGATGCTTTAAATGGTTTTTGAGGCTAATTGGTTGATTCCCCCATCTAATCGTTGGTCCTCTGACAAGCTTGCTGAAAAGGACATAGCTTCATTTTCCCATTGAGATGTGCAGTTCATTTTTGTCTGCCCAATCTTTACACTTGTCCAGTGCTAATTTGCTGAGCTTTCTGAGACCTTCTCTGGTATTGTCCGTAATGATGAATGGAAAGTCATCGGCAAATACTTGTAAATGAACTAGGGAATTGGTGACATCACAAAGAGGGCGGATCCGATCTGCATGCAGTTACAAATCGAGATACTGCCAGATGCCTCGATGATGCCACAGCTTTAATATAAAACATATAAAAGGTAAAACCAATTTTTACCTTTTCACATGTTTTCTCGATTTCCCAATGGGTCCTGCGGGTTTTTACAAGGGTGCTTCAGTGTAAATGTTTTTGAATGTTTTAGTATTTTGAATTATATCTGTTCTTCCTTAATTTTTTTCTTTTGTACTTGTATATACTATTGAGCGCTGCTTGTGTTTATTCATTATGTTGGCTACTTCATATGTGTTCTTTTTAATTTTTTCTCCTTGCATTTATTTTTCTCTTAATTTTCTTTGTTATAAAACTTTAATGTTTTTTCCCTCCTGGGTTGTGTCTGGGTTTCTGTATATTACTTGCCCTTGGGGAGTTTTTGTTTTCATTTGTTTTTGGTTATTTCTTTGCAATTTTTTACCACCCCTGTTTTGGGTGTCGTATGTATTTATTTCATGATTTCTGTGTCCCCTCCGGTACGTAAAATGGTCTTACACCCTTCCGGATAGGCTGGTCGGAGTAGGTGTTATAAAAAAAATATATAACATAGGAATGGTGAAAATTCAACTTATCTAATAAACATACTTTCTAAATTGGAACATTCACATTTAAAATATAACTATTAATTAAGTTGAGTAATTTGGTATCTGAGTTTTAAACATGGTTTTGCTTATGTTTCGAATAAAAGCTTTCTTAAGTAATTTTTTCTAATTAAAAAAGTTGTCATTTTAATTGAATTATAGAAAGCAATATGCACACCTAAAATCGGACAAAATATTTTTATCTTGGTAAACTTTAGGATAAATTCATGACTTCCAAATGTTGCCACGGAAGGTTAATTATTTATTTCTCAAGGCGACACTCCGCAAATTAAACATCTTTGCAGAAATCGACAGCATTTTCGGTATGAAAAACTAGCATTGTCTTCATAGCTTATTTTTTTAAGAATCGCAGAAAAGCACTTTATTAATTGTTTGTAGGAAATATGAAAGCGATTTAAATTTCACTATAACAATAAAGAAATGTTGCAAATTGTATTTTTTAAACTTTCAATTACAAGGGAAAAAATTGCATGGAAAAAAAAGCCAATTTAATTCGCTAGGTATTTTTCAAAATTTAAAGACTGCGTTAAAATTAATTTTGGGCTAGAATTTTCCGAAATAGTAGTAAAAAAATAATTTAAAAAATCCAAAATTAAGTTTAATTTTATTTCATCACAATTTTTATTACGATATTGAAAATTCAGTCCGAAGTGCACAACTTATTAAATCAATCTGTGCCAAAAAACTGAATGCAAATCATTTTCACTTCTTTTGTGCAAAGATTTTCAAGTAGCTTCCATGTCTTAAGTGTCATTTTCAACTGCAACGGTTTCTCGCAATAATTCCAGTTGTCTTTTTCTCTCCTTTTCTTCGTTTCTATATTTCTTCTTTATTTATAGTGCTGATGCAGGCAACTCTGGTTGTTCGGTGATTATTCGGTGAAACGCTGGAAAAAAGGAGAAGACGTTCAGCGGCAGGTTCGTTTGATGTAAACTTTGCTCAGTATATCACATCTTGGGCA
Source organism: Araneus ventricosus (assembly GCA_013235015.1). Taxonomy (NCBI): domain Eukaryota; kingdom Metazoa; phylum Arthropoda; class Arachnida; order Araneae; family Araneidae; genus Araneus; species Araneus ventricosus. The sequence goes on from BGPR01000292.1 coordinate 740,799, forward strand.
GAATAACTGCAATATGTAGGCTTAATTGCAAATTAAGTATTACCGACGCAAATAACATGCAATGGTTACCTCAGTTATTAGATTTAGTAAAATACTACAGCTATTTATAAAACTGTGAAACCTAAATTATAAAACTTCAGGCCTTTCACGCGAACTCAAAATGTTGCTCAATTTTTTAAAATATAATTTTTCTGGCACAGGCAACTAAAATGAAGTACTTCTTAGACGCTATTAGAAACCGTGGCTTGCTTTAACGTAAAGGTAAACTTTAGTGTTTTTTGTGATTTTTTCTAAACTTTAGGCCCTTTATGCGAATGGCTAGGACCTTTTCCCTCTGAAGAATCAAATTCTTATTTTTTCAATATTGTTCCGTTAATTAACATGTTAATGCACAACTATTAAGCCCTATTAGAATTCTATACTCGAAAATTCGACCTTTTCGGCCCACCCTATTATCAGTTCGACATCCGATTCCACAGGAGCTTCCTAGTGCACACTGAGGTCCAAAATTTAAGATGCGAAAAATATCAGTTGTGAAGAGTCGTGGGACATACAATAAACGGAACTCACATTTTACAGTGAAGATTATAAAGAGATGACGAAAAAAAATCGATTTAGGCTCATCCTGTTTCACAGACAGCTGATAATGATTTTTATTTTTCACAAATGGTTTTGTTTGCTGTGCACGATATATACATGCATTTTCGTAAAAGTAGCACTCCTTTCTGGGGAGATATATAAGTTTTCTTAGAAAAATCTCAAATTTTTTATATAGGGCAGATTACATAAAAATTTCAGTTCATTACCTTTAAGAGTCAGAAAGATATAGGCTACAAAATTTATTTCCACAAAATAATATTTTCAAACTTGAATCTTTGAACAGTAATATAGAATAGTAAGAAAGTTGAAATTTCTGAATAATCATGCATACTTATAAATTAAATGCATAATTTAGATCATATTTTGTCGATTACTAATCGAAGATCCAAGTTAAAAAATAACTGCTTATGGAAAAACTTTTATCATTTTGTTTCTCTTAAAGAACTAAAGCAATGCAACTTTTGTAATGCCAATATTATTGATCAAAGATTCAAGTTTAAAAATATTATTTTGTGGAAATAAATTTTGTGGCCTATGTCTTTCTGATTCTTAACGGTAAGCAACTCAATTTTTTATATAATCTGCCCTATATATAGCATTTGAGATTTTTCTAACAAAACCTTTATATCTCCCCGAAAATGCGTCCTATTTTTACGAAAATGCATATTTATATCGCGCACTGCAAACAAAATCATTGTTGAAAAATAAAAATCATTATCAGCTTTCTGTGAAACAGTACTGGAATGAACTGGGATTTTTATATAAGCTGACCAATATAACTGTCTTCCAAGTTATGAAAGAAGAATTACGCTATATTCCGCACATGTGCAGTTGAAGATTATTTATAACAAATACTCATATTTCCTCAAATATTCCTAGTGCTTACTTCAGATTCTAATACAATGCTTCGCTAACATATTGTCACGTATTCTGTAAGTTTTGTATACTTTTATTGAAAATTCTGCATGTTATAAGTAAAATACATGCTAAAAATTTGGGATTCTTTAAGAAAATCTTTATATCTTTCCGAAAATGCATGCTATTTTTATGAAAATGCATTAAGTGTTGCGCACAGCAAACATAACCATTAATGAAAGTTTCAAACCACTATCACCTTTCTGTAGAACGAGGTGAGCTCAAATTTTACAAATTATGCTTAACTTTTGGGCATGAGAGTATGTAGGGTTGGCACACGCTAAATATTTCGTCGTGGGTAAAAAGACGACCTCACGTTCATGTAGAGTGTCGATGGACTTGCCATTTTCAAGATGGTCAAGAATACGATATTCTTTCTGCAATATTTTAATTTCAGGTTGCAATATTTTAATTTCAGGTTGAAAACGGGCCATTAATTTAGCGAAACTATAAATTTATTTAACATGTCAGCTCATCTGCTTCCCGTGTGGCATCGGCTTGAGCGGTCTTTAAATCATGTATTGTATTCATTTATTTAATTTCATTCTGTCCCTTCCAAAATAATTCAGGTCGAGGTCTGCGACAGTTAACAAAGTTAAGAAAAATTATTATTTGTCTGAGGGGTCGGTGGGACTCACCTGGGTCAAAGCACATGCCGGCGATCCAGGGAATGAACTCGCTGATCACCATGCGAAATTGGCAACTGCTGAAGGCGAGAAACTGGAAATCGCAACTCCATATTCCAGTGTAAAGTTTATAATTGAAAAGAATTTGTTGAGCGATTGGCAAGAGACCTGGGACGACTATGATTCTGAATCAGGTAGGAGGACCAGGGACTTTGTGCCTAAGGTGAATAGGAAATTTTTAGTTTTTAGCAAGTACCTCATTTTCTTCTTGTCGGGACACGGACCATTTCGCCGTTATCTATATAGGTTTAAAAAACTAAATTCTTCCTCTTGCCCCTGTGGTTCCTTTGGAGATGTTGACCACCATGTGTTCAGGTGCCAATACACCAAAAATTTCCATCTGAAGGAACCAATAGCGGCCTATCGGCAGACGTTGTTCAAAAATTTGCATGAAAACAGAGAGTGTCTTTGGAAATTGAAAAAAAAATTGTGAAATAAGCAGAAATTTGTGCGACCAGTTGATCAGGGACTGAGCCACTGGGCCTCTTTTTTTTCTTGGCTAGATCAAGCTTATTAACTATAGCTTATTTTATATTGTCTTCTTATTCGGCTAGATTGGCGTGCTTTTTTCGGCCCGCAGAGGGGCCAATTTTCCTTTTTATTCAGTGCAAGTTGTTTATTTAATATTTTTTTAATATAAAAAATGGGAGTTGAGTCCACACTGGTTCCCTGTGCCGAAAATATGGAATTTATACGAGTGCCTAATTGGGGTTGTGTACCTCCTGCATCGTAAGCCTCGGGTCCTCATTGCTAAATAATTATTTTTGTTATATGTTTGTTTGATTTTCTTACCTTGTAAAAGTTATAGACGTTCTCCAAGTCTGATATTATAAATTGTTTTAAAGAAAATTTAATACATACATATATATTTGTGTGTATATATATATATATATAACTTTGATTTTTTTTGAATTCTTGAAAATATTTTTATGTGTTTTTCAGTGACATTTTGTTCTGGAATGTGAAGTGTCGTTTCTGTGGGAGTGGTATCGATAAAAAAAAAGAAAACCTACCCTTTTGTGTGTTTCTTTGTGTGTGTTAATTTTTTTTCATCAGTTTTCCTATATGGATTTTAAAAAAGTGCCTTTGAAATGAAAGAGACAAAATGTTTTTATAAATTCCCCCCCCCCGGAAATTGTATTCTTTTTTTCTCCCCAGCTACACATTTTTGTGAATTTTCTTTATTTTGAACTGGTTTCGTATTCTAAATTGATATTTTGTAATAATGCAATTACTCAGGATTATTCTGAGATGTATTTAAATTCCACCCCTGTTTTTGGGTGTAGTTTGTGCAATAGTTTGGTGTTTTGATATATAAGTTATTGTATGATACGGGCTTATATTTTTATGTTTCCGAAATCCATCCAGCTCTTCTTGTCCCTGGAGACTGGGGAAATGTTCCCTTACGTGCTAACGGCAGTCTCTCTCTCCTTTTTTTCACTTTGTTCCATTATTATTATTCCCCACCGGCCCACTAAAGGCCTTACACCCTTTCGGGTAGGCCGGCTCGATGTGGGTTCCTTTCCTTCCCAAAATAATTCATAAAAACTATATTATAGCCATTATTCTAAAAAGCAGATTTTACTCTAAAAGGCAGATCAATATCATTTATTTAAATATTGTGCTTCTAGGCGATTCATTACCTGTATTCGAATTTCAGCAGAAAACAATTTTTAGGTTATGAAGATTAAATTGTGTTACTTTAAGAAAACTTTATGAAAATAATTACATATTTCATGTGTTTCGGGATATGAAATTTCAATTGTGATTAAAATCTATCACAAATAACCATTTGCTGAAAGTAATAGATGAGAATTTTCATTTTACTGATTTTTCAAATCTGCTAAAGTTCTTAATTTACAGGGTGATTCGAAAAAAGGTGGCCAAACTTTAAGATTAGGCCAGGCGTACGATAAGCATCCAGAATCACATAGGAACATGGGTGCGCAAACATCATCTGCAGCAGCAGATGGCATTTAAAATTAAACAGCGCTGAACAAAATGCCGATATCTTTTTGAATCTCAACGTATTAAACTAGAATTTTTATATAAGTTGCGCTATATACATGGCTTTGAAGGTATAAAAAAAATTACGCTACATTTTGCGCATGCGCAGTAAAAAATTATTTACTACATATACCAATATATCCTTTACTATTCAACGTATTTGCATGATATTATGAAATTTTGATATAGTGCTCTCCTAATATATTATCATGTGCTCTGAAAATTTCATACAATTCCGGGAAAACTCTGCAAGGTATAAGGAAAAATCATGCTGAAAATTTTGGGATTCTTTGAAAGAACTTATATAATCTCCCCGTATATTCGTGCTATTTTTCCAAAAATACATGTAAAAATTGCTCACATCACCCAAAAGAATTGATGAAAGTTGTAAACTATTATCAGATTTCTGTAAAGCGGGGTGAGCAAAAGTTCCTCTTCGAGTTCATCAATTTCTGGTGTGTCCCCTGAAAGCCCTAGTTTCTGAATCTTTGATGTAAATTGTGAGTTGAAACCTAATCTTTATACGTTCAAATTTCGAGAGAAATTCATCCAGCCTTTCGGGAGATATTCGAAACAATGTGCATTCTCAGCTTTCTGTCACGCAGCTGGATGCACACTCTTGTCCCTTACCAATTTTTAAGGCTCGGTGAGGCATACTGAAGCAAATTTCTTATTTTGTCGAATATCACTCGAAAGGTTGGATGAATTTTCCTCGAACTTCGACCATATAAAAAATAAGTTTTAACTCACAATTTACATCAAAGATTCGGAAACGAGGGCATTCAGGGCACCGACCAGAAATTGATGAATTCGAAGAGGGATTTTGGCTCACTCCACTTCACAGGAAGCTGATAATGGTTTGTAATTTTCATCAATTCTTTTGTGCGATGTGCGCAATATTTACAAGCATTTTCGTAAAAATAAAGTGGATATTCGGGAAGATATAAGGGTTTCTTCGAAAAATCCCAAATTTTTCAGCAGATTGAAGTAAGTCTTTTCCTTGGAATTGTATGACACTCACAGAGTCCGTGACAATTTATTAGACGAGTATCGTATTAAAATTTCTTGTTAATACTTTGAATAATAAAGGAGATATTAGCATTTGAAGTAAATATTATTTTACTGCGCATTCGCGAAAGGTAAAGTAATTTTTCTTTTACAGCTTCAGAGTCATATATATAGCGCGATTTATACAAAAATTCCAGTTCACTACTGTTAAGATTCAGAAAGATATCGGTATTTTGTCCAGCGCTGTTCTATTTTAAATGCCATCTGCTGCCTCCAGATGGCGCTCCAGCACCCATGTTCCTATATGATTCTAGATGCTTATCGTATGCCTGATCTACGCTTAAAGTTGGGCCATGTTTTTTTCAATCACCCTGAATATTTGAAAAACTGACTTATGAAAATTTTCGTCAGAAACGGAAGATAAATTTTAGAACTTTTTTTACATTTAAAAATAATAGACATTCTACTGTAATTGGTAATTTGTTTTGCGGATATAAATACTCTTGATCTTCCGAAAACTTCAATATTTTAAACGGAGCATCATCAAAAAGAGTGTTAAAAATATTTTATTTTTTACGTGACTTTATTCTGACAGGGTTATAACCCAATAGAAAATTTTAAAAAATATTTGTCAAAGACAGTGTGGCAGAATTAACATATTTCCTTTAACTTTGTTCAGAATCACACGTGGCACCTGTCACTGTTAAATTTTACCCGAAAAAAAACCTTCAGCTTCAGACGCTTCATTAAAAGTTTAGCATTGTCTTTTCAATATTTCCAAGGACTGTTACAATAACTAACGTTATGAAACGCTGTATCGCTCGGAGACTTTTATGTCGGTTAAAGAATTCATAATTTTTTCTACGACAAGTTGCAAGGAAATTATTTTGCCGCATATTTACTAAAGAAAGCTGTTAGTACTCCTGGTCTAGGTTATTAGTCGAACAGTTTCCAAATTGTATTCATAAAGAAAAAGTTACAACGCACTTAGTGTGCCAGGAAATAAACTACTTTTGGCCAACATGTTTTTGTTCCATGTATAAATAAAGGAAAGTTCTGGAGAGTTTTGAATTTACAATAAGTACTAAAAGTAAAGGTAATATTGATAAATTAACATCCCCCTAATAAGAATTTTTTTATGGTGTAAAAGGACAAGAACATGAGAATTAAAAAGTTAGTTTCTGTGACTCGAATTAACGTTCTTCTCAGTTCTGTACTTTAAAGAAGAAAACGATATTTCGATTTATCTTAAGGTTTCGCTTCAGTTTCGTGAAATATGCTAATTTTTGAAAATGCATTTTATGTCAAATTAAAATAAATATTCACTAAGGAACTCTTAGAATTATGATCTAGCAAATGCTTTTAGAAGTATGGTCTAGCGAATGCTTTAGTTTTTGCCGGTATTTGAATAACCACACATCATTATATTAACTTACTGTTTTTCAACTTTTCGCTTTCACTGAAATTCAGTTTTAAATTTCATGGTTCTATGGACCTTTTGATTAAAATTACTGCTGATAATAGTTTGTTAGTTTTCAAACGTTGAAGTGCATTTAACCCATTCAAAGAATGATTGTTACCATTTTTCAGGAAAAATATGGATAGCTGCAAAATTATAACTAAAGAAATGGAGGAAAATTTATTACAAAAATTGTTTCGAATATAATGTGTTTATTTAAAAGAATTTATTAGAATAAATCATTTTTAAAGTCAAATATCATTTCAAAAATATTCCTCCGTTTATTAAAAAGTAATAAATAATTCAAAATTAGGCGAAGAAAATGCTATGTTTGTGATACAAATACGAATGAATGTCTAAAGAATAAGGTTACATATGGTTTCCTTCGAATATTTTTTTCTCTATTCAAATTTAATTAACAATTTGAAATTTCTGGGTAACAAAATACTTTTATAAATCAACTCGTTAGAATTTTAACAAAACAACCCATCACAAACTCATTGAATTAAGTTACAATTTAGTTTTGTTAACGTCCCGTTTTGAAGAAACACAAGGGCTATTTTTGGATGAAACTCGTAATTTTGAACCTCGGCCACATGACGAGGACGATGACTGAGCTGATACCCCCTCTCCGAACTTCCACACCACACCAGCAGGATTAGGTTTGCCCAGCTAAGTATGATTTATCGTGAAACAGGCCCAATACACGACGGATCTTAGTTGGAATCGGATGTCGAACCTGGAACCCTCTGGCCCCAAAGCCGATACCTTACCACTAGGCCATGGAGGCCTTAGTTAAATTATAGAATTTCTTTTCATTGCGTTAAATGCAGCTAATGTTTCTCTTTCTTTCACTTAGAACATTATATGACGTAATAATTGTTATTCTATTAAACTATCATTCACTGTTAAATGACGTAATTATTATTGATCTTAGAGTATCATATTTCTAACTAGTTATTATCTTTCATCTTTAGAAACATTCATTTCCATATTGAAAATCAGTTATTTTTCTTAATTCTGTGTTTATCATGGTGAAATCGATCTTCTGATCGTCTTTTGTTAACGTTTCATGGAAATTTTACTTATATAGAATTTATAAATAGTAGCCTGTATTTTAGTGTTACTTTTGCGCATGCTTTTTTTTTAGTTATTTCATTGGTTATAGTAGCATTTTTACTAGATTCATGTAATAGATTGGGATTAACATTAGTACACCTTTAATAATGTGAGTTTTTATTAATATATGAAAGAAAGATAACACAATGGCACACCAAATTAAGCATCTGAACACCTCCCGGAATTTAACAATTTTTCGAATTTCGGAAGAAACGCCGATAGAACTACCCCTAAACTTCGATTACGTAATGAGTAATATCATTCAGTCACGAGGGCATTTAGGAGACAGACCAGAAACTGAATTTTTTTAACCGTTTACAGACCGAATTCGGATGCAGTATAAATTTTAATTACTTTTTTGCATATTTCATCTACTAATGCTTTAATTTAAAGATATCAATCATTCAAATATGAATTAAAAGTCTTTATATATGTTTTTACAAAGTTCGCAATTTGGAACATTGGCCACTTCTGATAAAGCTCATTTTACTAGACATACAAATAGATAACAGTGATGATCAGACTGAATAATAAGCGAAGTATTGTAATAATTATTTTTATAAGTAAGCACGGAAAGAATTTAATCGAAAATTTATGAATTTAAGTGAATTAAAAATATGTTTTCCGCAAAAAAGTGCAGAAAATGAAACTTTATAATTGTATCCTATGGCATTCTGGGAAGTTAATAGAGTACAATCCCTTTTCTATGCACTCACTGCATTGCAATCTTGTATTTTCTGCACATGATGCATATTTACCTTAGTTGTTGCAATAAGGCAATGGCCGCTGCGATACACAATGGGTAACTTTTGATCGTGTTTGAGGTCCAACCTTTTCTACCCCAGTTCCTAAAAAAATTAATTGTAACTTCTCGGCGAAATACTAAATGAGTGAGTTGGTTACGTTCCCTGTGAGTTGCTGTATGCAATAGCCATCCGGAAACAACAACTATATTTATTACATTTTCCAAATAAAATAAACCACCATTTCTTTCTGCAACGATGTGACGGCGGTTTCTTACAATTTATGCAACTGATCAACCCCACACACGCCAAAATCAAATTTATGAATCCAATTTCATTGTCCTATGCGTACCTTTTTCTTCTGCGCATAATAAAATCTTTTGATTAGCTGGATTGGAATGGGAAAATATTAATAAGAAGAAACAATCACAACAGAATTATCATTTCGGCTATACATAAATGATTATCAGACACATTTGTAATCCCCCCTCCTAGATTACAGATAAAAATGATTTTTTTCCGGCACAATTTAAGCATTAACCTTTTAACAACTGAAGGGGATTTCCTTTCCTGAATTATAAGAGGATTGTCCTTTTCATTTTGCTTTCAGTGGAAGCTCACAATAGAGAAATTCCTTCTTTCACAGAATATTGAAACACGGAAATTTAATGATTTATAGCAAATGCATTTCCCATTTACTTCATTATATTTTATGTGATACTAGTAGCGTGGACATTTTTAGCTATGTATAATGATTTTTTAGAAATTTTTTATTGTTTTTGTAAAATTGTTTAGGAATTTTTATCCTACGCACAAATTTAAATGTAAACAAAGCCTGTTTTTAAGAATTTCTGTAGATTGCCCATTTTACATCTGAAACATAACTTTTATATGAAAAAATCAAGCATACTTTCAATTATAATTAACAATTATTCCAAAATTATATGAACGATATTTTCTTTTTAAACGAATTTTCAATTCGCTATTCCCAATTGGGTACATTGGCCTGTAAACTGTTAAGAAAAAGGGCAAAAAGTAATTTGGGCTAGAACCGTTACACAGAAAAATGATAATTATTCACTCCATGATTTTGCTTCCTGTGCGCAATCCTCATCTGCATTTTCGAAAAAATAGCACGAATATTCGGGGAGATATAAAGAGGTTTTTTTTAATATCAAATTTTTCAGAATGTTTCATGCTTATGACATGCAGCGTTTTCAACCAAATTTACGAACCTTACACAATACACAAAGATATGATGGCAAAAAATTATATTAAAACTGAAGGGAATATTCGATGGGCATTTCGGAAACAAAATTTAGTTCAATTTAATTTTTTCATAATATAGAAAACAGATATATAGGGCAGCTTATATAAAATTTCCAGATGAATATCGTTAAGAGTTAAGAAAGATATCGGCGTCCTACCGAGCTGAATTTCTGTTTCTGTTTAAAAGAAGTAAAATGGTGAGGGGTTTTCAACAAATTAATATTATTTAAACTTGAATTTTCCATTAGTAACAATTGAGATGTAATTTAAATTGTGTATTTAATTTATATGTCTGCATCGAAATTCAGCATATTCAACATTTATAAAACTCAATAATGTTATCCGACGACTCAAGTTTTAAAAATAACAATTTGTGGAAAAGCCTAATCATATAGTTTCTTCTATAGAGAAGTAGAAATTCAGTTTTCCATAGTGCCTATATCTTTCTCAATCATAACGGTATGGAACTTGAAATTTTATACAAGCCACCCTATATGGCTTTGACCCAATAAAGAAAAATTATGCTATGTTTTCAATATGCATAATTAAAAGATATTTGCAACAAATACTCATATTTTATCAAATGTCATAAGTATTTACTTTAAATTTTAGTATAGATTTTCGCTGTCATGTTGTAATGAATCCTGCATTCTAGTCGATACCTTAAACGCCCTCTTGACCAAATATTCACTGCAAAATGTGAATTCAAGTTTATTCTTTACATGCCGAAGTTCAAGAGCAGTTGGTCCAGCTTTTGTTCAGAAACTAAAAAAAATGTGTAAATCAGACAGTGACCGGATTTTTTTTTACCCTATAAGGTACTTTCACTAGGCCAGTGATTGAATTACAAATTTTAGTTGCTTATAAGTGTGGTTTGGAAGAATAATAATCAAGAGATAATTTTTTTATAACGAGATATTAGTTCAAGTGTTTGTAGCTAACATTATTTTCGGATTGGTGAATATGAAACTTATTTTTAAAAAATAGCATTGTAGGACATTTTGAAAAATTAATTTCATACTGTTTATTCTAGTCAATGTAACTAAATCCTACTTTGTCAGTTAGCTGTTAATTTACATAAGTATAGAATGGATATAAAGGAAATTTTACTTTGAAGAAAAGAAGAAACTTACATTGGCGTGAAATGGTGTATTCAAGGATAATACTTACTTGAAAACAATTTTTTGATAATATATTAAATGTATCAGTGTGGAATGCATTAATATTTGAAACATCAGGATGTCTGGATTGAAAAGCATTTCAAATACCTTAACTAGAATCAATAGTTCTTTGAAATTTTTCCATATTAGATTCTCTTTCAGTTTCCAAGAAAGTGTATGAAGCAGTACTACTGACAAGACTGTAAGACTGCACTGTAGATAAACAAAAATCAAGCCATATGTTAAGAAGATTCGCTTCATTTAATGTACTTAACTCTAATTGGATGTAGGTGTAATGAAATTACGTAGAGAACTTATTGATATAATCTCAGAAGTACATTAAGGAAAAGTGAGTTACAATGAGGAAAATAAACTTGCCAATGAACAGAAAATAAATCTTTTTATGCGATTAAACTTAGCATTAAAGGTTAATTTTAGCATTTAACATTATTTATTGTTTCTGAAATCTATTATTGCTTAAAAAGTTGTTTAGTTCTGTTCCGTAGCCATTTTTCTGGATACAATAAATGTTGCATATATATGCTTTATCTTTTTTCCTAAAATGTAAACAGTGGTTTTTTAATAAAATATTTGTTTTATAAATGAAAAGTCTGCTTAGAATCATTCGGTGTCTTAACAAAAGTTCGTTTGCTTGTTTACTAAAATATAACTTTAAATATTAAATTCATCTTAAATAATCAAAATCGTGTTTCATTTTTTACGATTTCTAGGTTATGTGATATCTTAAACATGTGAAAGGACATAAAAGTTCTCAAGGGTTCCATATGTACACTGAAACCAATTCATTCTGGATTCGCTGATAATTTATTATATATTTTCTAATGGGAACTTCATATTTTCTATTTGAAATATGGGTACATGTTTCATATTTTGAGCATTGTCATTTAATAAATATGGAAAATAATTTGTGTATTTGAAATCGACAATAAAATTTAATTCTCTTTGAGCTGTTTTCAAAATTAATATAAAACATTCGAAGACCTTCAACTATATATTCAACAATTCAATAGTTATAAAAGTAATCATTTCTTTTCCTTTAAGATTTAAAAAAAAGTTTCTTTTTAAATCTGCTATTTCTTTTACAACGTCTGAGAATAGGTGTAATTCAGCAGAAGCTAGCATTAAATTAGGCTTAGCCAGACAAACTCTAGTTTTGCAACTTACATTTCAATGTATCAGATAAGCGTTGATATATCATGTGTTCACAAAGATTATTACTCTCTACAACCCCTAAATAAATTGACATAAATTTCAACGTAATATGTGCCAACAAATCGATCGTAACTATTGAGCAGAAGTACACAATACGAAGGGAGCCATTCACTTATAACTAAGCTTCCTGGTTTGTTCAAATTAGTACAGTTGCATCGTACTGGTTTCAACAATTATGGATGGTTTGCTGTTTGATTGTGAAAGTCTATTCACAAAAGTTTGCGTATTGCTATTATAAAGGTCCGAGAGGTTTTACGAAGTTGTATCGTTAACGGAACTATCATTAAAGTAAACCGTACACTTTCATGGAAATTGGTAGCTTTACATTTCAGCTTGTGGTATTGGATAACAACTCGAAACAAACTGAATCAATGGTTAGATTTTGAAATGTTATATCATTAGAGCCGAATTTAATATTACATATAAGCTTGTGGTATATATTACGTGAATTGGATAACGACCAGAAACAAACTGAATCAAATGTTAGATTTTGAAATGTGATATCATTACTGCTGAATTTAATATGATGCGGTTGAGTTTATTTTCTTAATCAGCTTAGTTATTTGTGCATTTCTTGGATTTAGATGAATGAAAATAAAATACTTCAAATGAAATAATTCATATGAAAATGTATGTAAACATCATCCCTGCTACACTGAATTCGATTTGTTAATAGTTTACTAATGATATATGCTCCCCACTTAAAGTTAAGGTACAAACTGTTATTTTAGGGTACAAATTCCATAAGAAAATGGAAAGAAAAAACCGCGATTATTGTTTTGAAAAAACTGGTTACATAATTATTTATAAAAACGGACGTTGATTAATCATATTTCTGTTTTTAACATTAAGTGGAATTTAGAATGATGTACTTCTGAATAATGTTTGTTCGCCTCTAATTTTTGCTGTGAAATTGTTCTTAGTTAGGTCAAGCAGGAACCTGTTAAACGATTCGATAAGCTGTTGGGTAGATGTTAAATGGACTTATCACAAGTTGATGCTACAAGACTTCTTGACTTTCCTTGCATTGTTGTCCACAGACTTTAGATTAGTTTCAGCTAAAAAGTTAAGTTTCAAGAACGCCACTGTCAGGTCGTCCACGAGTAATAAAACTATCTCAGATCTATTACCTTTTTCTTTCAGTCCATAGGAGGGACACTACAATGCATCGATTGATCTGTAGTCACTTTTCAGCAACAGGTCGGAGAATATCTTCCAATGCAGTGCGAAAACATCTTCATAACAAAGGTATATATGCAGGAAAATCATTTGTATTCGCTCCTCTCAACCGACTGCAGTAGTGATCTGACGAATTAGGTTGGCCAGAAAGAACGTTACTTGAATAAAATATCAGAGTAGGTAAGTACTCTTTACAGAGAACTGCAGAGTTACCTTGGGAAATGATTCTGGTTAGAACAGAGGAGCAGGTACGCACAGTCACACATTGGGAAAAAAAGAGACCAGTTGTGGAATTATGGTTTAGGTTGGATTCGCTTTCGGTGCCCACATTGGCCAGCATGTGTTGCGTGGAGGAAATCTGGCGAAACATCTATATGAGATAATTGGTCGATAAGTAAGACTGTATACAGATGATTTTCATGATGGCTTCATGCTAATGAACGATAATGATCACCTTCATCATGCCATCCTTATCAGTCTATATCTGGAGAAGCAGAGTTTGGAAAGATTGGAATGGCCAGCTCAGTCTTCAGATTTCAACTCTATCGACCACTTTTCGGACTACTTAGGGAAGCAGTTGGATTCTCAAATTTCTCTTATTGGAATTGTTCATAAGCGTGAAGAAGAATTGGTCCGGGTATGGTCTTTCATTCCCATTCAGATGGTAGGCAACTTAATTCTAAGAACAGAAAAGTGGTGGCAAGAGACCATTTCAGTTCAAGTAGGACAGATCTCTTACCTAACCCTTCAGCACACGTACCCATTTTTGGAACATTAGCACACCGCGGTGTCGTTTTGACCCCAAATTGTAAGACACTTACTCCTTATTTTATTTTTTTATTGGCTATTTTTACAAAAATAAAATATGGTCAAAGTGTACGAAAGTCTTTTCGTACACTTTGACCATATTTTATTGACCCGTGCGTGTGCTTGGGTCAATATTAACTTGTATTTAAGACAAAAATACGATTTTTAATACGAAAAAGGAAAGTTGAACTTATCTCCGTTATTGCATACCTTTTCTGTATTCTTTTCTTCTCTGATGTGCTCGTTCGTACGCTTTCATATCCATAACGTTAAATGAATCCGAAACGTTGGCACACGCACGGGTCAATATGACCCGAAGCACCCTATAAAAAGGGGGAAACTCCATTTCACAGGCTACTGCTGCTCTTGTATTAACCTTTTAGCTCCCCTATGAATGTACAGGAAGTAAAAGGGGCAAGTTTTTGGAAATACCATAATTTCTTAACTGAAGAGAAAGGGCGGGATCAAAAAGACCCCATGCGTGTGCTGACTGATTAATGCCTTTATTCAGGCTTTTATTCAGAAGGATTTTAATTTCAATAATTACTCTAACAAAGACCTATTGCAGGACAGTTCAATTACGAATTCTTAAAAAGTTGTAAATGTATTCCATAAATTGGGTAATAAACAATTTATACAAATTCCATGTGTTAATATTAATATGTTTGAAAGTTAGCCTGCGAAAACAGGTTGTTACTGAAATTCTGGAGAGGAGTCAGTTATAATATGCAATTGAAGCTCATTTTTGAATAATTAAATCTCAAAATGATATTATAGAAGATTTTTACAACAGGTAGGGATAACAACGTATGGGCCATACAAGTAGGGATAACAACATATAGGGGATACAGGTAGGAATGACATAACAAGGGAATCCAAGGCATATATTTGCAACTCTGCACCAGAAGCTGTGTGAGAGTGTTGCATTCAAGAAGGCAGTATGAATACCCGTTTTGGACTACCTTCTGCAAAAGGTATGGCATTCTTTTCAATGGCAAGCTTCAGAGTCGCTGGTTTCCGATTCATTACAGCTCTTTGCACGAGTACCCGTACTTGGATAACCTCCTGCAAAACGCAGACATTCTTTTCAATGGCGGCATTCAGTGTCGTTCGTTTGAGGCTCATTATAACTCTCAGCAAGAGTACTCTTACTTTGACCACATTCTGGGAAACGTAATGCATTCTCTTAGTGGCAGGCGTCAGCGTCTTTAGTTTCCGATTCATTACATATACTTTAGTTATTTTTACAAAAGCATGGAATGAGAAGAGCTGCAAAGTGTCAATAATGGAGCTATTTATTGAAAAAAATTCCAGGAATATAACCATGCTCAGTAAAATATAATAAAGAGTTATAATTGTCGGTTTAACTAGAGCATGTTCAACGTAAAAAGGTATGTTAAATTAGAAATAATTTTCAAGTTAAGAAATATTTGATTAAGTATGCCCCAAATGTATCAATATTACTGAATCAAATCTAAAATAATTTTATGGCTTTGAAATGCATGGAATCTATTATACATTATGAATGCATTATGGAATATAATTGAATTATCTACTGTATCCGCATTTGTAGAGCATTGTATATATATATATATATATATATATATATATATACATACATACATACACACACACACACATATATATATATATATATATATATAAGCAAAAAAGATACAATTATAGTAAATAATAGTGTAGAGATATTAAATGTAATTAAAGATGTAGAAATAACTAGTATACATACTTTTGAATTCCAGGATTTATTTAATAGTATAGATATTGAAGATTTGACTAATACCCTAGTAAATATACATAAAGATTATGATCTTAAAAAAGATATTAACATTAATAATTTTAAAAATCTTATTCATCTTGTTCTAAAAGAAAATTATATTTTTTTTGATAATAAGATTTTCCATCAAATTAAAGGATTACCTCAAGGAAGTCCAGCTAGCAATAGCTTAGGAAATATTTATCTTCACTACTATGAGAACGATTTGACTAATTTTAGCCATAGTATATTATTCCGCTATATAGATGATTTAATATTATTCAATAAAGAAATAGAACTTAAGCCTCATATTGACTTCTATCCTGAATATTTAAAACTTATAAAAACTAATGACAATGCAATAGCTGCAGAATTTTTAGATCTAGATATTAAAATCATAGATAATAAATTAGTAACAGATATCTTTGATAAAAGAAATGCATTTAATTTTCAAATTAAAAAATTCCCTTTTTGAAATAGTAATCTTAGCATTTCTGTCTTCAAGAATTTTGTAAAAAATTATATAATTAGAAATAATAATTTAGTAACTGACATTGATATTAGAATTAAGAACATAAAAAATTTTTATTCCTTTGGACTGGATTATGGAATGCCTATATGTTTTCTAAAAGTATATATAGATAAGAAATATTTAGGTCATTTAGAATAAAACATTCATACTGGTTTATAAAGGAATATTTTTATTTCTTTGATTGTGAGATAGTGTTTTCACATATTCTACTCGTAAAGTATAATTATATTCAAATTTGGATACTGAGTTACTGGTTTAAGATTTATTACATAGATGGCGCCAGAATCTTTCATGTGACATTTTCCTTTTTAATAGACATTTTTATCAATTTTCAAATATTATCTAGATAAATAACTGCTTTACATTTTTTAAAATGGTTTTGAGAATTTTAATATAGGTATCTTAGTAATTCTTGATACCAAAAATTAATTATATTATTTGGTTAATTATGCTGTTTCATGGTAAGAATTTTGGTTGTGGCAACATGTGATGCCAATGTGAATGGCGCGTTATATGGAAAGAGATGAATTCTGGTAAGTATAAGAGGAGACAATGATTAGTTAATGTTTAATGAAAAGTATGGGTATTTTATTCAATTATATATTTACTGTCTTTAGTGCAATATAATGTTATATTACACATTTTTATCCTGAATTTTAGTCGTTTCTATACGGTTATGTTTTATTGTTAGGGTTAGTATAAGGCTTTTCTTTCTAAATTCTTTCACTTTAGGGTAAATTACCATGTTTGTTTTTTCAACAACAATAGTAACAGGGATGGTTTGTACAGCAAAATTAATTTAACCTTTTAAAGCTTATCCACGGCCAAGCTGCTATATTAATTGTTGAAAACTCCATTTACTTGGTTTGCCTATTTCAATATATATATATATTGGCACTTTATATTATTTATTATTTATTCGTTTTTGTAACTATAATTTTATAATACTTTGTCCTTGTAAACATTTCTTTATCTTATCCAAACCGAAATTTTAGTCATTTCTTAGTAGTTTAATATCATACCCTAATGTGTTTCATGACAAACTTTTTAGAGCAGATTGAAGCAAAATAAATTCTACTTTAAACTTATTTTTCTTTTTGAATCACTTTGATTTTTTTTTTTAAATAAAATTATCCTACAAATTGCACTTCTGATAGATATCCACTTACTGTTGCAAGCAGTCAGAAATTTTAAATAAAAAGCAAAGGTATTATAAATACATAAATAAAAAAAGTTAATGGAGCCGTAATGTTGGAGAAAATTATAATTTTTTGAAGCACGGAAGATGGTAAATGTTCAAGATTTCTAAATTTCGGTTTTTCGTTGAAGTTTCCTTTTATTTCACAAATTCGTATATATTAAGGGGAGATTTTTCTTGGATTTTTATTTAGGAAAGATATAAAAATCACTTTAGCCACTTAAAGCATCATAAATAATTCACTTTCTGAGAAACGATAAGATTTCAAATTCCCGTATCAAATAAAAAAAATGTTATTTAAGGGCTGTAGGAGCAAATAAATGAAAATATACCTGAAAGCCAAGATCATGTTTCCTATAAGCAACTTTAATTACTGCAAATCCATGTTTTTTATTTCTATCTGTGATTTTTATTGTATCTGAAGCTTTAAAATTATTATTAGAAACACAAAAATACATTTTAAATGCATCATAACATGAAATCAGATTCGAGCTATTTTTAACGTTAATGGAAACGTTTAAAAAAAATTTTGTTTTTCAAAATCATTCAATGGATCATCAAAGATCATCACCATTACCCTCAACAACTTCCAAATTCACCATGTATATTTTAAAATGAATTTGAAACCTAAAAGTTAATAATTTATCCCTATGAAAAACAACCCAAAGGCAGCATAATTTTAAGGATTGACATAAATTACAAACTGATATTTTATAGCCAAATGGTTTTAGGGAGTAAAACATGGATATGATACAATTAATCAAAATGCAAATTTCAAAATACACATTTCCCTATTTTATTGAAATGTACAATGAAAAGAAAATGTGAAAACAAAAAACATAAGGAAGGCTCAGTACGGGTCCGCGCCTTAGATTTTTCGTGAAAACGTCATGATAAAATCTTAAAACAAGTTTTTCTTATTAATATGTAATTTAATTATCGATCTCTTTAAGACAATATTTACACAGAGTAGTATAATGGTTACATAATAGATAGATAAATCACAAGCTACTACAGACCCTTGCTACATGCGATAAATTTGTTATGATTTTATCCAGACGTTTTCACGAAAAACCTAGGGAGCGAACCCAAACTGCGCCTTATGTTTTATTTCGAGTAGCTTTTGATGGCACCATCTGTTGACAGTATATCGAACTACATTTCGCGTATGCGAAGTAAAACATTATTTACTACAAATGCTCATATTTCTCGTAATATTCAAATTTTTGAATTCAAATTTTAATACAATTTCTTTTACTTATTTTCAAGTATTCTGTACGTTTCGTACAATTCGAAAGAAAACTCTGCATGTTATAATCAAAAATTATTCGGAGTTTGAAATTTTCAATTTAATACCGATGACTGTTACTTGATATTCTGATAAATATTTTTATTGTCTCACTTTGGGTCCTAGCAATACTCCCCAAGCCCTTAAAAAGACACCAGAATCAATCTCCTAGCTAAACGCGTTTCCAAGATATACTTATTTATAACCTACATAAAGCTAATTCATAACATTCACGCGCATGCGGCTACACTTGTACGATGACGTCACAGGCAAAACAAATTCTATGCGACAAATTCTTAGAGATATGATCTATCCGTTGTGGGGTAAACCATTCTTTTCGCATTATTAGTCTCGTAGATATTAGCGATTCAAATCTGACGGTATTTTGTCACACAAAAAAGTTCGATCGACTATCACTGTAACGAACGCAAAGACGTTTTCACGTTAGAAATATATGATGTATTTATATATTAAAAAAGAACTTAAAAAGTCCATAGAATTATTGCTCACCCTTCTTTGAGAACGAGGGAATCTCAAACCAACATTTGGTGTCTTTTTTTGTCCTTTTATTGTTACTTTTCGGCTTGTTCCGTTTCCAGTTTATAAAGAATATTAATGATCATCACTGCTTTCTGGAATTTTCCTTTAGTTCAAAATAATTGGCCCATTGATACGAACAGTCTAATTTACGCAACTGTTTGTGATCCAATCTATGCAATTTTTAAATTTAAAAAAAAACCTCTAGCCTTATCTTTAAAATGCCACTTATTTTAAAACAGCGTAAGGGTTATTAGGCGTTTATTAATACATAATTTATAATATTTAAATCTAAAAATTTGTTCTCTAACTTCAACCGCTAGCACTTTCTATTAGAAATGATTTCAAATACAACATTTACAACATAATTTGCCTATTTTTACTGCCCAAATATTTAATAGAATTGAAGTTATGTTATCGATTCAATCTAGACAAATTCGACAACTCTAGCCCTATATCCTTTGAATTCCTAACTTCTCAATAAAAAGTAAAAAGTATTTCAGCTATGAAATGACTATTCAGAAAATGATTAGAAATCTGTCTCAAACGTCCCATTCTCTTTTCAATCTTAAACGTTCTTTTAAACGTTCCATCTTCTTATCGGACTTCCGCAGTACTTATATCGTTTCGATTAAAAATTCTTACATATTATTTTCATCTTAATAATTCTTATTTTCGATTATTTTCTGAGTTCCCTACTTTCAACAGATTTTATGGACATCTTTCAGTTTCATATTGTTCAAGGAATGATTTCACGCGGAAATATATTTCAATCAGAAAGTTCTTCTTCTAAAGACGAACACGGTAACAAGACGTATTTTCAACAAGGTGAAGAGAATAAGAAAAGTATGGAAAGGGTTTTCATCTTCTCAACTTGATGAGTAGTTATAAAAACTTCTAGCAAAAATAAAGATCTTAGTTTTTCTTAAATACTCAAGGAGCGATTAGATACGAAATAGAAAATTTTCAATTAGAAATGGTAGGAAACAAGATTCTCTTTCAAACCCCTTAAAGACCTTAGAAAAATCTTTATTTCACTTTTTTTTCGTTTCCGACATTCTTTAAAAAGTTTTGTGGAATGGAAAATCTGAGATTAGAAACAAAGCGGAATATAACGTTTGGATTTGAAAAAGAATTGCCTTTCAATTTTTAAGAGAAGATTTAAATTATTTGATGAAATATCTCTATGAATAACATAAAACGATTTCATTAAAGATTTAGTGGATTTTCTTTTATTTAAAATATTTCTTGTTGAAAACCAACTAATCGCCTTCTTTTTAAAAAAAAAAAACAATTTGTTTGCGAATTGTTTTCGAGTATCACTACGAAAATTATTGGGCGTCCATTTAAGTACCAACGATTTTAAGTTTTATCATAACTTTAGAATTTTATTTGCGTAATATGTTTCTGTACAGTATACTTTGTTAAAAATATACAGGATGCACTCTAAAGTTACTAACATATCCCGCTTAATTTCAGTGCGACTGTAGCTATAGTCATAAAAGTGGTACCTAAATATAATAAAGTGACTATGGACTACACCATGTGACTGCTTAAAGCTCCACCTGGCGGCAAACTGCGCAAATAGTGTTCCTATTTCCAAAAGGTAACTATATGGTGGAAAACTCAATTGAAAAGTTGTAGTAGTACATTATCAGTTGTACTAGTTTTGAGGCATTGATGCTAAGAATAGAATTTTTAAAAAAACATATTTGTTTGTTCGTGATTTCCGAAACTGTGACGTTACAAAACGTGGGTGAAAGGAGAAAATATTACATTTTCGACAAAAACGGTCCCAATGGACTTTTTCCTGTGAGCGAACATTGGATTATACGACTTTTCCGTTGGCACTGAAAAAACCTTCGACTACGTGTCACAGATGCTTAAGCCAGCGTGACATTTAATATGCGAAAAAGCGTGCAACGTGAAATTCAAACAAAGGTCCAAATGTTCATTATATCTGACGGAGAGCAATTTGAACATCGAAAGTATCTTGTTATAATACGTTTTTTCAACAATTTTCGTCATGTAGAAGATTTGAAAATTTCGAACAAATAAATGAAATTTTAAGTGTTTTGTTCTTAGCATTAATGTCCCCTTGGTGTCTTTTCGTACTAAATCGATGATGCTCTATAACTTTACAGTTGACTTTTTTGCCTGTATCGTTCCATTTAAGAGATAAGAAAGCTATTTCCGCAGTTTACCGCTAAGTGGTCTCGTGGCGTAGCGCATAGACAATTTACTACATCCAGACAACACTTTTGTGACTATAGCTGCAGGCATTCTGAAATTAAGTTAGGAGTCACTAACTTAGTGGGTGCCCTGTAAATACGATTTATTAAATTCCGTGTAGCACGCTTAAAAATTTTTAAAATAATGTTTTCTACTTACTATACACTAATCTTTAAATTTATTGCTTAAGTTACTCAATTTATGGTTTATTTTTTCAGTTAACTTTTTCTTTTTTTTTCTTTTCATCAATAAAGAGAGAAAAGGAAAATATTAAATATAGAAATTTGGTTTTTAATACTAAGTGCATTAAAAAATTTCTAAAGACTGAATTTATTAATTGCAACCCTTTTATTTTGTTTTAAACATTTAATGATGTCGAAATGTTTGTCTTCTTATACATTTCTTTACGTCTTTTCCACTAGATTTCCTATTATTCGATGCCATAAGAGAAAATCTCTCTAAATAGTTTGAAAATTACAGCTCTAATTCATTATGAAATATTAAGATTTTAATGAAGTCTAAAGTAAAGACTTGTTAAAAAATCTAAAATGAAATGGTTACATAAATCTAGGAGTAGAAGAAACATCATTTACCTACACATTTCATACCTAGCTGTAAAATATCTTACCACCTTCCAAACTAAAGAAGAAACGATTATACAAAATTTCATGTTTGTAAATTCTTGAAAGCGAATTAAATATAACATATTGTTCCGGTACAGAGTTTTTTATCCAATATTCCACATAACAGAAGTGTTCCTCACTGAAGGAAAAATTTTATTGAATAAGGGTAAGTCAAATAAAATTTACAAGCAGAAGAAAAACCTGAATTTGTTATTTCTCATTAGTTTTTCACATTGGTATGAAAATGCAATAGCGTGTTGAAAAATTAAGGAAGGCGGTGTTACTTGTTAAACGACGATTTTCTACATTTGAATGTTAGTATCATATAAAGTAAAGCTCCGTTTATACGTCTTTCAAAGGACTGACCTAAAACGACATATAAATGAAAAGACGTAAAATCGAAATTTTACTAAACAACTTTGATTCTTACAAATTTAATGCTACTAATGCAAATTCATTTAAAAGTATTAATTTTAAAGATAGTACTAGCCTAAAAATACATTGAACGGAAATCAATAATTAAATTTTAAAATTAAAAATTTATCACAAATGTGAGAGAAATCTCACATTTGTTGAATATCACGAGTACTAATTACGCAAATCTTATACGATTTTTGTGCATGCAGGCAGGTGTTTAATGAAGAAAATCTTTAATTGTCCTTTGACGGTCTTTGAGCATTAAGTACATCATTATGAATCGAATTAAGTTCATTTTAAGGTTTTTCACTATGTTTTGACAAAAGAAATATGTTTCAAGCTTTTCAATGGAGTACATTCCGTCTTTAAAGGAAGGTGTAGTTTCTTCTTCATCGCTAAAATTAGTACCAGATAATTTGTCCTCTACGAATTCATCAATTGTGAACAATTTCGAAGTCATGTTATCTTTATCATAGTTCGCGTACTAGAAAGAAAGGAATTTTCACATTTTAGTACTGGGTAAAACGACGTATAAGCGAAGCTAATCGTCGTATGAACGAAGTACTTTATAATTACAATTAATACGAATGAATCGGGACTGTAATGAAACGACGTATACATGAAAACGTATAAACGATGCTTTACTGGATATTCAATATATGTGCCTTTTGTTATACAGCATGAATCCAGTCTATAATACAATTCTTGACAAATCATCTATGCCTCTGTCGCTTCTGACAATAGCAACTGTAATTCGCTGCTAGAAATCGCTGATGATCGTCGGATATTTAGGCACATACACACGGACTTCTACAAAACCCCTGAAAAGAAATCAAATCAATTCCAATTTCGGTATGGTTGTGGTGTAGGTAACAGTTCTGCATCTCTCTCCGCGGAGGTCCAATCCACCAGTGGGGTTACCAGGGGTGTTGTGGAGACTGAAAGAGGTGGAACCCCGTTCCATCAGTGCCTTTTTGCAAGAAATAAATAAGAAAATTTGCAAAAATACCTCCTTCAATCAGTGCAATATTTGTCTAATACTTACCCTTGAAGATATGATTGGTATTTCAAATTAATAGTTCAAGTTATAAGCCCATAGCAAATAGTAGCGGGAAAGGGTTGAAAACCTTAAGGCTGCAAACATTTAAATATATTTTATTTGATTCTGTAAACCCATATTCTATGTTACTTACCTATGTCATGATTCTAATTTAAAATCACGTAATTTTGGTATAAAATGAACTTAACATAAATTAAAAAAATATATATTGTTCCCGTTTTTCATTACATTCGTTCTTGGAACTACTGTACACAGTATGTTAATGTTTAGCAAAAATAAGATAAATATTAACAGCAAAACTTTCATTGTTAACATTTTTCTATTACAATACTTATAAATTTAATAACAGTTATAAATTTTGAAAGTAGAAGAAAAAAATATTGTAAAATGAATTATCTCTTGATTATTTTTCCATATCAACTGCTCAATTCTATTCCTTCGCCCCGATCTCGAACAATATCATCCAGGCTAAAGTGTTCCGGAACTGCTTAATATAAGACTACCACATTGGTCGTTACATAACATTGAAATAGTGTCTGCATATCTGTTAGATTGCAAAAATTGCATCTACATCTTTTTTCGGTTTTGTCAGTATTTTTAATTATTTAATTCTTCGCCACCAAAGTTTTTTTCATCTCTTGTGGCATCTTTGACAACTTTTGAAATTCAAATCATAATTTTATCCGTTTCATTAAATATCAAAATATTTCTTAATTATTTACTTTGTATTCGACTTAATTAGTATTTGTTTTAACTTTTGTTGTTGTTTCCATTAAGGTTTGAACTTTATTAATTTTTAAATCAAAATTTTTCAACAGGATTTTTTCTTCGCCATCTTGTTTTCGCGTAGGAATTTGGCGTTATCAGGTTTTTAGCGTCTTTCACTGGAAGCTTTTTCCGTTATGCTATTTTTAGATTCCTTTGTGCTGGACTGAACGAGTGGTTGGAATTTTGGCAGCTGCGGGCCCCAGGGCCGTTGGTCTGCTGGAGGGCCGTTATAGAAGGCGTTATAGCCATTGCTGATTTTATTCTTTGTGTCTTGAAGAGGTGAAAATGATTGGAATCACCAGTTTCTTTTTTCTGCAAGTTTTTTGTAGATTGGTTTTTTAGAAGTGCAATCTTCAAAGATATAGTGACATCATGTGCAACGAAAAACGTATGCCAATCTATGTGATTCGATAAAAATCTAGAGATGTGAAAATATACAACGAATATTCAGTTATATTGAACGAGATCGAATATTGCTGAAAATGTCGTAAAGGTGCGAAAAGCATTACCGCCAACAAACTGGTGAACTTTCTGTGCATTTAGATCTACAATTTTCGACGGCAACATTTTGCCTATTCTTTCAATTCATGAGATCTCACGTGAATTTTTTTTTTTTTTTTTTGAGTTTGCTTACACGTTAGAAAACGAATGAAAGAATTTTAGTCTCTTTGATGATAGCGCTATTGTGTATTATTTTCTAAAGCTGCAACTGTTTTTATGTGTAAATTTATGTGAATTGTTCTTTCAGACATTTTTGTGTGCATCTTTATCTAAATATATCATTTGTAATATCATGGCAGTAAAACTTAATCTTAACAATTATTAAATAAACAATATTTTAATATCTAATTTGATTCTGTTTTAATTTCTCTAACTTGCTTTCATAATTATCAATGTTCTACCACTGTATGCAAAATGATTTAATTTAGTAGCTAGGTTTTTCAGGTCTGCAAAGGAAGGTGATTTATATGAGTATAGCTTGAATTGCTTATCATTGTGTTATGTATTTCAGTACCAAGAATTGATTAAATAATTGATATATATATATATATATATATACAACTGTATTTTATCATTGGGCACATACCTTGCTTTAACGTTTTATAATAATTCTAGCTACCCATTCAATATAATATTATATTACTATATATATATATATATATATATATATATATATATATATATAGATCTCATGAATTGAAAGAATAGGCAAAATGTTGCCGTCGAAAATTGTAGATCTAAATGCACAGAAAGTTCACCACTTTGTTGGCGGTAATGCTTTTCGCACCTTTACGACATTTTCAGCAATATTCGATCTCGTCCAATATAACTGAACATTCGTTGTATATTTTCACATCTCTAGATTTTTATCGAATCACATAGATTGGCGTACGTTTTTCGTTGCACATAATGTCGCTATATCTTTGAAGATTGCACTGCTAAAAAACCAATCTACAAAAAACTTGCAGAAAAAAGAAACTGGTGATTCCAATCATTTTCACCTCTTCAAGACACAAAGAATAAAATCAGCAATCGCTATAACGCCCTCTATAACGGCCCTCCAGCAGACCAACGGCCCTGAGGCCCGCAGTTGCCAAAATTCCAACCACTCGTTCAGTCCACGTTCAGTCGAACACAAAGGAATCTAAAAATAGCATAACGGAAAAGCTTCCAGTGAAAGACGCTAAAAACCTGATAACGCCAAATTCCTACGCGAAAACAAGATGGCGAAGAAAAAATCCCGTTGAAAAATTTTGATTTAAAAATTAATAAAGTTCAAACCTTAATGGAAACAACAACAAAAGTTAAAACAAATACTAATTAAGTCGAATATAAAGTAAATAATTAAGAAAAATTTAGATATTTAATGAAACGGATAAAATTATCGTTTGAATTTCAAAAGTTGTCAAAGATGACACAAGAGATGAAAGAACCTTTGGTGGCGAAGAAGTAAATAATTAAAAATACTGACAAAACCGAAAAAAAGACGTAGATGCAATTTTTGCAATCTAACAATATCCAACATTCATCTCTGGTTTGATCGTCACTGCAACATTGATATTGCTGGTATAAACTGAGACAAGGTACAGAAGATTTGGCAAGAATTACATCACTGACTTGATGCAAGCCGTGCAACAAAAGAATCGCATATTGATGCTTGCATTCAAAACTTGAATATAAGACGGCTGCTAGATAAATCCGTGAAAAGTCTAAAAGATGGCAGTCCTTGACAAAATCGAGATTATTTTTAATACCGGTAATTCTTGAAGCATATCACACTAAGATTCATTCATATATATCAATTAGGCTGGCATCTACTTTAATCGACTTAGTACCGTGTTTTCTGAAAGTTGGATGAGTAAAATAGTGTATTCTTGTAAATAATTAATTTCTGAAAAGGAAAACGGCATAGGAAACCAAACTAATCTGGATAAATATTATGGTGACTCAGCACCTTCAATTAGAACATTTCAAAGTGGTTTGTTTATTTTCGAAGCAATCGTATGAGCACATGTGAACACTCAGAATGTCTTTTTGAGGTTATTACTTAAGATATCATTGCGAAAAATCCATGATGTAATGATTGATGACCGAAGAGTGAAGGTACGTAAGATTGCTAAGACTATGGACATCTGCGCATGATAACACACTCCGAAAAATGGGTGCCGCCATTCTTAACACCGAATCAAAAAAGTGTTGCCAGGAAAGTTTCAGGCTGTTCCAAAGGAATTCAGACCAATCCTTGTTTTTTTTGTAACTGTAGATGTAACTTGAATTCATCACAATTAGCTTGAGAGGAAGGAACAATCAAAACAATGGGTTACAAGGGGTTATTCTGCCACCAAGAAACAGAAACCATCCCTTCAGCAGGAAAGATTACGGCCAAAGTCTTCGGGGAGGTTAATATATAGAGTAATAGTTAATATATATAATCATACCTAGAAAAGTTCTTGGTATAATCTTTTTAGACCTTTTGGAAGAAGGAAAAAAAATTACCGGCCAATATTCTAATTTTTGGTTGTATCATTTAAAAAATGAAAAGTGAACTTCAAAGGCTACTATGTCGAAAAATAAATATTTTTTATCCCGAAAAAATGTTGCTTTCTTACTTTTTGCTCGAACTTATCGAACTGCTCTCATATTACATAGTGTATATTTCAAATAATAACAGAACCTCCTTGTTGCCCAATAAAGATTTGAAATCAGACTTTCTTTTTGACTCACCCTGTCTTTTTTTGCACTCGCCTATCACCCATATGTAAGTATCCGTTTTCATTATTATTATAACAAAATGCAAGCAGAGACAGGAAATTATTAATTGGCAATACTTAAATTCACAAGTGGATGAATTCTCAAAATATTTTAGAATGGGCGCAGGAAAAGACAAACATTTTTTCCCTGTTTCGAATTTATTGGATGGTAAGATTTATTTTCCCTTTCCACAGGAATTATTTTCTCTCCACAAGATTTATTTTTTCTTTGACATTGATTGAGTTAAGTATTACCTAATTAGAGATAAATCAAGTCCTCGCACATGAAGTGATACAACCGAAAAGAGAAGTAAGAATATTCACAGAGGATGCATAAATTAGTTCGGTAAGAAAAGTAAAACTCAACTAATTTAGGGGTAAAAAATTTGTGCCAGCCCAAACTCAAAGAAAATATTCTCCTAATATAGCGTCTGTTACAAACCGTTAAGAGTAGGTAAGTTACGAATCAAATTGCTTGAATCATATTTTTTTTCTAAAAGATTACATTAACCCACATAAATTTAGAATTGAGAAGAGTGATTCATTAAAAATTCGTAATCAGAGATGGAATAAAAAACGATCAGATCATTTTCTTGAATTCAAAATAACATGAGAAAGAAGCTTTCTATTTCTTCTCCCTTAACATTCAAACTTAAATTTACGAACTAATCAGTCTAAAACCATTTGCCTAACAATTGCTAAGAATTCAGAAGATATCCAGGAAATCATTAGAAGTATAAGTTACTCTGGTACACATCTAAATCATCTAGTTGCTATTCATGCATCATCAAGGGGTATAATATGAGCTATAATGCAGGGTCTGTTTCATTATTCATTCAAAAACACTCCAAGTAGATTATTCTCATCCCATATTTAGATCTAAATAAAGCTTGAAATGATTGATCATAACTCATGACGCTTTAGAAATGCGAAGATATGGAGAAATTCATTTCAGCGAAATATGCTATCAACAATACAAACATTCGAAACGAAGGCTCAACTGAAATGTACCAATCGCATAATTGCTTAGAACAAAACTTTCTACTTTATTAAAATCACTGTTCTCAGGGTGTTATATTCATCGTTTGTGGGTACTTCATCACGGATCTTTATTAGTAATTCGCTTCTGCATTCGTGCAGTTGCACTGGTGGGAGGGTCGCGTGGTTTTAACAAGTGTTTGTTTTCCGAAACTTCATTAAAGTAAAGTGAACATTTTAATGACGAATTATTGAGCTGCAGAGTTCAGCCCGTGATTGGTTTGGGATGACATTCTGTTATACTTTGCAGAAAACTGAATATATATTTGTAGGTTGTATAGCAGTAAAGGCAGGCATTATATGACAATGTTAAGGGCATGATTCTTCTTATATAATTTATTGATTTTATTACAAACTGCATATATTTGTAATTTTACAAATTAGAGCTTTTGTTATGGATTGGAGAATTATTAAAATGAAGTCGCAAAATAGGCAGTCAATTTAAAAATTTGGTTTCAGTGTTGAAGTTTGAATCTGTCGAATGTAACCGGGATGCATTGCTTTTCAGTCCTTTGATATGAGGGTATATCGGAAAGGAAGGCTCCCTATTTTTTTCATGAAATCTATTGATTATATCTTCGCAAATAGATGGTGATAGTGTTTCATAGGAGTTAAAGTTCCTATATTATTTATTCTGTCTAGAACAATTAGTGCGTCCGCATTTAGCATCCATTTAAAATGGCGAACCGACTGAGACAATGGTCTAAAGAAATTCAATCAGTAATTCGTTTTTGTGTGCCACGCGAAATCTCTTGGATTTCTGGCGTTCGGAAATTCTGTCATATCCTCCCTATGGTCCTGATTTGACCCCTTTTGATTTCCACTGATTCTCCAAATTTAAAAACATCTTTGAACACAAATTTTTTCTTTTAAATCAGATGATGAAGTTAAGACGTCAACAATGGCTTCATCATCAAAAGTCTAGTAAGAATTACTCGAGAACAAGATGAGTAATTCTTGTTTCCAGGAAAAAAGCATACATTAGTATCAGCGTAGGTGTGGACTACCCTGTGTGGTTTGAATCACATAAGGGTCACCCTTGCAGCTCATTAGTCAACGAGGTACAATATCATCTATCATGTAATTTTTGGCTCCTCTAGAACCTTCAGAAAGATTTCAGAATGAAAGAAGACGCTCACTGTGGAGCTTATTTTGATTACAATGCCTTCAAAATTAGTGTAAATGTACACAATTCCATTGACGACTACTTAGGCACCTGAAAAAGGCCTAGATAATTTCAAAAGCGCTATTTTCCCTTTAACAGATGTCGCGGTGATCAATCATACTGATTGAACAAAAACGTTCTTTCCACCCATCTGACAAATGGTCAATAAGAGGTACTGAGTCGTCTTAACGCGGGGATTGGGGGTAGGCAGATAACATTGATAGCAATTTCGACGGTTCTCCTCAATTTTATGCTTCAAATTCTCGTAAATGTCAGAGGGTTAATTGAAAATCAAGCACCAGTCATCACTTATTTAAATTTCCCGGTTTGCTTTTCCACTGTTGCTATTTTATAATTCCTAGTTTTTGGTCTCTAAAATAAAATAAGAATTTAATTTCTCCCCCAAAAAGGGGGGGGGGCGGTTACCGCCCCTCGTCCCCCTAGTCGCCGCCACTATGCTCTTGTAATAAATAGTATGAATGGGTGTTGTATGCATGAAATAACAGTGCGTTAGGAATTGCATACTTCCTTTTCGACACAGAAAATTTATAATTTCAGTGGCAACTAATTGGGTTTTATCTAAACTTATATCTTAGTCATCATCGTAAATATTGTTATATTGCATATTAAATTGGCTTCCATTAATGAAATATTGTTAAGTTACAATCAACCATACTGTTTGCACACTGAGTTGGGAAAAGTCATAGGATACCTTCTAATATCGCGTGGGATCTCCTTTTGCCACGCGAAGTGCCACAACTCGACATTTTATTGACTCAACAAAACTTGAGAAGTACAATTACAGTGAAGATTTGGTCACGAGGGGACCGACCAGAAAGTGATGAAGACAAAAACGATTAGGTTCATCCCGTTCAACAGTAGGCTGATAATGATTTGCAACTTTCATCAACGGATTCGTTCCCTGTGCGTAATACTTAAATGTATTTTTGTAAAAATAGTATTTTTTGGGGAAGATATATTGGTTTTCTTAAAAAATCCAAAATTTCTCAGCGTGTTTTTTCTCTTATAGCGCACAGAATCTTTAACATTACTGTACAAAACTGACAGAATACGTGACAATATATTTGCGAAGTTTTGTATAACAACTTGGTGATATTACTTTGAATATTAGAGGAAATATTAGAATTTATGTGGAATAATTTTTCACTGCGCATATGTCAAACATAGTATAATTTTTCTTTTATAATTTGGAAACTGTATACATAGGGCAGCTTAGTTAAAAATTCCAGTCGAATACCATTAAGGCATACAAAGATATCGGCATTGCAGCGAATATAATTTATATTGGTCTCTAAGAGAAACAAAAGTATGAGTTTAATTAATTAATAATTGTCGAACTGCAATTGCAATTGTGCATTTAATTTATAAGCATATATGTTATTCAGCATTTTCAACCTGGAGTGTTTACGATCGTATTAAATAACATAATCCATAATCAGAAGGTTAGACCATCGATGCTTTATTTGCCGTTCACTTTCGTTCCCCTGCTCTCTTCTCTATCCGTTGCCAACGGAACTTACATAAAAGGTGGATCATTGATTTTAACGTTGTCAGATACTATAAACCTTTATAAAATTCAATAAAACTATTCGAAGATTCGAGTTTAAAAAATATCAGTTTGTGAGAAAAACCTCATGAGAGATTTTGTTCTCTTAGACACTACCAGAATTAGAAAAATCATTTTTTCATCACCATCATCAAAATCATCCATCATCAGAAATTGCTTTTAAAAACACGCTTAAAAGTGAATATATTTAATTTGAATTGTTTTGTACTTTTTAATCTTTAATTTATAATTCGTAATTTCATATTTATTAATAAATATGAAATCTTAAAATCATTCTTTTTGGAAATTTACTTCCAGGTGTCGCCACTGGAAAAAAATTAATTAAATTATCAAAATTTATTTAAATTAATAAATTAATTAATAATTGAGTTTAGAAAATATTAAACTAGTTTATTGTCATCTAGAAGGCACAAGTGTGCATAATTTGAAAACTGTTTTATATCAGGATATGAGTGAAAAATATATTCCAAATATGAATACCGTTTACATTATGTCTGTACAAACATGAAACAAATCAAGTTAATTAAAGTTGCACTGAAAACCAGCGAATGATTAGAAATCAGTTTGAATCTTCCCATCCACTTTTAGTCTGCCTCCAACACTGCTTATAACTTTTTCAGTAAGAATTCTTCGAAACTATTGGCATTTTGATGTTTTTTTATTTTGGAATATTTTCTGCGTAATATACTTCCGAAAATTTCTATGAGTGTCTGCACACTTTTGTAGCCTTTTATTGTTCAATGGTTGATTTTAAATATAAAGATTGATCATTCGGAAAATGTTCTTTATCTGAAGAGAAGTGAAAAAGGAAACGAAAGTGCGAACAGTTTTTGTTTTCTTCCGAAAAAAGTAATACGATATATTTTCAACAAGACAAAGGCAATGGGACAAAAAGGGAGTCAAATCGGTTTCTTTCAAGTAGTTTTATTATTTCTAAAATCTTCTAGTAAAGTTAAATTCTCTATTTTCTTTTAATGAACAGATAACGATTAGTTGTTAAATGGAGATCTTAAAATTTTGTATTAGAGGTGGTTAAATCAAATTAATATTTAATCACTAAAATCATTTGATGCGTCTTAGGGACATGAGAGGATATAATTTTCGGTTTCCAAGTTTTTATTTAATTTTCATTCCATTTTTCTAATTCTTACAGTTGTTTTGAGAAATGAAAAAATGTTGTTGCTCAACATTGAAATAATGATGTTTTGAATAAATGAAGAATTTCCTTTTGATTTTACTTAAGTTTTTCAAAATACGATTTAAAACAATTAAAATAGTATTCTTGGAAAGTCAAACATGTACTCTGATTTAAATTTTTTAGGAAATGCGGTATTTTAGATTTTAAGTTATTAAATCACAAGTGATTACATTCTTTAATTGCTATTTTTCCAACTATGCAAATTTTTAGAACAACTATAAGTAATTTTGAGTTTTGAACTATTGTTTAGCGTTTTTGTTAACACAAAATGTTTCTGTGTTGTTTATTACACAGACCATGAAAAGTTTTATACGTACTTTTTCGATAATAATGCATCAATATATAATTTTGAGAATTTTTTTTCTCAGATTCCTAAATGTAAACTTCAGATTATTCTCACTAAATATTTCGGAGGGCGATTTTGGAAAAATATCAGTTGTCATTTTGTGCATTCCTGAATATTGCATAACTAACTGCCGTAAGAAAACTGCAAAATTTTTGTTACTGAAAATATCTTTATTTCACTTATTCCGAATAACATTTAAATTATTGCTATTCTGTGCATTTCTGAATATTATGTAACTGCATTACGCCAAATGCAGATATTTATGTTACTGAAAATGTCTTTAATTCAGTGATTCTGAATAACATTTATTCCATTTACTAATTTATGAAATAACTCTTCTATTCTGAATTGATATTTAGGAACCAAATTCCTTTAACAAATTCAGTTGAGTGCTATATACAATTATTTTTTTCTTAATTTTGCTTCATTTCTAAGGAATTTGGGATTATTAAATACAAAATATCAAAATTTTCTATGTATTACTTAATACATTTATGTATATTTTGTAGGGCCATTTTTAGTGTTTACATAAGTAAATATATTCCTGTCTTGTGTTGTATTCTTTTCTTCAATAGGTTTCTGGAAATTTTTAGGGAAATTTTACCATTCCGTGCACATTTTCTCACTCCCTTCTACCCATCTGTATTATTTTAAAAACAAATAAAATAGTTTATCATTCAGTATTAAATTCACTACGAAATTCTAACAAACAATGTCTTTAGTAAAGATATATTAAGCAATCTAAAATGAAATTTGAAAACAGAAGCAATCTCGGAGCCAGAGAATATATTCAGTTATCTACGCGTTTCACACCTAACTGTAAAATATCTTACTACTTTAAGTACCAAAGAGTAAACAAATAAATTTAATTTCGAGTTTGTAAAGTTAGGCGACGTATGTAAATATTACTGAAAGATATGTTTCTTTTATCTTTAGAATGTCTTTCTTTCATGGCGTAGTTGAAATAACGTTACTAGTCACAAGACCAGACTCCATTATCGTTAAAGTTATCTATTTCTTTAAGCAAGTGCTTGGAATTACACGGGGCACATTTTTATTCGTTTCTTTCGTGTCTGTGTTTCATGTTTTGGTGAGTGTTTACATAACCCACGCCGACCGACTCACCCAAAGGGTTTAGAATCAGCATTGGATCTTTGATTTTAAACGATAGTGTGTTTTTAAATTGCATTTAGATCTAGAGAATAGAGGACCTCTGTTTCCCCACCGACTTTTTAAAGGTCTTACCCTGTTTTGGGTAGGTTGGGTCGATGTGGCAATATACAGTCGCTGTTACATAATTTGAAATCATACTTTTTTTGCAAATTCCTTTTTATTCCTTTCGCAAGCATTAATAGAAAGAATCTCTCCAAAAATTTGAAATTCAAGATGGAGGCATACTGAACATTCATTTTCCTAAATATACATATCAAGAAAATCTCAGCTTCGTCTTTCCTATCCGTATAGCACAGCACACTTAGCATCTTTCAACCATTTAGCGGGCTATTGTTAACCATTCTAAAAATATAATCTAAATGGTTTAGATAAGAAGTTCTCCAGTACAAATCTAAAGTATCTCTTTGCCATCCAAGTATCATTAAGCAATTTAATAATAGCCCTTTATTTAAGTTTAAAAGTTTCTTCTTCATTCACAACAATTCAAAAACGATTATTCGTATCCCAATTTAGACCTGAAGAATGCTTTGAAATGATTTCTCAAAAATCATGGCGTTCTACAAATGCGCTGAGTTCTGCAGTGCATTTCAACAAAATATGTTATCAACAATTACCACATTCGAAACGAAGGCGCAAAATGAAATGAACTATTCTTATAATTGCTTGAAATAAAGAGCTCCGCTTTATTAAAATTACTGCTCTTCTCCCAAAATCTTCATCGTTTGCATTGCAGTGTTACATCGTTATTTCACATTACGCCTTAGCATTATTTCATTTGCAGTAGTGGGGTGGTAGTGTAGTTTTATAAAGTGCTGTTTTCTGAAACTTCAGTTAAATAAAGGGTGTATTTTAATGAGAAATGATTGAACTGCAGCATTCATCTAGTTATTGGTAGATTTTACATGCAATTGTGAACAGCATATTAAGTTCCACAAAATTGAATATGCCTTTGTGGATTATATAATACTGAATGATATTTTATGAGTGCTAGTGCTATATTTGTTCTAGCCTAATTTTGTTGCTATACATTTTTTTGATTTTACTACGGACTATTAGAATTTGTAATTTTGTAGTTTTATAGTTTTGATTTGAATCTGAATAACCAATGTAGTACAGTATTGTATCGATATTGAAATGAAACTGGTGGTATAAGCCAATTTGTTTTAAATTAATTGTTATACTAAATGTTGAACTTGAGATTTGAATTTGTTGAAGTTCCATTCTCTGCGTCAGATTTACATTGCATTTCTGAGCCTCACGATATTTATCAGATATAAATTGAGTGTTATACATATCGGATAAAAGGGTACTAGGACTAACTTTGTTATATAGTACATCTTATATAGAGTTTATTTGGTTTCAAAGCTAAGAAATTAATTAGGTTTTCTCAAAAGTCATGTTTCTTGTCTTGAATAAAGCAGGTTGTTACATTATCCAATATTTCGATTTTTACGAATCTAATGTAGTGAAATAACTATAACTATATATTTTTAAAATATAATGCGATTAATATTTCCATAAGGGGTTTTCTATCTCTTAATAAGAAGTTTGATAAATATATTTTTCGTACAATTTTTGCAAAAGCCGTTTGCCTTAACCTTTCAAGTTCACTACAAGTTTCGCTTTGAAAATTACTAAATTTATTTCAAAAAAGGAGTATTATACATGTAGCTGATCATAAATATGTAAAGGAAAAAATTTAGCTTTTTTACCTTCAAGGAATTTGGGATTTCACAGTGAAACCAGCTAGGGCAACGGGCTATTTTTCCTCCGAATAAGTTATCATTGAAATGCAATTTCAATTATGTATTTAATGTATAAGTATACGTGAGTATTCAGGGTATTCAACATTCATAAAATTCAATATTACTTTCGAAGATTCAATTTTAAAAAATATCAATTTGTGCAAGAACCTTCATTATTTTGTTTCTTTTAGAGATAAAAAGCAATTTAGCTCTTGATATGCCGATATTTTTATGAGCACTAACGGTATTGAACTGGAATTTTTTATATAAGTTGGCTTATATATCTGGCTCTTAAGTTATAAAAGAAAAATTACTCCACATTTCGCCCATGCGCAGTAAAAAAAGATGCTCAATGTGCGATTTTACTGCGAAAACAATGAACGCGAAAGGTTTAAAAGGTAGAATAGTAAAATGAAGGTTACACCTCACAAATATTTCTAAGCATTCAACTATTCAGTTCCTAAAACTCTTCAAAATTAAATATGGCAACATTTCAGAATATTACGGATTTTTATGAGCATGGATTTTTATGAGTAACTGAATTAAAAGTCCTTTCCCATGCAACGCTTTTATATAAAATTCCCATAAATAACTGCAATGAATGTGGTATCTTTTATTCTCTTTATATACAACTGTTCACGGAGCAAAAGAATCAAAATCTAATAGTGTTCAGTTTTGAAGCATAAAATACATCTTCAGAATATTCTCTGTTAAAGATTATATATATATATATAACAATGGTAACTGGGATGGTTTGTACAACAAAATCAATTTAACCGGCTATTAGCACATCCAAAGCTGTGCAAAAAATTTAATTATTGAAAACTCTCAATTTCTGGATTGTCTTTTTTTAATAGTTTTTGAATGTAACAGAGTTAATATAACTTTCCATATGCTCTTGGTATATATTTATTATTTTTATTTCTTAGTATATATTTTATAGGTAGTATAATTTAAAAAATGTAAACTTTTCAATTGCATTATAGATATGTCTGCTAATTTCATTTTGAATATTAAGATATGACTTTTTATATATGTTTGTCATTAATATATATATTTATATTAAAAAGCTTTCTCTCTTTTCAATATGGTGTTTTATATTATATATATATATAATGAAGCAGGTCTTCCAAAAGTTAATTCACATCCTACAGCTTCAATTAATTCTTGCAACTGACGTGTAGGCATACGGATAAGAGATAAACATTGATCACTTTCACAGCGAGACTAGTGCTATAGGGTTATCGGTTAATGTCAGGATGTCAGATGCAATGTGCATTTAAACGTTAAATGGTACATTTGATTTGAAACTTAGTCACTTTACCAATAGAAAGAGCTATTTAAGACCAACATTTCTGAAAGAAATTTGAAAAATTTGATTGTTTTAACATATCTGATAAGTTGAAATCAGTTTTACACAAGTTGCTAAAAACGGATATTATTGAGGGAAAAAATGGATCGATCAAGCCTTTTATCATCCTACAAGAAAATGCGTGTAAAAAATAGGCAAAGTATTAGTAATATTTTAAGAAATTGAAACAGCCTTTTTTGTAAAAAAAAATGACCAGCTCTTATTTCCTTAGTAATTGATAAAAGTATAGAAAATTACAACCAAAATTTAAAACCGATCATGTTAGAAATTCCATTCATAAATATTTTAAGTGTATATTTTTTTGCATAAATTAGACAAGTTATAAGTACTGTTAAAAATTCATACTTTAAATCTGTCTTTTCTAATGATGCTTATTTAACTTCTGACGTGTAAATAAATTAATAAAATTGTCCTAAGAAAATAAATATATTTAATTGCTAAATGAGAAAGTACAAAACATCTTTTGTGCATTCTCATCAGTGTCTTCATTATAGAGGGAAAATGTGCTTGTTTTTTACTGGAATTAAAAATTATTTTCTGGCATAAATGAATCATAATAAATTATTTGACACAAAGCCATAGAATACTGAGTTCAATGTCACTAAAAACGAATTGAAATGTTAACATGTCCAAGATCATTTATAAGCCATAGAAGTTAAAGTTTACATTGTAGATAATATATTTTTTTCTATATTTCTACATTCTAATTTGTACATTCGTCTAAAGGCTAAGAGAAACTATGAAAAATAAATTTTCACTTCGTACATTTTAAAGATTAAAATAGTGATTTGAAGCTGTATATTGTCATGATTTTGCAACAGTTCTTTAAGCTGGTAAATTTTATCTTAAAATTGAAATTATTCGCAAAAGTTCGCTTCTTATTTAAATACATTATTCGAATTCTTTCTTCAGTAGATTATAGCTTTATTATTATTTTATAGTGATTCTGATTTTAGATAGACGTTTACAATTACCATTACGTTTACAATGTTCCTTAATAAAAAAATAATAGGAATATTTTTATTAAGGAACTGGCCTATTATTGTATTTATTTACAATTGTCATTTAGCTATTAAAGAAATATTCATAACATCAAATGATAATTTAAAATCTGAGCAAGTAATTTCTTGAAAGATGAAACTGTTTCAATTCAAACGGTTGTTTACATATTCCATTAGAAATATTCAAATTGTAAAAACATCCTATATGTTCATAGAGAAAAATTAATACTTTAATAAGTTATTAATAAATTTTAATGAGTTTTTCTGTAAATTGTTCTTCTTTATTTATTTCTATCCCTTCTATAAGCTAGGCATGTCAGAGGGGCAACAGCTGTTCGATACTTTTGACATTTTTTGTAGACTTGTAATAATTGTCACTCACAAGATGTCAGGAGACTGTGAACGACACGGTCCACTGCTCTCTTGAATAACTTTTTAATGAGCAACATCTTTTGATAGAAAAAACTATTTTTTATTGTCTGAAGAGGGCAAAACCCAAAAGGGCAGTACTTTCAAGATAAAAAAAAATGTTGATCAATTTCGAAAGTTCGACACTATCTGGTAGAACTGTTATTTTCATCTTGTTCCGCTTAATCGAATCTAACTCGGTTGATTCAGATATCTTCCCAATCCTATCATTCAGTGCAATTCCACCATATTCTAGTTGACATGGAGCCAGGAACGCTTTGTAAAGGAAGGAGACAAGGACAGGGTGTCTATGCCGTTGACAGGTTCCCGGGGGGGCGAGTGTGATTGATGATGAGGTGAGAATCAAGTTGACATCTCGGTGGCTGTTTGTTTCTAGAGTTGTTTTAAGGGTGATTAACTGGCGGAGAACTGCGGTCGATGAAATGGTGATGAATCCGTAGCTGGAATTCACCTCTATCACTCAACAGAAGTGCATGGATACGGGTAACAAAGAAAAAAATAGATGGGATATCTAATAGTTATGCCAGATATGCATGGAAATTTATAGCTTATGAAAGAAAGTCTATATGATGGAGCTGGTGTCGCAACTGGCAGTAAGAATTATGAAACTCATCATATGAAGTCTTTGCATTCATTTTATGCGATATCCAAACAGATTCTCCAGGATGCTGTTACAATGCTTTCTCTGGAGTTCTGCTTTCTCTAATATTGTCTGTAAGTTTTTAAGTGTCAGACATCACAATATATTATTTAAGTACGATAAGCCATTAATCACGAAGGTCTGTCTTTCTTGTGAAGACTTGTAGTCTCAATGATAAGCTTTCTATTGCTGATGCGTGGCTGTTGGGAGAAGAGTTCTAAAATAACTCACCAAGAAGTCAGTCACTGGCCGTAAGCTATTTTTTGCAGGTGAGACTCTAATATCTTCTTAAAGACATGAGCATGTGTCCAGTAGGATGGTTGGCCAGACATCCGACGATTTCGAAGTAGAGTAGTGCTTAACAGGTACCTTGAACTGCCGAACTTCTAAGTAATGCCTTTTGAAGTCGGTGAAAATAGTTCGTATCATGATATGAATACAAAAGAATATTTTGAGAGTTTGGAATAATTCGATTATGGAATTTGTTCTTTTATCTGTGGCGGTTGCTTCTGAAACGCCAAAGCGTGAGATCAAAACAGGAAACAGAGTTTGAACGAATGTGATCTGATTTCAGTTCAAATCACGTGCGCGTCATTAATGAAGTGTGATAATCAATAATTATAATAAGTAATTAATTCGTCTAACACAATTTTAAAAAGGCAGCAGAAACGAATCTAAAAAGCGTTGCTATCGACACGCATTCATTTAAATGTATAAATGCTTCCACAGCACACAAAGCAAAATATAATTGCATGTTGGTGTAGAAACTCGGAGCTTATTAAATACAGTCATGATTCTTGCCACAAAAATATGCATTTATTTATTTATTAAAGACATAATGCTTCACCAGAAAAGGCATGGGAATATCCTCGCTCGTCTGTTTATGCATTTTATATTTTAATCACTAGGCAGTGATTAAATCATATATAATTAGGCAGTGATAAAATTTTTTTAATTTAATCACTGTCACTTTAAACTTTATTAAATGCAAAGAATAGCGATTTCTACAACGAACTATAATAAAAGTTTTCAGGATAAAATATGATATTTGTATCGTAAAGCTAAATCATTATTTATCATGAAATGTTCAAGGTGTGTACCTACTGTCGGAGTACTTTTTCTGAAAAAAAAAGGAATTTTTCATGAAAAACTTATATTTTCAATTACAATGGAGTATAAAACTGTGACTTTGAATGCCATTTTCATGGGCATTTTTTATTTTCCAAATTTTGGTCATATTTGGTCAAAATTTAGTAAAAATTGATGTTTACGCCAATCTTCCTATAACAAATTCGAATAAATATATTTCACTTTTTGTTTCAATAATACATTTGATACACATGTACCTGTGTTGTGTAGCAGAATATTTGCAGTACTTCTTAAAGTTACTGAGATATGCTGAAGTTTGTACACACAACATCACTTTTTCAAATAAAAATAGCTCTAAAATAAATAATTATATACTTAAAAGCTATATTTGATGTTCATAACATACCTACAGATGTATAGAACATTATGGTAAAATTTCACTTGAATATGTTAAAAACCTTCTTCAGAAATGAGATTTATCGCAATACAAAAAAATGAAAATAACAGTTTTCCAGGAAACGCAAATCAAGATTTTAAAGTTCCAAAAAATTATGTACATATTTTAACACCTTAAATATATTTGTAAGTCACGCCTTCTTTGACTTGTTAATTAAATTTTTAATTAATCTTCCTTTCTTTTCTTTATTATTAATTTTGATTTTTTTATCTTCTAATATTTTTCTTAATATATTTGCTTTGAGCTCTACTTGTCGCTTTGATTTCTTAATTCTCTCATTATCAATTTCTTTGTAGTTTCTTTTTTATCATTTATGGTTCAAGTATTATGATAAGATAGTTAACCCTCGAGCACGCGCATTCCTTATACTTTCTCGTGGACACTCATCTATCCTCGCAGGACCCCGGATCCTGTTTTTTCAACAGAAAGAGCAGAAAAATAACACTTATTTTAATAGGAAACATTTGTTGCGCTAGTGTACAGAATATGAGATATTAATAAAATAATTTTCAGATAAACATTGTCTAGGAAGCTCATTAAATTGAAGAATATTGATGAATGGTTGTACTTCCAAGGTATTTAATAAAATGTTGGCTTTCCCGTCCAAAATTACAGAAATTATCCTGGATATAAGTATTAATGCACCATCTGTCTCATCGAAAAGCATTTCCAAGATTTTTGAACCGATTATACAACTTTTGCTTCACCACAGTTTTCCGGCAGTTGTATGACAGCGTTGTGTGTAAAAGTTCTCATATTTTTGCTAGTTTCTTTTTTACACCGTTTGTTAATTCCACCTATCTTACAGTTTACTACACCGTTTTTCAACTCCATCCTTTTTCTAAATAATCGTTGGACTATCGTTAAATATCAAATTCATTGTTTAATCCCTTTTGAGAATTGGACTTACAATATCTAATTAATTCAACAGCAAAAATTACTTTATTTTCTTTGGTTACGATTCTTAATTAGTTGATTTGAAGCTAAAAGCTTTTCTAATCTTTACATCTAATACTTATTGTTCGAATAGCGATAAATTGTCGAGATCTTTCTGTTCTCTTCAGCAATCCTACGCAGGAGCGCGCATCGTGCATCGGAGGCCTGACCGTCTGTTTTCTAAGATAATAAATGTGGGGAAATTCTTAAAATACCAATTGTCAGCAAGTACATGACCCTTGATGCAGCTACTATGAATCTGGAATTTTTTCGTTGAGGGTTAATTTTCTGTAATAAATTCTTGCAGGCACCGGGCCTCGCAGAATCTTTTTACCGCTCTTTTACCTTTTGTTGACCTTGCTTTTACCATCTCTAAACAATTTCAAACGAAAATAAGCTTCACTTACTGTTCAAAACTAAAAGTCAAGTTGTAAAGTAACTGAGAATCAAATAGAACGCGATCGCATGTAGAACACAAACAACGTGTGAATAATCAAAATATCACCAATCTGTAAATCAAAATTTAAGTAGATAAACTGTTGCCAAATACGCCAACAACTATAGTAAATAAATAAATAAAACTTCATTCGACATTTAAAAAGTAAATTAGGCATTCACATTGCGTAAGAGCAAAGGAACAACTGTTTAGTTGCATTGTTTACATTTCTATGGCTTAGTTTCGTTTCCGAAAACTTCACTTCCGGTTTATAATTAGGGCAATAACTTTGCTTCTAATTCACGTAGAAACAAAGGCGAACCATTTTTGGAATCCTAAATGTGTGGGCGTTAATAGAATATAATAAAAAAAATTCGAAAATTTTCAAGACAGCATGATTTTTGGGTAGGCACATACCTCAAATGTAAAATTTATATAATAATTTTTACATTTAAATAAGTGATTTTATATCCAAGTAATTTTTTGACTGACCAAAGAAGTGATTTTGTTATATACCCGCTTAAAGTCTTTTTAACACCTTGGTATATTTTAAAATTATAAAAGAGGTAAATTATAGCCAAAGAGAACGTTAGAACTCAGAATGTATTTCTGTTGTTGTAAGATCAACGCTCACTTACCCATCCTTAGCTTAATATCAACTAAAAATCAATTATTTTTATGACGCTGTTGCGTAACGCAAACACTATGAATGTGACAGAGACTATGAATATTGACAATAGACGATCAGTTATTAAAGCTATATTCGCTCTCATTACATTATACTATAGGGCCACAGCTTTACCAGGAAACTGTTGTGGATAATTAAATGCATTATGATTCTCCAATACATCGGTGTCCCATTAGTTTGACAAATAATAAGGATGACACATTCTGTGGGATTGAATGTGGATCATAATGCGGGCGGTAGCTCAAATAGATATAGAGATGCGATGGCCCAAACGCCAATAAACATGACTATTGTGAGTAAAATAGGTTTGGGTCCCTCATACAAATGAATGCTAGCAAAACATTGGGTGAAATTTTATGCTTAGAAAGCAAATATAATTTTCGATAAACATACGTATATTAATAATGACACTTTTTAATATGTAAGAACTATCCTATTATAGTGAATATAAAGTAGTTTCATTTCAGATTCTCTACACTATTATGATTTTAAGGAAGAATAAACTCTTTGTGAAAACTTATTCCGTATAATATAACAAAAAGAAATAATATTGGGAATCCCCTTGTTAAATTTTTTAATATTACGAAATTTCTGTTTAACGGTGTTGGTCAAAATATCTTTAAATATAAATAGTTACTTGATTATTAATTATTATTTCATTATGTTTCATCGGTTAATTTCCCTCTCAAAGAAAAAAAAGAAAATGTAATAAATT
The DNA here is from genome assembly GCA_013235015.1 of Araneus ventricosus. Classification (NCBI taxonomy): domain Eukaryota; kingdom Metazoa; phylum Arthropoda; class Arachnida; order Araneae; family Araneidae; genus Araneus; species Araneus ventricosus. The sequence continues at coordinate 784,680 of BGPR01000292.1, forward strand.
ATTTTTACTAAAAATTGCATTAAAAGCATTAGTTTGAAATGTAAAATATATTTATTAAGTAAAGCTTTCTTATTTAATTTCGTGAAAAAGAAAATTTTTTTTACTAGAATTGATTAAATTATTTTTTTTGTTTTAAATTATACAATTCCCAAGAATTCTGTAACGGTGTAAGTCTGATTATCCGCACCATCAAGAATTATCTTCCACTCCTCAAAAAATATTTTGGTAGGTATTACTCAATATTTTTGCATTTTACAGATCTTTGCTTCAAAAATATTACTTTCACTATGCCGTTTTTATAGAACAAAAAAAAGAACACAATAGCTGAAATTTATACCTTTCAGAGATAAATTTGCGCATCATAAGACTTAATGATCACATGCTTGAAATGTCTGAATTAAAGCATATTTCTACCTCTCCTCCGCAATAAAACTTTCTAATTTTTCCTCCTGCATTTACACAAAAATAATTTCATGAATTGAGAGATAACCGGGTGCAAAGTTAAGGTTAAGGACAATTAGGAAAACTTCAATCTTCAAGTGGAAAATTGCAATCGTCTTTATTTTAAATGGCAACTTAATAAAAGATTATTTATTTCAAAATTCACATGTAAAGCGGTTGTCTTCTTCCTCCGCGCAAATTTCGTGAGCACAGCTAAGACAGTTTTTACATTAGATTAACCATTCTTCTTTATCTAAATTAGAAAATTCATCATTAAAATATAAACAATCAACGTCTGATATGTTTTTATCGTCTTAATCGGAGTAATCCTCAAAACTGACTGTCCCGGTCTTGTGCCACTTGGATTGCCCGGTTTCCCCCCGAGTGCAGAGGTTATGAAAAAGGAAATAGAACACCTCAATTATTGGAGTAAATCCTTATTGTTTGATAGGGTATAAATCCTTAGTAAACGTATAATGGTAAATCCTTAGTATACGTACCAAAAATGGTTTTTAAAAGTTTAATGATTTTTAAGTAAGGATAATTTAAAATCAAACGAACATTAGAGAGCTGACGTGTTCAAACAAATAAACCTTCATAGAAGCAGTGAATTCAACAGCTGCAACACACCACTATGACTGTTCCTTTTTCTTGACTAATAGAGTGTAATTAAGTTTCTGTCCGTTGGAAAGAGGAACTAATATTTCCTACCCCACTACGCGATTTTACCATATATAACGATTGTTTCATTCATTTTCAAATAGAAATTGCTAAAAATAATTGTGAATATAAACCCTTACTTAATTACAATCTAGTTTTCATAATAGTCCTCTTAAAAATTTAAATTTTGCACTAACGTATCTGAGAAACTGGGAAATATATACTTGAGACTTTTCATGTCGGTATTGAGGGCGCGCAAACTGGAAAGTTTAGAACGCAATTTTAGCGTTCACGCCAAAATCGTTTAAAAGGATCATTTTAAGGTTTATGAACAATTGAAATTTGATAAGCTTTGAATATTTACTTCAGTATATTACTTTAAACAGCAACAGATTTTGTAATTTTATCGAAAGACTAACATGCTTATTTACAACATATATTTGCAGTTCTTCTTTTATTTCCAAATAATGATGATGTTAAGAAAAGTTATTTTCATTTAGAAATGTATCATTTTTAACATGAAATAAATGTGTAAATATCGGGTAGCATTTATGAAACATGAAACGTTATTTGAAATCCAATAATATCATTCGTTCTTCCTTTAACTCTCTTTAGAGTTGCATCAAATTGCTTCCCACGCATTGTAACAAAATATGAATTAAAAAAATTAAGAAATAGTTTAGGTTAATTGGATTTCATTTCAGGCACAAACTGTTACGGCTGTTAGTGCAGATAGCTGCTTGGCCCGGCGATGCACGGACTATCTCGAATAATGTGCCATTCTCTGTAGGAGAGATGAAGTGAGGCCATGTGAAACATGCCCAGCATTTTTTCTTAAATAAATAAGGAGAGCTGTTCAAACATTCTGTCCGCGAAACCGCGTCGAAATAGAGTTATTTAAAAAATTATACCGTTATTTTGTAAAAAAAACTTTATACTGTGTCGTGGCGAAATGAATGGTCTATACGATTCCGGAATTATGTTGTGTCTGACTTTACTACTGAGGAAAGGACACATTCTCAACATTCTCTCCTAAATAAATAAGGAGAAAAGAGATGTTCAATCAGTCCGTCCTTATAAAATCGCAAAAAATTAAAAAAAAATTGCTTTGTAAAATTCCGATACCAGAACTATTTTTTTTGTCTGACTTTAGTGCGTAAGGAATGAGTAAAACAGCGTTGATCGGAATCCATATTTTTTCATATGCCCGCCTCCAGTTTATATACGTATGAAGCAAGATGCACTGTATAATATTTTTAGTAAAAACCCTATTTCGGCGATTTACTTTTCCCTGTTTCTTTTATGTCAATTACCAAAACCCGCACACAACACTATCCACATTGACTTCTTGCATTGTTCAGGTTTCCATATTACTTTGTTGTTGTTATCAACAATGAAACAGAAACACCCAATTAAATATTGTTTAAACAATGAAAACGGTTTGAATTGCGCTGCAAAAATGAAAAGTATTGTTGTAAATTAGTCTTTGATTAATATATTTTTCACTAATTAAAATTTCGGAATTTAAATGGCCGAAATGGATTCCTTGGATTATTCCCCATCTTTTGGTACCTTCTTTGCAATTCTCCGATCAGCGGTTCGTGAGAAAATGGTCGGAAATACCTACATTCACACATACATACAAACGAATTTTAACAGTGTAGATATATGTAGAAATTTCGAACTAGATTGGAAATGTCAGGTTAAAAATAAAAGGGTTGCTGTTAGTTTTTCGAACCAGAAAGACAATATTCTTGTTCCTTATAGACATCAATTTTCCAGATGAAGCACACGTTCACAATGGTGTGTCGTTCATTAAACATGGTGAAGAAAAGAAACGAGAATTCTTTCTTGAAAAATATTTGCATTCAGAATTGTAGTTTTTTAGCAACCATTGTGCTAAAACTTGTTAATTTCCTTTTTTATGTTAATATGTTATTATGTTAATATGTTATTATGTTAATATGTTTATTATGTTAATTATGCTATTAATTAATTGTATTAATTATTTAATTAATTGTGTTATGTTTATTATGTTAATATGTTTCGTTGTTATGTTAGTTTTTACTTATTAGTTAGTTGTTGTGTTAATTTCCATTTAACTAAATTGCAACCAGAATTGTTCATTTGTGTGAAGTCCGTGTCAGTCCATCCATTTGCATGTGAATACGGTAACTCCAAAACGCCGCGAGATGCACGGACGGAATATGGCACTTTATTTGATCATCAGAATTACAGATTTGTACCAAATGATGATTTGATCAGAATTACTTGATGATACTGAATCATCAAATGATGATTACACGAATCATTATGATGATTACATAAATTATGATGATTATGATAATTACATGAATTATGATGATTATGATGAATACATGAGTTATGATGATTATATGAGTTATGATGATTATATGAGTTATGATGATTACATGAATTATCATCAGAATTACATGATTACAAATGATTACTTGATCATCAAAATTGCATGATAACCACTTGATGATTTGATCATCAGAATTACATGATGACCAAATGATGATTGATCATCAGAATTACTGGATGGCCAAATGATGATTTGATCATCAGAATTACTGGATGGCCAAATGATGATTTGATCATCAGAATTACTGGATGGCCAAATGATGATTTTATCATCAGAATTACAGATTTGTACACAATTTTTGATCAGTTGCTTCAAAAGACTGTTTGTTCCTGTCTATTCGCCGGCACGTGAACGAGATACAGTTCGTTAATATCAAAAATAAGGCCGAGCACGGGGCAAGGCCAAAAACAGATAACGCGCTTTGGTTCACTGACTTTCACAGGAAAAGAATTCCGAGGAAACATCGAATATAAATGAAGTCCCTCAGTTTTCCTCCAGTCAGCTATCTAGGGGAGCCACGGAGAGGCAGCGCGTACCTTACAGTTCAGAGAGGCTATATATTGCGCGTCATGCACCGCTGCGACAAAGAATTGCAATAGGTCACTTCCCCCTTTCCCACCCACCTCCCGGCAATCCTGATCTTTTTAGGATGCCAACTGTGCCTCCAAGCCCAGGGCTTGGCAAAGCACATAAACGTCTCTCTTCCGGACAGTTGGGACGTCCTCCGCATTCAACAACACTGCATGGGGTGGAAATTCCAGCCTGGCGTCTAAGCCAAGCCTTTTGCAGAAACTCCAAACAAGTGGATTGCGCACTGTTGGAGCAGCATGCCGCTTTGTCAAGCTACCCTCCACAACCAACTTGGCCTTCCAATCCAACGCCTGACCTAACAGCCGTGACTGGACGACCGGGACAGCAGACTGCTTCATTGAACAGCTTTCATCATTAGAACCAGGGCTCATTTCCTCCCAAGCAGACATCATCAAACTCAGAGTATACTTGAGGAGTTCCCCAAGTATTCCGTATCCCAAAATCGGAAGAACGAAAATGTATTCTCCGAAGACTGCCACTTGGATAGAGCAGAACAGCACCTGAAGAAAAACAGAAACAAATATAAAAGTCTCCATCGCTTTTCTTCAAAAATAAAATCGCAACAACCTATAAAGTAATAGAATTGTCAATACATGCCAGACTTTGCATTTCTCTGGTATTTATATTTTTTATTAATCATTGTTTTGATTCTGTAAGTGTCGTTGTATTGTTTTCTGTAAGCGTCTTTGTATTGTTCTTGTACGAGTAAAGTGTTTTATTATTGTTTACAAGTTTCAAACAAATTGTTCACAATATATGAAGAATACATTGTTTCATGTTTTAGGAAGCCGTACCAAATAATTGTTTAATTTTGTTTGGCAGTTTACACAACTCGATTTCTGCAGCGATTGAGTGAAAAACAAGGAATTATTTCTTGAAATATATATCGTTAGTTATTTTTTTGTAATTTAAAGCAACAAAGTATACCTCAGTATCAAAATTAAATTGTATTCGTTAACATTAAATTCAACTTTCGTCAGTATCCTCGATTTAATTTATGTTATAGATAACTTTATCATTCTGCTTTAACTATGTCTAAAATAGCAATCCTAAATCTCTGAAATGTATAATGATGGATGTTAAATTAAAGATTAAAAAGTGCAAAATAATAAAAAAATAAGTTTTTTTAAATGTTTTTATGTGCACTAATACATTAATTATTTTTGTTATTATTTTATTATCAAAAATCTGGAGGTGAAACCAAACCGTAAAAACTGGAGGCGAAAAAGCTGATACTGATACAATAAGGAAACTAATACACCATAAACACCATTAAAAAGAGATTTACCAAAAAGTATTCCAAAATGTACAGTAAACGAAAAACAGTAAACCAAAATGTACAGTAGAATCTCTAAACCGGGAAGCGAATACTCTGAAAACGTGTCGAAGCTCTTCGTGATTACTTAGAACACCAAGAAGATAGTAACTGAGATGGGAAATTAATCATGAGAAATTTTCACAGCATCATTCGGCGATAGGCTTTTTGAGCTGTCTTATTTCAACCAATAATAAATTTTGTAAGTGCTAACTTTTTAAATATAGTACCTACTCTTTCAGTTTCCTGTATAATGGTTTATTTTACGAAGGTGATAAAAATTCCAATTTACTTCATATACTATTTAAAACAGAAAAGAAAATAATATTAAACGAAATTAATCCAAAATAAAAAAAAATCAAAGTTAATAAAATACAAACAAAGCATCTGGAATTTTCTGGGGCTCATGTGACCACCGAAGAATTTCAGAATGAGCATTTGGGAACGCAGAATGAGTATTTTTTCATAAGTTTTTTGGGTAACTTTTTCTTCACTCTGGAATTTATAGTTGGTCACATGGGTCCCAGAAAATCCTCTTCGATTAATTTTCTTGATATTTGTCTGAATCCATTACAGAAAAGATTTCCTATTGTAATATATTAGAATTCCAGCAGGTGTGTGACACCTTGGAAAAGTACATCTTCCCGATTCAGTTTATAGTTTCTATTGATATTTTTCGACCTTGTGCAATTTTTGCCTTATTTTTACATTTTGTTTGGTTAATTATCGAACCAATTTACTTAAAGTATTTTCATCGCAGCTCTTCACACTGTTTGCTTTGATTTTAAGAGAATTGATAAAAACAATATTCTACTTTTGGAAAAAAACAGCCGCCTTCGGTAAACCGTAATGGCAAATTGGCGGTTGTAGAGACTGCCAAAGTTTAATTTTTCGATTACTCTCGAAAATGGAGGGTGGTAGGTGACAAGCAACACTTTATGACATATCTAGAGGTCAAAAGCTTCAAAACAAAATAAAAACTGATGAAATCGGTCCAGTGGTTAAGGCTTCGTCTTTCCATGATTTTCCCCCGTAGAGAATGTACAGTGGAGTAGTGCTTTATTTCTATTTCTCTCGAAAATGGACGGGAGTGTGTGTGGGAGGTAACCCCTGATGACATATAGAGGCCTCATAAGCTTCCATATGAAATAAAAATTGTTGAAATCGGTTCAGTGGTTGGGGCTGAAGTACTGTCTCATGATTTTGTCGGTTACTTGAAATACATCAATTTTCTGCTTTACAGTGCATTCATAACGGCCTGTTTCACAAAACTTTACTTTTATTTTGCTTACATTTCTGATCTACGCCCATTTGTTCACATTTGAAATGCCGCACAGATTAAAACGTAGTGATAGTCGTTACTTCACTACAGTTTGATGAATAGGATTTTCTGAGCCCAGAATACTCACGCGTATTTAAACGGCGAGGACGCGCGTTCCTTACACTCACTCCAAGACGCGCGTCGGGCTTCATATTCCCGGGGTTCTGTTTCTTTTAACAAAACGCGCGTACAATTACATTTACTTTAAAAGGAAACATTTGTTGCACAGAATACAAAGCATTAAAAAATTTTAGATAAATCTTGTTTGGGGAGAGCATTAAAATGAAGAAGATCGGTGAATGCTTGTACTTCCAAATGTATTTATTTTCCAGTTCAAAATTACCTGAATTCGTCTGGTAATAAGTATTAATGCATTTCTGTCTCAGATAAGCATTTCCAAGAATTCTGAACAGATAATGCTTCACCAAATTTTTCGGGTAGTTTTATGACGACGTTGGGTGTAAAAATTATCATATTTTTGTGAGATGCTTTTTTACATCAATTGTTAATTCCAGCTATTTTACCATTTACTACAATCATTTCAAACTCCAAGCTTCTTCTAAATAATGGTTGGATTGACAAATACCCAATTCATTGTCTAATTTATTTTCATAATTCTTCTTTTGATCTCTAACTTGTTGAAAATCAACAATTTCTTTATTTTCTTCATTAATCGACCCTTAATTATTTGATATTTCAGATAAAAGCTTTGCCAATCTTCCTATTTCATACTTACAGTTTAAATACCGATAAATTGTTGCGATCTATCTGTACTCTTTAGCCGTCCTACACAGATGCGCTCGCATCGGGCTTCAGCTGCCCGACAGTCTGTTTTCTGAGATAACAAATGAGGGGAAATTCTTGAAATATTTGTGGTCACCAAGTAAATGACCTTGATTGCAGCTGCTGTGAATTCGGTGGTTTTTTTGTTCAGAGGTTAATTTTCTGTAATAAATTTTTGCAGCCTCCGGGCCTCGCAGGCACGATGTGCGTCCTCCCGGGTTAAGAACACATATTAGCAAACAACATCTAATTTATAACTTTTATTATTAAAATTTTAAAGAAAAATTCATGCAATTCTCTATTTGAATCAAAAGCGTTCAACTCTATATCTATCTCTACTAATAATAAAGGAGAATGTGTTTATGTGTTGATACTCTAAAGGTCAGAGCATTGGATCTAGAGTTACCAAATTAGGTGTCAATATATTTTTCAATATATGCCAATATATTAGGTGCCAATAAGTAGAAATGGGCAACTCGAAACGATTTTTTAGATCTTTAATTTATTAAAAATTAAGCAATTTGTGTATAATTTAATACCATTAATCAGCTAACATTTTATTTTTAGTGATACATATTTTTTCATATTTTTTTTAAAATTTTTACGATAAATTTTCGACAAAAATTTTATGGTTGCAATGAAATTAAAACCAGTTTCGTTGTTTCTATATATACAGACAACCCTCAAAGGCCCGAACCAGATGTTAGCTGTAACAGAGAGTTCACTATATCCTATTTTTTAAATATAGGTTACACAAGATTTCATGTACCAATTCATTCATGTGTTGCAAATTATTATACCACATTTCTATTAGTAATGGCTATAGTAAATTGAAATAAATAAACATTTAATAGCGATATTAATTGTACTTGAATTTAAATATGAAAATAAATATTTTTTTTAAAAAATCAATGTTTCATGTCCTCTTGGAAAGTCTGAGATTCCGAAAACTGTCGAAAAGGTTAGGCTGAAGAATGAAATCAAATTAATAGCGGGTATTCCTCAAATGATTGATGAAAGTTCGACTTTAAAATGATAGTTGAAACATGAGATGAAGGAGAAATGATCTTCATTTCTCCTTCATCTCATTCGAAAGAATTCGAAAACGAAAGAAAATCAAGCGCGAGTCGCTGGTTTCGAAGGAAAATAAGTAAATTATTTGTTGCGCTTTTCGATGACATTGAAGTCCAAAGTTAAAATAACTTCAAAACTGTGGGGGTTAACTTTGTATATATTTCAATGCATGAAATATACATATCAATTTGGCAAAGGAAGTGGAATGAGAGATAAATATTTTGAATCGTCTTCGTTGATGTGGATCTTTAAGTTCGATGTGAATCTACGTATAATGTATTTCGATCCGTTTAAAATAAAAATGGCTCATAGGGAGTTTGATTTTCGTTCTATTTATGTTTCGGAAGGATATATGATCTCATGTTTTGAAATTTAACTCCATTTTCGTTGAATAGAAATATGTAAAAGGGAGACTATGCTTTTTTCTTATTTCAAAGAAAACCATTTATATATAGGATAACAAAGTAAATTTATGAGCATAGAGTGCAAAATATTATATACAACTATTTGAATGTCTCTTCTGAATGACAAGTAAAAAGAGATTTCAAAAAAACATCATGTCGATTTTGTTAAGAAATAATGAAACTTATTACAGGTTTTTAACGAAGAATGGGTGATGAAATTATTGAAGCTTTCGGTAAAAAGAGATATTCTTGCGACTGAATATGTAAAATAACTTTTTACACATTTCTGATAAATTGTTACGGATACTTATTCCTGCCAGTTTCGATTAAATATCTGAAAAGGTTAAAAAACGAATAAAAAGCTTGAAATTATTACTAATTACTTACTTATTAATATAATTAAAGCTATTATTATATTTATTATTATAAATATAAATATAATATTTTCTTAATTATATATTAAGAAAAAATTAATTATTTTCATTAACAACATCGAGGTTCAGAAGAAATGACATTTTTCATATAGTTTCGGATATTATTTAAAATAAAACCAAAATTCTATTTTTGGGAGGATTATTCTTTCATCTTTAATAATGTTATTACATATAGAAAAAATATAAACAGTTTTTACAAATCCTTTACTTACAATACAGTAACTTTAGCCAAAAAATGGGTGTTTCTTCGGAAACATTTTAACTCGAGGTTTTTCTTCACAGGAAGCTTCTTTATATCATTCTAAATGATATCTCAGAAGTCTCCGACATTCTGCTTTACAGTTCCAATATTTTTAGGGGAGCGATTTTTAGAAAACTGTGTCTTCGAAATCTGGTCATTTTCTTCGGAAAGACTTTCAAACCAGGCTCTTTTTTTACATAGAGACCTTTTCTTATCTCATTTTAAATAATATCTGAAAATTTCTCGACATTCTGAAATGTGGATTCATTTTTCCTTTGGGGGGGAGCGAGTGTGGGGGAATTGTATTTTAGCAATTTGGGAAAGTGAGGTATCGTTTTATATGCATTTTTAACGCTGAATTGAATGAAACAGGAATTTCATTGATGTGATGATCACTTTGGAAGTCAAAAGGGTTTTTTGTTAAAGAAAAATGCACAAAGATGCACTATTTCACATTGTATTTATTACAGATTATTAATAGAACTAATATATTTACAGATATATAAAAATGTATACAGATATAGAAGTAAAGACTGATAAATTATTACATTAGTTATATCTCGTTTGTCATAAAGTTTCAACAATTGTTCATTGGGAATAATCAGAATAGTTGCACCACATGATAAATAAAATGATTCCCTACAAACTGTGCCAAAGCTGAAAGAGATACCAAGTGCCTAATCAAAAATATAAGAGCTATTCAAAAATATACAAATACCGATCAAAATTTAGGATAATCGGGGTGTTTAAGGATTGAAAAAAGTTTATTGTGGAAACAATATGATTGCAGCCCAACAAATTATCTCCAGTCGGCGGAATTCAGATGGCATGTGGATTTATCTATACTTATAAAAGGCAATGTTTGTGTGTGTGTGTGTGTCTGCGATGTCCAGACGAATCTATCGCACTTACAGCTATGAAATTTGGCACACAGGTAGTCGTAATGGTGACTGAATGCACCTCGAAGCCGAAATTTTAAAATTTGATCTAGAAATTTTTTTTATTTAATGTTTTGTGTTGTTTTGGTTGATTTTTCGCACTAATTTCTCAATAGAATAGTTTCGAATAACTGTACGACAAAAATAGATACACCATCGGAAAGAGCAGACAATTTCCGTTCTAATGAAGTTAGTTTCGAATTTTTAACGTAATGTACTGAATTTTGGGAATTTTTGTAAAAATAGTCACTTTTCGAAAGTAAAATTTTCTGGAATCCTTAAAACTCTTGCATCCGATGTTCTAATAAAGATATCATTTTGAAAATTTTTCAGCTTATAACTGCAACGGTTCTGTCGGATTTTAAACAAGAATGGTTAAAATATCTTTTTTCGTTTTTTTAAAATTAATTTTTTCCTGGTAGTTGAAAGATATTTTCCCTCTAGGGAAGCTTCCGCCCACGACAGCTCTCAGGAACGTTGCGGGCAATTTCATTGGCTGACGGGCCAGGGTGACGTCATTAATATCACGTTCTGCGAGGAGATGATTTATTTACTCGCTTACTTCGATTATTATTTTTAAACGTGTCTTAACTTATTTCTTTGCCTTTCATACTTTGCTTGCGGTGTAATAAATATCAGATTGTAATTTTTTAACATTGCTTGGATTTAACGGTACTCGGTCGAGAGGAAAAAGAGGCGGACCAACTCAATAATATATATATTTCTGTTTTGATTTCGTTTTTAAAACTTTCATATATATAATTGTATATGGGCTTTTTTTTATTTTGTTGAAGTCCCGATTCCACGGGCAACGCCGTGCGCGTACATAGAGCTGTTGACATAATATTAAGAGCATTACGAATCACGCGTCGTGTGCCTACCTTTCATAAACAGTCCTATAAATGTTTAATACCATTTAAACTACGTTGTTATATGTTCTCGAAGATGGTCTCAAATATGTCCATTTGATCAACCCGTTTACATCAACGCAAATTAAGTCGTTGCTTCATCCGCTGAAAAATATAGGGTCTCCAAAATAGTTGTATGACTAGGAGGTTTTCATACGGGCATGGCATTTCTTGGATCGGTTGGCTTCATCATGGTCGGGGTAGTGGCCTTAAGGCAGTAGTAACTAATATTTACGCTTTTCATTCTTCATGCTGACAGGCCATACTTACTCTTGAGATGTCAGAGGCCATATACTTCTGCTCTGTCTAAAATATTTTCAGTGAAATTAATCTGTCTAGGGAGGAACAACAATTCATGGGCGCTTACCCTAATAACCTGAATGAAGAAACGCCTTAAATTTCAACACTGAAAATAAATGTTCCCAATTAAAAGAGAGAGTTCGAACTTCGAGATTATGGATCCAGTATTTGGACATGATGTTAATCCTCAAAGAGTTTATTAGAACAAAGAGAATGGGGGAATGAACGTCATATTTGTCTGCAATAAAGATGATAATTCCGTATTTACATGCCACAGCACATCTTCTTGTATACCAAAAGTGACCAGTTGTTTGTACAATATATGGAAAATTTGGGAAGCACAATGGATGCAGACACCTTTAAAAATTACTGCCGATATCTTTACTGTTAAGCGATCAGAAAAATTTTTTAGTGGAATCTCAAGTGATATGGTAATAGAACAGTCGCTCATGAAATCTTCAAATAGTCAAGGAGGCTTTGTGCACGGAAGGAGTACAAAAGAGAGTATTTTAACTCAGTTCGTTGTCGGTTTGTTAAGTGCGAGATATTTCTGAAGGACTTCAAAACTTTTGTGGAGTTTCTCTTTGTAAGTGGAAAACAACATGTGGATGCACGGAAATCTCGAGTCAAACTGGACCAATAAGATGACAAGAAATTATAAAAGTGGTTTTGAGATCACAATCATTTTCCAATAGAAAAAGGATTGTGATTTTGTTTTTATTAACGAGGACGACACCTGAGCTGGCACCCCCTCTCAAAACTTCCGCGCCACACGAAAAGTAGGGTGTTTGGCCACTACGTATGATTTAGCGTGCAACAGGCCCCATACACGACGAATCTTTAGTCGAATCGGGTTTCGAGCCTGCGCGGTGGCCTAACAACATGGCTTGAAAATAAACTTAATCCCGAGGAATGGGGGTGGAAATATGACTGATAATTTTTAGTTCCCATTCGAACAACGTAGGCACCTGCTCCAGGTTCTCTTTTAAACATGATTTTCTTTTCCCGTTATAAAGGTTGCGGTAGTGAGTGTGGATATCGAAATTTGGGGTTCCACTGCTCCATTGCTTGTGCAAATTGTCACGGACAATTCTGTTTAAACGCGGCAAAAATAGAGAGAATCCATGAATGAGGAATGATCATGAGGAACGAAGAAATATACGTGACAAACGAGATAGACCTGATGCAATTATTTATTCAACAAAAATACCCTTGTGACTTGCAAAATACTCTTCATATAAATGTGCATCCTGTTTCATTCAATTAGGCGTTAAAAATACATATAAAACTATACTCCACTTTCCCAAATTGCTAAGATACAATTTTCTCCCACCCCACTCCCCCTCTTCCTCTCCCCAAAAGAAAAACGAGAAGCACACTGCAGAATGTCGAGAACCTTTCAGATATTATTTAAAATGAGATAGAAAAAGATCTCTACGTGAAAAAAGAGCCTGGTTTGAAAGTTTTTCCGAAGAAAATGACCAGATTTCGACGACATAGACTTCTATCCTTCGCCTCCTAAAATTATGGAAAGCGTACAGCAGAATGTCAGGGAATTTTGAGATACCATTTAGAATGACATGAAGAAGGTTTATGTGAAGAAAAACCTTGGGTTAAAATTTTTCCGAATGAAAATGCTAATTTTACTGGACTATTACAGATAAGTTCAGGTTCTGTTTCATTATTTTGTACTTTAATATTTGTCAAAACTCTTTCAAGATTATATTCAAAAATTATCCATAAGCAATATTCTTAAAAATATTATAAATTATTAAGTAATTGTAATGTCGAAATTCTGTTGCTTCATGGTCGAAACTACATTTTTATGCTATGTCCTTTATTGGGCAAAAAATTAATTTTTTCTTGAATTCTGGACTATAAATTTATTTTAATACTTTCTATAAAGTTCAATTCGAAACAATATAGTTGGAGATCGACCGTGGACGATAAATTTAAATTCTCATTAAAACTGAAACAAGATTCAGTATACCTCTCTCTAATTTCCAGATCTCGGAGATGTGAAGAGATTTCAGACAAAAATGTACACTGATTTTACGCTCATAATGAATCTTTAACTGAATGGTCAATTGGTGATAGGATTATCCGCTAATGAAGCAATGGCTTACACGCCAAATCACCAATGCCAATTTCAGTCAGGCTGTATTTGCCTGGGAACATTTTGTTTGTGGTCATTTTCCTTAATTTCAGAGCAAATGCAAATTCCAAACATTTTTAATGATTTATTTTAAAATTTGTAAGAGTGAAAATGCATGAAGTAGTTAACAGATATGGCAAAAAATAAATTTTCTATTTTATTTTCTATTATATATATATGCTGACAGAACTTTGATTCGCAGTTCGTAATACCATTTAAATTATGCTTCAAACCATTATCCGATTGAATTTTTGAATATTTGCTGAATATTCTGAATTTAAAGGTTTGTGTATGTTAAAGGTCATAACAGATAAATTCTTATAACATTATAATTTATTATTGTCTCTTCCATTAAAATGAAAGAGAGAACACTTTAAAATTTTCTGTCTAATTTTACAATATGAAAGATTTTTTAAAAACATTTTTGTGTTGTTCATTCAAAACTCATAACGCTCGTAAGTACAAATTAAAAGTCGTAAAAATTCCATAGTTCACGAAAAGACAAGATTAAAAGCTTAATTGTATCACTGAAAGACACTTTTGCTCAGGTACCACAAGAAACAAATTATGAAAAGAATG
>BGPR01000293.1:0-15831 GCA_013235015.1 Araneus ventricosus
GGTGCAAAAAAGAACATGCTAATTTAATTGGAATGAAATAATAACACCTCCTTTTGCATTAGAAAAGAAAAGATTCCGTTTAGTTTCAGTATTACTGTGTGATTCACATCCAGAGAAGAACACCAAAATGGGTTTCTTTCTTAAAATATTCCTCAGAATTAAATGCTTATATTTATACATTATTTTTGTATGCACATTTAAAATTGAGTTGTTATACTTTTCCTTAAATCTTAATGGGGAATTGAATTGTTTTATATCTGTAATTGTATTATTATTGAAAATTCTTGTTCTCAAGCAAAAATGAGTGAGGAAGTAAATGTTTCATCACTCATTTCAATTTATTAAACAGAAACTATCTACTATCTTTTGGTACTTCTGAGTATATATGTAATCCAGTGAAATCAATAATATGCTAATCCTAGCAAACTCTGTTGACAATGCCAGCCTCAAATCTCTGTAGAATTTTCCTCTTGATGCTTATAACAGAGTCTATATTTTCTTCTTGATGAAAAGCTCTTTTTTATCGTTTTATAATTCACTCACATCTACGCGCACGGTGTTGCCCGTGGAATCAAGGACTTCAAGAAATTTTCGACTGCGTCCAGAGAAGGAAGAAATAAATCACGGCTGTTTTTTTATTTTCCGCCAGATGGCGTAGCCATAGGCGAAAAGTGCAAACGAGCTTGTTCTTCACTTTCGACATTCGAGAAAAAATTCTGCACCCCATCCAGCAGATAAATTAATCTAAAATCAGAAGAAATAAAATATTTACTACCTCTTGTTTTAAATCAAGAAAATAATTGATTTACAACCAAAAAAAAATTTTAAAATTATGTCTTTTTATTAGAACATCAGATGCAAGAGTTTATGAATTCCTGGAAAATTTTTATTTTACGAAAAGAGACTATTTTATAAAATTCACTAATTATAAATTCAGTAAATTATAGAGAAATTCAGAAACTACTTCATTAGAACGGAAATCAATGAGCCTTTCCGATGGTGTATTATATTTTTTCGAATACAATTATTCAAACCCATTCTATTGAGAAATTAAAGACGAAAAAAAATCAGCCAAAAACATACCAAAACGTATTAAATAAATTTTCTAGATCAAATTTTAAAATTTCGTCTTCGAAGGTGGATTCTGTCACCATTACGACTACCTGTGTGCCAAATTTCATAGCTATAAGTGTGATAAATTCTTCTGGACATCGCAGACACGCACACACACACACACACAAACAAACATTGCCTTTTATAAGTATAGATTAGAGAAATAAAATATATAAGAATGATTTAAATTCATGAAAACTTTGCATTTATTTCTTTTTTTCAACAATGATAAATTTGTGCAATTCGAAATCACTTGAAGTACATGTGCTTCTTCATTTTTTAGTTTGATTTCTTACTTCAGAGTATGATAGTGTATTTAATATTTTTATTCATTTTTTCAGTTTTATTAGAAGATATTCACAGTATTTTTTTAACTCCATGAAGTATTTTAAAAATGATGTTATCACTCATCAAAAGCGATTCAAAGTATTCCTCGCATGAGTATGAAGAGCTAATTCCAGAAACGTGATTTGCAATATATTTTCTTCATAAATAATTAAAAATATTCTCTGTGGTAACCAGATTCATCCGCATTACTCACTGTTTGTTATATGCAAATCATTTTTAAGCCTTGAATTGGAATTTTTCATAAACAAATATTTCGATCTTTTTTCCCTTACTTGTATATATTATTATTTAGTTTTATACAATAGATTAAATCTTTTAAATAAAAAATATGCAAAATAAGTTGTTTATATCTTAACTAACGAAACAATTTTAGATTTAAAATTATTAAAGCTATACATTGTCGAAAGAATTCAAAATTAATATTCACAGACTAATTTTAAGAACTCGCAGTATAGGTATTTACTTCCATACTCTAGTTAAACTGAATTTAGTAGAATGGATTATTTAAATTTCTTTCGAAATTTTATTTTTGTTCTTTTCAATTCAACCATTTTATTGCAGTAAAACATTTAGCAATATATCTTCTATACAGCTTTTTTCAATAAGGCCTTCTGCATATTTTAATGTTCCTGCTTCTGAAAGACTTCTCTTCTTTTTATGCATAAAAACTGTAGTATGCTACATAAAAATGAAAAGAAATTGATGCTTTCTGAGAAAATACACATTTGTCATAATTATAATAACTTTAACGAAAATTAAACTAATTGCTTACTGCAAGTATTTTAAAATATGTACTCTGAAGAAGGAAAACTATTTTTTTTAAGTATCTCTTCTGCAAAAGTTCATAATTGCTTCAAATGCGATTAAACTCTAAATTACCGAGATACCAGAAATTCCTGTTCGCTTTCAAACTCTTTGTCTAGAAAAGTATCAGAATTACTTTTCGTTGCAAGAGCAATATTTTTTGTATTTTGTTTATCTATGTTCTTTAATTTTCGATTGTTTCATAGCCATATCTATAATATAAAACAAAAAATGCATGTATCTGTCTATCTGTCATAAGAACTCCTCCGAAAAAGTGAACGGAAGCGACATGAAATTTGCACACGACAGTCTGGGGTAAATTTCTAGGTAAACTGTGCTATTTTCAACTTTCAGAATTTATTAGTTCTTAAGAATTTTAAATAAATACTGAAAATTAAGCCGTTTTAGGCCTAGTTATTAAACGTTTCGCGCCAATAACTTCTGAAATATTTATTGTACGAAAATGTATTTTACAACATCTTGACGAGCAAAATATTATCTTTTTAATGATAGTTATTCCATTACGGTACAATTTTTTCTCTAATTGTAATTAACGTTTCAAAATTTAACTTTAATACAATTTTTACTGATATTTTCTTTTCATATAAAATTAAATTCAAGCCAATTTACTCTTTATCAAATCCTTCAATCACGTGTATTTGCCACTGTTAGAGTTAATATAAGAAAATATTATTTTATTTGGACATTTTTATTTCCAAGGTAGACTTTCATTTCCGGTATTATGTCATAGCATATATTCTTTTAATATGGTTCCACAGTAATTCAGACACTGTGACAGAACTGTGAATTCAGAACTAATTACTCTTTCTATGCTTGGTTTGCTTAATTTTCCAATAACTTTAATTGATCCTTATAAATGTGTTAAGTCTTTCAAGGTTACTTAATCCGTTTCCTATCAGAGGGAGAGGAACTAGGAATAAAAAAAGGGGAGAGGGGTTACATGTGTATCTGACACAAGAAGTCTTCCAAAGCGATGATTAGTATCAAAATGAAATTTGCGCATGCCATTCTGGGGTCCATTTCTAGATCAACTGTGCTTTTTAAATTTTTAAAAATTATTCCTTCCCAAGATATTTTATTAAATAAAAACAATTAAGCAAATTTCTGGCGTTTTCTTCACAGTTTTTCGCCAATATCTGAATATACACGAAGATGAATATATGAGAATTGCACGAAGATGATTTATGTACCATCTTAAAGAGCAGATTTCTACTGGTCTGAATTTAAATGGCATACGTTCTTTTCTTCCAATTTAAAAAAAAGCATTTCAAAAACAATCTGTAGCAATGTTTTCTATTATATTAATTAAATTCAAACCGAATTATTGTTTTATAAAATCCTTCATTCCCATGTTTTTGCTTCTGTTAAAGTCATGATAAAAATATTGAAGTCGTTGAATGTTTACAGAAAGGCAGAAATTTTGCTTCCGCTTTTATTTCGTAGCTTGTAAATCTTTCATTTTGTTTGCACAGTATTCCAATGCCGTTAGTTATTTACTCTCTCATGCGATGCTTCATTTAATTTTTGAACATTTTTAAATGATCCGAATGAGGTGTAAATTCATTCAAGGTTTTTTAATCTGGCTACTACCAAAAGGAAAGAACATAAAGAGAACTATATGAAACACTCTGCGTTTTTTTTCCTATCAGGCACACAGATACAATAAAGAAGAGAATGATACCTCGGATGATGGTAATAAAATCCACGATGTGAAGGAGCTTCTGTTGTCGCCGTAGCAATGACGAGTAAGAAAAAATGTAGTATCTAGGATTGTTAGATTCTTGGCGGGTGGTACAAAGGCCGTATACAAAAAAAGAGGGATTGAACTGCTGGCCGTGGGGGTCAGTTAAGACGGGAGTGGACAAACTAAAACCTTAAAACGCTGCTGCGAAAAACTATTTTATTAAGCCTAAAATATACGTAGACGTACGTAGATTTCAAAATATTTTTATCTCGAGTAACGCCTTGTGTATTAACTAGAATTCATATATAATTGAATAAAATATTATATTATAATTATCATTATATTTCATTAAAATCTCTAATTTTATACTTTAATTTCTCTTTTCCTTAGAAGTTTAGTTTTAATCAAAGGAACTTACAAATTGCCATCCTTCAAACTTAACTTTTTCCCCTGGCATATTTAGCAAGCCTTTACTTCAGCATTATATGGAACTGAACAAAAAAATCTGATTTTCTCATTAAATCAATAACATCAGAAATTTCATAAATAGAATATCAAGCAGATAACTCCTATTATTTTGACTTCTAATCGCAAAAATTTAATTTAATTCTTGTTACTAATCTGATGACATACCGTTTAACATATTTAAATTTAGTTTTCCTTAAAAAATGCAACAAAAGACTTTTTTAGTAAATTTTTCACTCGTGAGAATTTTTTGAAAAGGTTTTTGGGATAAATTTTCATTGTCTCAATTGAAAGGATACGAGACAATGAGATAAACTGATATGAATTAAATATATATTAATTTGTAAATTAATGAAATTTCAAAGGAGAAAAAAGAAATAAGTGAATGCTCTTATTATTTATTTCTGTTAACTTTCGCGACTAATGTCTCTAAAGAAATGAATATATTTGTTATTACCCAAAATAAAGTTTAGTTTTGATTGTTCATAAGCTATAATAACTAATTTAACCCTTTACTGTGCACTATCCTTTAAAGTTTAAATTTAGACAACTAAAGAAGTTGGCATAAAAGAAAACGCAGATAAAATTCCGTAAAGATTACACTTACCGTTTTGATTCTGTGGGTGATCCATGAACGGGAACTTTGCACCACTGAAGCTCTGAAAAGTGCGACTAAGAGAGCATCGCAGTGAAGCGTGAAAATGATTAAAAGCTTTTGCCTATGAAAGAAAGACATTGTATTATACCGTTTCAGCAGATTTAGCAAGACCCAATTCTTGACGCACATTCAGTGCTTCAGAAAGAGTTAGCAGACCTTTCTGCGGCATTTGCAATACAACTAATTTACAATACAAAAAATTAACTACATTTATATTTACAGTAAAAAGATAAACTATAATATATATATATATATTTATCAAAACAAACAAGAAACATAAGGCAAAAACTCAAAAACAACCAAGACACAATGGCAAAAAAATAGACAAAAACCATAATAAATTGAAAAATATAATAGCGAGCCGCTCGTCAGGACTGGTAGCTCGCTTATGTTATTAACATGTGCTTTTTTTCTGCTAACAACAAACGAAACCCGTTAAAATATGTCGCCATCCCTATATATATATAATCCAACAAATATCTACACAATTATATAAAATTAACGGTAGCAAAACTCAAAATCGAGAGCAAGAACTTCGCGAAGCTGTAAGTAAAGATGACTCGAGCTACTGATCAAATCCGCACAAAATTCCAGAGGCCTATAGAAGGTGTCAGTCATTTCCAATTTCCAAAACATCCAACCCTCCCTCGCAATATTCCTTGGATTTTGTTGATTCCCCCCAAAAAAGAGGAAAACAGAAAATTTAAACACGGATGTTCTCTTTCGTCAATGCGTTCTTCAGCGTAATATAAGCGCTATAGGCGCAGTGTTCCTGTTCATGAACACCACTATTATGCGTATGCTTTTTGTATGAAAATTTTTAAATAATATAGAAGAAATAGTTTAAAGTGGTTGATATTGGTACAAACACTTAATAATTGGTATCCAAAATACCAATATATGCAATTGATGTTAAACGTGTGCTTGGGAATGCGACACCAGAAAAGACATTGATGATATTGGTGTAGACACTGAATAATTGCTATCCAAGATACCAATATATACAATTGATGTTAAACGTATGCATGAGCCTGATACATCAAGAAAGACATTGACGATATTGTGATGCAGACACTGAATAATTGCTGTCCAAGATACCAATATATACAATTGGTGTTAAACGTGTGCATGAGCATCACAGATACAAAGAATAGTACAAAGGCTGGAGAGCAGGAAACTCTAGCTTCAAGAAGACTGTTGATCAGTAAACTGATTTGAATACACGACTCGCCATAAATATTTACGTTTTCACTGTTTATATATAATCTCTGAATTATATTACTTTTGCAATTATTACATTAATTGAACCAATGTATATAACTTTTACGAAAAACGTTTATAAAGAATGAATTTCCTGCATAAATATTCTAAATCATTGTATGAAGTCGTTGGGATATTTCGTATTTCGTAGAAGAATACTTTAAATATTAGTTTATCGTGAACAAAATTGGGATAAATGAAGCAATTCAATTATAAATAAAGTATTAGGTTACGAATTATAAAAATAATAATATGTTTTAAACTTGTTTGTAGTTTTATTTCCAATTATGAAAAAACTTCAGTCCACGTAAATGACAATTGAGTCATTCCATAAAAATGAAAATTGCATATATTTCTGCCGAGAAATCAAAGCAAAATACTAAATTCGTACTTTTGATAACCAGATTCTATTTCCGATGCATAAGCAAATTCCAATTTTACTATTCCACACAAATGCGTAAAATAGTGAGAAATGCTTTTCGATAAATATTAATGCCTCAGCCATTTTTTCTCCGAGGAAAGAGATTATGACGAAAGGCTTAAAGTCCCCAGGAATAATATTAAGACTCTTTGAATGTTTCTTTTGGCTTTGGTTCGTAGTTAAGGTATAGCCAAATATATTCAACTTCGCGAAAAAAAGTTGTGAAATATGTAGAAATTCCATATCGAATATGAAGTTGAATTTTTTAGGCCGTCAGAAAGTTTGATTCGAAGAATTTCCTGGAAGTCTGATTTACATCAAAACATATTGGCTGCCACCACTCTCTATAGCTTCTTCAAAAACATTCTCTTTGCTCTTTTACATACAATTTTTATTTTGCTTTTCATACTTTCCCACCTAATGTATCAAATATATTTATGCAGTAGCCCAAAGCATATTTCATGATGTTTCAAACCTGGTTTAGAACATAACTTTCGTCCACTTTCCATAAAATAAAACTTCGTAAAAACTTTTTCTTTTCTTTTCTTTTATCATGGACTAATGGCAACGAATGTCTATGCTGCTCTTTATTGATTGAGCGAAGAAGAAAAGAAGTCGAAAGAAATTTATATATTTCTTTCTTCTTTCGTAGATTCTCTCAAACAGACGATAACTGTGAGTAAAGAAATTTATAAATGTGCTAAGCTGGTGTCGTTACATACTTCGAGTACGTTTAAAATTCTAGGGCTAGTGTGACTTAGATTTTATGAATATTGAGCGGGCCCCACTTTCTCCCGCAGTTACGGGGTGGGCCGTGTTAAGAAATATCACCTGAAAAGAGAAGACTGCTCATATGTGTCAAACGTTTGAATCCATTTGCGTCACTTACGGAAACCTTATTACATTTTTCGCGGGAGGAGAGGCTCTATTTCAAAATTGAGAAACATGTATAAGCAACCAAAGAAAGTTGAATTTCAAATGTGTGTTCATTCGACACTTTTAAAAAAATAATTTTAAAAAATTGAGATTAACTCTAAATTCTTGTAGGTGCAATTTACGATGTGCTTTACTTTAAAGCTTTTTTCCCAAAAAATATTTACGAAACTGTATAGACCCGTTCTACGCACAGCGTTAATTTAAAAATCTGAGAGGTCTTACTGAAGAATAAAGGATACTTTAGGCATAAATTTTCTCGGAAAAGAATATGTTCAATTTTTTTTTTTAATGTAGTGGGCACTTAAGGGAAAACTAAGATAAGTTAGTTTTCAAAGTTTGAAAATTTGAAGCCGTTCACATGAGTTCTTAATTTGTGCTAACGCAGTTTAATTAGAGCTACCGGGTTAAATTTAATGGAAGGACATTTTTCCTTCCATTAAATTTTACCTACGATCATAGTTTTCTACGCGAACCTGAAGAAAGTTTTATCATATTTACAGCATTTGTACAATTAGTTTCGTAGAAACGCATTCACATCCAGAAGCTAATCTGTGTATCTCTAATCATCTTGTATAAGGACGTATTAAAATTGACTAGGGTTATCTCTAACGAGGAAATACATGAAAGAATAACTTCAATATTGTTTTCCTCTTTATATGATATTTAAGATTTTTTCTCACCTACATAGTTGAAGAGATAGAGGTTGATAGAGGATTTCAAATACACGATCAGACTATCGTGTATGGGAATACTTTCAGACTATCTTATTCTCAATTTTTATTTTTATTATTATTGTTTATTTTGTTATTTTTTCGTGAAGAACAATGAAGAATATATCATTTTAAAAGAAGTCACCAAGGAATTGATTAACAATAAGTAAATACGCACTTTCAAATCTTTCTAATCCTAGCATACTATCAATAATGATATGTATTTGAAACATATATACGGAATTTTCACAGTAATATTTTGTCTTTTAGAAATAAAATTGTCTTTCTTACTTATTGGGATATTGAGCTTTATCAAATTAAGCTTTAGTTCGAAGATTTCTTGCAAAGTACAAATAAAAACCTGTTTGAAATATCAGAAGCGTTCTTTCCTTCACTTCCTCATGTAAATCGACATAATGATGTTACTTTTTACAGGCAGTCAAAATATGTGGGCCTAGATGTAAAACATTCTCGATTAGTATTAATATAAAACAAAGTTAGAATTAACAAATTTAATATTTTCTATTCACGATTTGTCATTTATTTGCATAGTTCTCTCACCCTCATTTACAGACGGACAAGCCCAGATAGATGCATAAAAGTAATTGCAAAATTGACAGTTACAGGACACAGGTAGGTCAGAATTTTCAACATTTAACTTACCTAGGTAAACTCTAAGGACTACAACATGAAACCTAGAACACTGGTTTCAAGCATTACGTAAATCATTTAGCTTAACAAAACTTATCTAACACTTAATAGCGAATTTGAGTACTTTTATAAATATTAAATTTTTAATGCGTAAAAAATTAATATTTCTAAAACAAAAGTCTTAAATATGTGTTTCTCTATACCTATGTATACACATAAATCAAAAAACTTACCAAACTTTCAGTAGTTTAGACGGTATAGACTGTATTAAAAATAAGACAATGGTACAACGCACTGCTAGTAGTCCACACTTAGTTGGAAGGTGAGGAAACATCTTAAGCATAATCCAACGTTACATTTTTTGCAGATAGTTGTTGGCTTTGCTGCACAGAGTTTTAGCTCGCATCTAATTTGTAGGTTTTCTGGGATTATTACAATAACGCGTTCATTTTTAAGCTTTAGAAAATCTTCAGAAGCTTGTTGAAAGCCTAGTTTTATTCAAGATGGATTCCTTGGAATAGAATGTCCTAAATAGGCAACTGTTATGTGTCTTCAAAAATCAAGCAAACCCAGACTATCATCACTAAATAGCTGACTGAGCTTCCATGAAGCAACAAAGGCTGTTTTAAAACCATTAATAAATAAAGGCCAGTACCATTTTTTTCCTTGAATTGATGTAAAATAAGCTACCGCATGAATATAAAGCAGGTCAACTCCGTTGTTATATTTAATATAGGATGTAATACATATTGGTAATGCATCGGCCATCACACATAGTTTCTTCTATTTTCCTCGTAGACGAATCACCAATATCCTGAGTGTTACTCAGTGCATCGATTATGGAAGTAAAATAAGTAATTCATTGTCTATGTCGTCTAAATCACTGTCATCTAAAGTCCACAAAAAATCCAGGGCTTCCTGCGCAGTTAAAAACTTACGCCTTGTTTTAAATTTGTAGCATCAAAATAGTTTTCAAAGGAAAACAAAATTCAAGGATGCGAAAGCGGGAAAAACTAGGTCTGCATTAATGAATTTCAAAATACAACTGACTGCATGAGCGTCATGATTTAATTCTTTGAGAACAATTGACTCCAGCCGTCATGTCTGGTCGTGATATGTACCCAAGTGCTTGTGAGAGACACTGCTGGCGCTTGTATTACTTGTAGAGTTACAATCTTTGGAATGAAACAGAGAAAGGAGGGACTTTCTCCATTACTAACTGATGGTGGTTTGGTAATAATACATTATACCATCGACCTATTTATAAGACAGTCGAATCTACTAGATCTGTTTTGGCGGTGATTTTTAACTAACATAAAAGTATGGAATATTACCTCATTAAATTTATATGTAATTATTTCTTGAATGTCATAACTTTAAAAAACTTGTGTATTGAAAATGTAAGAAACAAATCTGCGAAAATCGCCATATTAAAAATTTAATAAAAAATATCTAACATTAATTTACAAGTGCGGAAAGGGTGTATATATATTTAAATACTCTTGAATAACAAATCGTTTTTAATTAGAATTTAAATATTAAAAAAAATATATAAAAGCCACTTGTGTGTGCTCTCCTATTTTTAGGACGATGAGGAAATATGGGTTAAGAGTGACCCACATGTGGCAAACGCTTGCGTGAAAGATTTTCGATTCAAAATTGCATGCTTTTTCTTGCTTTATCAACTCATTTACACTTCACAACTGGACGTAATTGTACAGCGACATCTTAAATTTAAAATCAAATGCATATTTTGCAAGAGGAATAAGAGAGTGAAGTTTATGCCGACAACGGACAATTATATACTACATGACATAGACAGTTACTCGACTCTATTAGGGACGTTCATGCAGACAACGAACAGAATAGATGCAAGGCTACTGAAAGAACATGGGTTAACTCTATTGATACGGGACCGTCCCATACGTCCCTTCAAGCAAAAGACGATAGCCGTCCGAAACGTCCAAATGTCACTCTGAAATTTCCACCGCCTTTCGTTAAGTGTGATTGATTTCACACCAGCGCCAGTGCCGCGTGCTTTCTTCCTTAGAGTGGTTCGCCTGGATGCGTTCGGGGAAGAGAGGAATATTCTTACAATTCGAACAATGCCAGCTGTCATTGTGGTTTTTGGGAGGAAAGTGAATTTCCCTTATCTTTGATAGAGGACCTCGGACTCTCCCGTATTTTGAGGTCCCTTTATTTCAGTGGCCTTAGGAATAAGATGTCTATCAAAATTTGAAATTTAAAACTACTTTGTTAAGGGAACTATGAATATCAATTGACGCACAAGAGATTCAGTTGAAATTATATTCCCGGCGAACAAGCTGGTTGTGAAAGGCGGCTAGCCTTAAATAAAACCCATTGTTGGGAATTTCCTTCGTAGTTAAAAATAACTCAGGCTTAGCTTTTCATTTTATTTAAATTCTTTATTTTATGATGCTTAAAGCATCATCTGCTATAAATACCTACACTCAAAAGCAAACTAATTCAGGTTTATATAAGTTCATTTTTGTCAAGTATTTTCCGAAAGTTTTATAAACAAAGCCAATCAAATCAACACTACCCAGATTATTGAATGGGAAAAAAAGAGAGAAAAGAAGCAAATGAAGCGAAATGAAGGAAGGGATTCCCCGAATAAAGTTTCTACCTACCACCTGAAAAGAGGGAATCAGATAACAGTTTTCGTATGTCGGTGCCAATAAAAACTCTCTCTTTCAACTTGGCTTCTGACAGTTTTGGGAACTTGAAAAACAGATATCTGAAGCATTCCCCCTCTTTTAGCAGTGATTTCATAAACTGCTTCATAAGCCCTAATTTTATATGAATTGGTGGTAATAAAACCTTTCCAGGTGGAACAAAGGTGGTATTTATGACATTTTTTCGCCGGGTGTTAAGGCACCTCGAAGTTGCCAGTCGGTTTTGGTCCAATGGAGGTCTCTGATTCGACTGTCCCACAAGCATAGAAAGCAGGGACATTTTGTGTAACCTGACTGCTGACCCAATAACATGGTTAGCATTTTGAAGTCTCCCCAAACCATCCAACGATGATCTTGATAGTTGGCTTTCTCAAGAATCATAGACAAATCATTATAGTTTGTTTCCAAATGCACCGAGTGTCCTAAAGGAGCCGATGCAAATGAATTATCATTATGCAGCAAGACTGCTTTCAGGATTTTTTAGACTGATCTATGAATATGCGCCACTCAGATGGATCATACTCTATGTCAAAGCACTTCATTAGCCTTTGAACATCATTACAAAAAACGATATTTCCCTCATTGGAGAAAACTGAGTGAATTCCTTCTCGTGGTGCTTGTACCAGGGGAATGAAGTTCCAGGTGTCAGTACATTTTTTTTTCAGTCTTGACCCTAGTAATTCAGTTCTATCTTTAGTAAGGCCTAAATCTCTAACTAGATTACTAAGCTCGCTCTGAGAAAATGGTTGGGGGTCCCTCATCAACAGAAAAAGCTGAGCTAAATTCGTAATGTGTCACCATCGTCAGAATCACTCAGGATATCTTCCAAACTGAAAGGTGGACCTGGAACTGGTATTTCTGAGGTATGAAGCACTGGACGAATATATGAACTAAGGTTTGGGTAAAATATGTTCTTTTGATTTTTAGTATTAAAGCCTCTTACATCTACCGAACAGAAATAACAATCAGTAGTGTGGTTTTGCTGTTCACGCCGCATCAAAGGAATGAGATTTTCTTATTTTTAAACCTCAAAAGAAGATCTTCCTCGCATCTTCTACACACCTTGTGAGGAGTCCATGGTTTATCTTGATCCCCAAGTTTCATCTTGAAGTAAGCAAAACAAACTTTTGACTTTTAACAGTGCATTGATCACAAATAAAACAAAAATTGTCTGAAGAAATTACACAGCCTCTTGGAACCATAATACAGAACTAAAACACTTGAACAGTGGCGGCTCGTGCATAGGAACTGTGGTACTGCAACATCCCAACTCTTTTCCATTGTGTAAATTTAATTAATTTATATTGTTCCTCATTTAATGCTTAGATTTATCAATTATCTAACCAAATTTTACATTAAATGATTTCGATCTTCAAATAAACCACCAGCAAAAACTGAGGCAGTAAACTAAGTTCCCTATCTTATTTTTTCTCTACCCGAAGATTATGCACAGAGGAAAAAGCAACTACAAGTAACTAGAACTGTCAAACGTTGCAGCTCCGAATTCCGTCTGCGAGCACGCGTAGTTAAAGAGCACACTCCTTTCCCTTCCTTCTCCTACCACGTTTCTAAGCTGAAGGGGAACTGTGCTATCCACAGTACCAGATAAGCTGGAAACGGAGTTTCAAACATTTTCCCATTGCGGAAATTATTTTCGAGAGCCAAAACTTTGAAAATAAGTAAGGAAAGGAAGAACAAGTAATTATAAATAGAAATTTCATTGAAAAAAGTATTTTTGTTTATTAAATTTGAATGAAATTTCTTGCAATCCTAAGGATATTCTTCAATAATTTTTAGTGATGCTGATGAGAAATTCTTCGTGATAGAAAAGTTTTCAAAATTTTCGCGTCCCCCAATATTCTGTACCATCTTATTTAGGATCATGATTCATAGTTTAAGAAGCATCGATTTCAAATGAAACACTGTTTGTTCTAGGAACATAATTTCTGAAAGAATACTGATAATTTTATTCACATTTTAAAATATCGAAGTGCGCCTTTAGATAGATGTAATAGAATAAATTCCTTTTTTCATCTTGGCAATTCCCGTTACTGCATACTACAATAGAACTTGAAGTCTACTTTTTGACATTAAAAAATAATAAAATGTATTCTGACGCACACAATATGAATTTGGATAGGTTATATGTAGCTGTTTTGATTTCAAAGGATTAAACTTTTTTTTTAAATCGTCATACAAGCATCAAGGCCAATGTTTTTAATCTTTTCGCTGGCAAGGAAACAAGAAACCAGTCAACACTACCATTTCTGTATCCCCAGGTGAACCGAGAACTCTTTACATATAGAAAATTTCTTATCCTCGTACGGGAAATGGCCTCGGGTCAGCAGTTACGGTTTACAACTTTTTAAGTTAGAACTATCAATATGTCTTCAGAATTGTTTGAGATATATATTGAAATTCTAACGTAACACAATACTCTGGCTTTCAAATTACAAAACTGTAATATATTTTATAAATGACAATCCAATATAGGTAGGTTGAAAATCTCTCTATATAAAATTTAATGTCTGTTTGTTTCAGCCATTTACAATTCGACACCCCTTGATGTATTAGAACGAAAATTAGCATGTATGGTGCTTAAAACCTAGAAGGACTAACTACGCTACTAAAAAGTTGCTAGTTCCCCTAAAGGGGGTAACAGGTGGGTTAAAAGGGCAATTTTTAGCTTTCTCACGCCATAACATATTATCGGACAGAAAACTATTTTTAGACCATCTGAAAATATAAAAAATTAGCTTCTCAGTTACACCTGTTAAATTTACCGACAACTTTTTCTTTTAATTTTAATCAATTCTTAGAATTAGTTTCAACACAATTATAACACTGTTTTTGTTTATTGGAATCTTTAACCTTTAATATCTAGGTAAGCAAAAGGTATGGTAAGTCGTGGCGTGCAAACGTATCCTTTGGGCTGAAGTCAAATAAAAGTGGCTGGTATCAACTTAGAAACTCCAAGTTCCTACCATGTCCAGCATTCTGTTGTTTGTTGGAGTGATAACTCCAAGCAATGTTTACATGTGTGGGCAAGACGGTGAGACTATGAATGTCGTTCGTCCGAAAAATTTAGAGTAGAAATTATATTAAGGTAGTGGATCCTGAAAGCACTTAAGGTGTTGGATATTAGAACTCGAAAACTATAGAATGTAAAATTCTATGTGTTTTACTTTTTTCTTTCATGCATGTAGAAAAGATAAACGTGAATGAAGCTGCGGGTACAACGGCTAATAAAAATAATCACTGAATTCGGCACTTTGAAAATCTTTGTTAACTATCTTACATTCAAGACGCGAAAACAAATTCAATTTTTACTATTTAGCACATATGCGTAAAATCGCGAAAAATGCTTTCCCATAAATATTACTGCCAGTGCCAGTTTTCTCTGCGTAAACAGATTGGGTCAGAAGCTATCGGGTCCCCAGGGGAAAATATAATTATTTGCAACTTCCTCGTCGCTTTGGTTCAAAGTTAAAATATAGCCAAATATATGCAACTTCGTGAAAAAGGCTATAAAATATGATATTTCTGCATAGAATATTCAGTAGAATATTTCAAAGCATCAGAAATGTTCATTCCAAGCCTTTCTGTGATGTCTAATTTCCATGAAAACGTATCGAGTTCCGGAACTGTCTAAAACTCCTTCAAAAATGTTTTTCCCATTCTTTTATATTTCTTTATTTTCTACGCATTCCAACATAATGCATCAAATATTCTTATGCAGTAATGCAAAGCAGATTTCATGGTGGACCAGACTTCTGCACAACTTACTATAAAATAAACTCCAAAAAGTAAAACTCTCTTTTTTTCTTTATCTTCGACTTACCGGCGACTGAAATCTCTGCAACTCTTCATTGATTAAATAAAAAACAAAAGAGATGAAAAGAAAGAACTTCTTTTTTCTTATATCGATTTATTCGGCTGTTACCATCGAGCAGACGATAACGCTGAGCAAAGAACTTTTTAAATATGCTAAGCTCGAGTCGTTACGTCGTTCGCATACTCAGACCGTAAACTCCAGCGCTAGTGAGAGGTGGATTTCATGAATA
>BGPR01000293.1:15841-40497 GCA_013235015.1 Araneus ventricosus
GGTGTTTTTGCCTAGCTTAGCAGTGAAGGGGTTGTGGACCTTCATTAGTAAAACACTTTCTGAAAGCATGCCTCCATCATTTTAATGACAACTACACTGTCTTTAATGTGGTCAATCGTCTCAGCGTTTCGCCATTATTCCTGCCAATTTCAGGAACTTAATGAACATGCCCAATAAATAGATAATGAAAATTTAACAATTTTTTTCATTAAATTTTCCCTCTAGGAGCAACCGAAATATGGACGTGCACCTGTAAGGTATCATTGTTCGAAGAGCAAGATTTCAAAGTCTACTTAAGTCGAAAGAATTTTGAAAAAATATCTTAAACCTTTCTTCACATGAAGTCTTATTTCCATAATGGAGTCAATAAATCAAAACTATTATTTTTATGTATAATATTTGGAGACAACAATCATCCCGCAGATAGTTGCGTTCCAGTATTCTATTCTATAGCTCAATATATAACACAATATTTATTTATTGTAGAAGACAAAAATTTATGACATGACCATCGAAACGGAAGAGAGATATTATCATTGACTTGAAAATTGGGGAAAACACTTTCTTGATTATTCCTGGAACAGCCCGTCAAGACAGGATAAAAATAAATTTCTTTTACCGTAATCTAAAATTGATTATAATTCGACGACCTTGAGAGAAAAAAGAAATGGCTGAAGTAACAGAAACAGGTGAAAACCAATGAACATAAGCGTGAATATGGCACATTAATGATTATTGAAATAAGGCGTTTGCTGCTGTTCTCCGGGTTTAAAATGACGCATTTCATGGTATAACTAGGTAACAGTGATTTTTTTTCCTAGAATAGACTTCGTCCAGAAATCGTAAAAACATATATAAAATACATCGTTCTTTCCATAAACTCAATCCAATTCCTCGAATTTTATTTGTAAGTATTCTTATTTGCTTAAACAGACGATTCAAATAAGTTGCATAATTTGTAAATTGGTATAAGAATTGTTGAATTGACAATATTTTATGTGTTCCATATTGTAAGATTTTGGGCATCTGGGGTTAATTACTTATGATTAAGTGTTTTCTTGTAATCAAGCATAGGATTATAACATTAAAACTTTTTTTATTTTGTGTAAATTAAAGAACTGAGAAATCTTGGGAAAACATTGCATTTTTATATATTTCCTGTCTTAAAACTTTGAAATTATATTCATGATATGAAAAATCATACCTTCTCATCAACCTATAATATCAAATTCCATTCAATAATGAACATTTACGCTGAAGAGAGGACTCGGTATGAAACTTCGAAGTCTTGGAAGATAGTTGTTTTGACATTATTTATTATTATTATTTTAGAAATATGTATATATTTTCTAAACCACGCTTAAAACAGCTTCGTTTTAAACTACTATTAATGTTTCATATTTATTAAAGACATCGAATGTTTTATATTTATTAAATTACGATATTTCAAGAAAAGCAGTACATTTTTGTGAAAGATGGAATTAAATGATTTATAGTGATGAGAAAATATATTTGACAAATACGACTGCCATTCCGAAAATACTTTACCAGTGAAAGCGGATGACTTCTAATTCTTATAAATTTAGTTCCCTAAAAATAAATAAATATATACTTCCTTAGCAGATAACAAAAACTAATCAACTCAACTTCAGCAGGATAATTGATTGAATGAAAAAAATTGCAAATGAAGCAACGGATTTTCCTCCATAGAAGTTCTCCTCACTCAAGCCTCTTCCTGCCGAATAAACCGATTCATTACTCAACGAAGGACGATATCGATAAGGAAATGTTATATCGATTTTCAGCCGGCTTTACTATCAATATAATGAAATTAGTAACAGAGCAACGCTGGAACGTTCTTGCGACCGATCTTACGAGCAATTTCAATTCGATTCACAAAGGATTTCCAAATGGGAAATCTAAACTCTTCTCCACCCTTTGGCTCCGGAATTTAATCTTTATCTTGCAAAGTGTCGAGATATGTCTTCTTGCATTCATTGTGCGTTGTCGTGAAGTGGGTATGAATGCGGTTTTAGCTGTTTAATTTTATCCTATAGGTTGAAACAATGCAATAAATTGGTTTCTAAGAAATATATTTCAAAAGATTGGAAATTTGGATGTGAAAATTGAGTTTTTATCGGATTTCCTTGTAGTAATAAATATTTACGAAAAGTTTATTTCCAGGATTACTTTGGTGTTGGTGGATCTTTGTGAGGGATTTTAACACCTGTTCTCTAGATGGAATAGAAATTATTTTTTAAAAAAATCATAAGCATAAGTTCTTACAATTTTCTCGGGATATATAACATTTCTCTTGTTAGTTTATTACTGTTTGTATTAAGTTTGAATACCTACTTCATCAATTTTACAAATAGTAAAAATCGTTGTGAAATATTTTAGAATGAATCAATTATTTCGTCAAATTCCTCTTTCAGCAATGTAAAATTGGCATGTTCTGATCAATATCTAGCAAACTTAAACTGTAGTACCGATATCATCTTTAAGTTTCTTGCATTAAATTCCAAGTTTTATGCTATTTTTCTCTATTTTAGCATGATATTAGCTCAATTTGAAGACTTACTGAAATTCATTTACTTTTTCTAAGACCCTAATAGTTCACTTGCTTGCTGTTAAATGCCTGATAAAAGTTTCAAGTAGGTTAAAATTCAATTATACGTTTTAAAGTATTCTTAGGAATTTTGTTTCAAACACAACTGGGTTAATATGTAACGGAATTTTTACAGCAATTGCATTTTTGAAACTATAATCTCTCGTCCGCTACCTAATAGTTTTCTTTGCATGGAAAATGGCGCTTTTAAAGTAGCGATGGATGAAAGCATACGTTTCTGCTCTTTCCGAAGATAGCCATTCTTATTCAGTTATTCAAAGACGCTGTGAAAGCCATGGATTTTCGATATCTAAAGCCACGATAGGTAATATTGTTAATAAAAAGGGGAAAAAATCGTCATAGTCTGGTTTCAAATGTAAAAATAATTCGAAATACGTTTCAAAGGGGAAAACGCAATACCTCCAATATTGCAAAGGTGAAATTTGTGATGTTAAAAGAAATTCCTTTAAGTCAAAGTTTGTTGCAAAATCATCAAAATAACCAGTATAAACTGTAAACAAAATTATTAATACTGATTTAAATCTCTAAAAAAAACCAAAAATTCAATGTTTATCGTTTGTTCATCATGTCATATCGCTGAATGCAAAACACGCTGTAAAATTCCTTTTGAAAAGCATAAATCCGCAGAAAAATGTTGTAAAAACAGATGTTTCTTGGCCTGTTTAAATGACAGCAAGGAAAAAAGGTCAATTTATTATCCTCAAAGAGGAGAAATATCTTAATAAATATCCTAAAACGGGGTTCAAAAAATCTAAAAAGTATTTTTCTATAGGATTCATAATTGTTGCTGGCTTGTAATATAATGACAAGATAAAAGTAAAAAGAGCGGGGAAACTTGATAAGATCAACTTCACACACCATCAGGAACGTATTTAATCCTCAATATTCAAATATGAAATACCATCTCTTTACTCCTAATGCCATCAATCAGTAGAACTGGAACGAGACAAAACAAGTAGACACACATCACAATTCACTATAAATTTCCTAGAAAAAATAGAACAAGAAATTTGTACTAAGAGTCTTCGCTGATATTCCTGCAAAATCCTCTGATATATCATCCATGGATATTTGCATTTTTTAACTTTCAAAAAGCGTATATCAATACGTCGACCTACAACACGTTTAGAAATGGGACAAAATACTTCCGATACTACAAAAGGCGCTATTTTCATGAAAGTTCTAACGTTAAGGGATATCAAATTGAATATTTAAAACATAAAAATATGTTAAATCGTTCTGTAAATACCAAAAATTTTTCTAAAAATGTGTGAAAAGCTTCTGTAGCTTAATAACGTCATATTTGATAATTGCATGCATTTTTATAAAATTTGACAGGACTTCATTATTTGTCATCTCAGAATTAAGAAAAATTTTCTGATTTCTGACTAATAAATGAATGTTTTTTTGTTTCTGTTTTAAAATGGAGAATTTACTACGTGAGCATTTGACAATAAAATTATCACTAGATTTGATAACAAACAAAAACATCAATTTAATCCGTGCAGGTGTCTGTTATTTACGTATAATAAAAATTTTAAAACTTTACCAATATTTTATTAAGTAAAATCATATTTTCTATTGTACTTACAATTTTTTTATATTTCGACTAAAATGCTGCCGGTTTCAACGTGACTTGATGGAAACCATTGGTGATGTGATAAAGCACATTTTGTTGAATTAGATCAATCTTTTGTTTTGGTTGTCAATTTCAAAAAGTTTCTATATCAGCACCCGGATTGCTAAAATTAATGGTATTTATGAATTTGAATGAATAATATTTTTGAATACATATCTATTTAAAATTTTTGGTGTGGAAAATTGTAGACTGGAAATCCAACAGAGTCGCTTACTTCATAATCTCACAGTAATTTGAATTCACGATTTTTTAAATATAAAACAAGAAGTTAAGTTCTAAATCTGAATTGGTATGAAAAGTAGAACCAATGTG
This sequence comes from Araneus ventricosus, assembly GCA_013235015.1. Lineage (NCBI taxonomy): Eukaryota > Metazoa > Arthropoda > Arachnida > Araneae > Araneidae > Araneus > Araneus ventricosus. The sequence goes on from BGPR01000293.1 coordinate 20,422, forward strand.
AAGAATTTAAGAACTTCCTCCGGAGACATTCAAAGTTTTGGAGACCGTAGGGAAAGATTCAAAAACTGGGTCTGTCTCACCTAATGTAGAACACTGGGTTATTCTAATATTAATTCTAATGATGGCACTGTTCTTCGCATATGTATCAGTAACTGAAGAAAGGGAACAAGTCACACACAAAATAATAATTTTACAGGAGATTTAAACTTACAGGAAACACTTTTTAGTATCTTTTCTGGTGAAGCGGAATATAATTTAATTTTTCTAAAAATTTTTTCTGAAGACTGTTTTCTGAGACACATTTTATAAACATTTTTGATTGAAAAATATGAGCTTCCTCCTTTAAAAAAGTTTTGTGTCTTGGACTTGTCTCCTATCTACAGTTAGCGCTTCATATAGAAAATTCATTTATGATGACAACATGTACTTCCGCATAACGGAATTTAGTAATATATTAAAATAAATTGAGGCAGTTTCTGCTTAAGTGGCACAAGCCAACATTGCTGCGCCAGTTTTGTTTGAAATCCATGCATTTTGCAGGACAAAAAGAACTCAAGTAACATCACAGAAAATCCCATGATAACATGTAACTGGGTGAAACGTAATTGCAAAATAACATAGATATTTACTTTTGACGTCATTTAAATTCACTACATTATTGTTCTGAACTGTAATTTGTCACCAAAAGAGAACGCCCATAATAGAGGATAAGGAAAGTTCTTCAGATACCAATTTTATGAAAATGTAATTTAGTTCAAAGCTTATTTTTAATTTTAATATGAAATATTTACTCACAAGTAAATGCAAAAAGTATCATAAAACCTTAACATTAAACACAAACAACTTAAAGATGATTTAGAAATAATCAAAAACTTTGACCTTCTCAGCTAAAAGGTATGTTTGATCATTTTATTAGAGCAATAATATATAAATTAAAACTAGAATTTTCATTATGGAGAGGAAAAATTAACTTTTAATATGTATAATATCATCGATATTTCATCGAAAACGTCCTTTGGAAGAGATTCCGTTTTCAGGTAAGTAATTTCGAAAACATGAAATTGATATATGTAAACTTCTTTTATAATCATCTCATTTTAAAGACAATAATAATATATATTTTTTAAATTTTGAAACTCATAATTCGTTTTGCTTATTTTTAAAATATCGATTCGGATTAAAAAATAACCTACTCTATGTTAGAAGGCAAGAAAACCATTGCTTTGAAAATGCAAAGAATGCGAATCTTATTTCATTGCGTACAGTGTAATTTATTCATTGTAAAATTTGTGCAATTTAAAGTGAATCATTTAAAGATGATTAAAACATTCAAATTCTTTGTGTCGTTTTAAATATAAACTAATAAGAGAAGTAAGTCCATTTTAATAAGACAAAACATTCAGTATATTTACTCTCAACGTCAACAACCACATTATTTTCCTAGAAATTAGTTAAATGTGTTTATTTGCTGTTTCTTCCTTTGTTCTTCTTAAATTTTTCCTCTTCATCTAACGTCGAAAACAATGTACAAATTATGTCCGGGGAATCCGAAAACGTAATTAACCAATTTTTAAGGACTGGTTGGGAAACCAGAGTAGCTTTTGTTAAAACTCTTCAAATGGACAACACGCATATCAAACAAATGATTTTCACACACACTTCCAATACAGTTATTTTTACTCCAAAATAGCTTCTAGCTTCGTTATTTGTTGTACATAGCACAGAATAATGAATGCAACGTTGTTGTTCCTAACATCCATAATCAGTCTTAGCTAAATGGCCATTAAGCAATCGTTCTGGCTTGCGACATTTACAGGCACACCTCAAACCTATAGAATACTTGCAATTCCACGGTTAACGATGAAGTTTCTAAATGCGAATTTCTCCAGAAAAAAGTGCGAGACAGAACTTTTTCGAATAAAATAAAGAAAAGAGGAAGATTATATTTTAAAAAGTCGTGAAATACCACGCGACTTCAACATCGAAGCTCTTTTGCCACGCTCGAATAAGAACCTTTAATGTAGCCTTTTTCTATTCTCTTTTTGGGTTGCATAAAAACTAGTGCTTTTTTTGTTCACGCGTTCTTATAATTTGCTTTTCCAAATTGGAGGAAGAGCATGTTTCGGCTTGTTCAAACTCGAAGAATTACTTTCTCTCGCCGAGACTTTTACTTGATATGAATAATGATTCAAACTTAAGCTTTTACCGCTTTTTTCTTTGACGATTTTGTTCTCTTATGGCGGAATCAGTTTTAGATCTAACTACAAACTATAGTATAGTTTCCAGTGTGTTCATACTAATTTTTTGCCTTCCATTCACTTTTTTTATAAATTCCGTAAACTTTTTAACTACACTTTTAAATTTCGGCAATGCACTCCGAATTGCGGTTATAACTCACCTTGAAAATTTATTGACTGGATCAGATAGCAGAACATTTAAAGTTAAAGACTAGTATGTATTTCGTTTATTTTAATACCTCTGTTGAGTTGATATGGTACGTTCTCTTATCTTTATGGAATAATTTTTTCTTTCATTAAGCTTCCATATTAGGATTTCATTTCAATGTCATTTTGCGAAAATTTGAACAGCTAATTTCTCTCTAAATGAGTTCCTTCCTATAAGGAAAGGAAAATGCTGGTTTCTACATATGAAGTTTAAATATTTTTTAAAAAAATGTATCAAGGTTTTAAAACTTCAAAGCAGAATATTCATTCTACCTTGAGAATATTCTCTAAAATCACGAGAGTATATAATATATGATATTATAGTTAAAAGGTTATTATACATAAAAAATTATTATATTTTTGCTATTATCATAATTTAGATTAACAGTATCCAGCATAGAAAGACTGAACAGGAAAAAACAAAGTTTTTAGATAAAATGATCAGTTTATTTCAAACATAGTTGTTTACATCACGATTAATTGAGAAAGTGCGTGCTCGAAAGCTTTGAGTATGCACCGAAGAGATTTAACTATGCAGCATAGAAATTATAAATTTCTATTGAAGGATGATGTATTTTGAAAAAGAGTTCTTCATCATAACAACATTATAATTGTTTAAAACTTAAATAAAAGGAAGAACCAAGGAAAAGAGATAGTAAATGAACGAAAAATGTGTATTAGATAAGAATTAGTTGAATACCTGATCTAAATTTTCCTCAAATTTCTGTTGTATTTTCGGTGTTTTAATTTGAGACAATTTATAAGAAAGTAAATGTTTTCTCGGTACTTGATAATTATGCATTTCAGTCCTTATGATTTTAATTGTCCATAAAACAATTCCAATTCTTAGATATGTGCTCGCATTCATCGGAGTCTGAAGTTACACATGAAATATTTATAAAAAAATATAGGTAAAATCATAAAAGATAAATTTTGAAATTTTAAAAACAATAATTATTCATTTAATTGATTATTCATCTAAAATCAAACTTGTTTAAGAGATTTAAAATATAGAAAGGAAAAACTAGAGCTATTCTGAACTTCATTTTGTAACAAACTTTGTTCTGATTTCTTGCAATCAAAATAAACGAAAAAATATTAACAGAATCTAAGTAATTTTCAAAGCATTTTCAAATACGGCCTTTGCCAGATAACCAAAAATTTTGTGTTTTAGCTTTTATTTAAAGAAACATAAAATGATCTAAAAACGTTCATGAGAGATTTTTTTTCTAAGATAGCAATGTTCCGATATATTTCAGTAAAATAGTATCGTGTCTTTGATGGCAATTGGTGAAGAAGAAAATGTTACATGGCCAAAGATTATTGGGGAATACAAAGAAATTTTAACAGATGTAAATAAATAATATAATCTTATTTAAAATAACATCATATATTTATTTTTGAAGTAAAACATTATTTAAAATTTATCAGAAACAGAATTTTATATTTTCGAAAAAAGGAGAAGGTAAAGAAATTAATGGAAGCGAAGTGAAGGAATGATTTTATGACAACTTAAATGGTAGACAGCAGTTCAATTTTAATATGCTATGAATAATTTTCTTAACCAATGCTCCATGCTTAAATTGTATCAGTTTCATGTGAGTAGGGCACTTGAGTTTGACTTTCCTTAGTAATATTAAAGAACATATTTTTCATTAACAAAGCAAACATTTTTTAAAGATGATAAAAACAATTTTGAAGACATTTTAGTACATTAAGATGACATCCAATGCCATGCATTTTATAGTACGCAAATTCCATATATATCTATTTTAATTTTCTAATAGATAAATTGCGCATATTGTATAATTATATTTTGAGGATTCTAATACTTCATTCACTAAATTTCTAAGGAATCCTGTTTTTGATTTATGCAGGAAGTTTCATCCGTGTTACAGATTTAGATGTGAACAGAATATTCTATTTTAAAATATTTCCTGAAGAAGAAGATCTAACGTGCTTTTTCTTTTTTCTGCAGAGTAGTTTTAACATAAACAGGGATAGGTATTTAACGTATTTTAGTTATTCACTATAATAAGTGTCTAAACTGAACTCTTTGGAACTGACATCGAAATTCAACCAGAGTTAAATCTTTCGGCAATTCAGGGTTAAATTTACTCTGAGAACCATGGATAATACTAGGTGAAAAATTTCATCCAAGATTTTACCCTTTTCACCATTAAATACTATTAAGTCAAAACATTTCCACCAAGCTTGTAGCTCCAAAGTGCTAAGTTCGAGTTATAACGCCGAAAGTATTAACTATACAAAAAGCGCCAACCCAGAAGGATCCGAGTCGTTTAGCTTGTAATCACATCAGTTCGAAGATTTGTAAGAGCGGGCGTAATTAAAATCTCGTTTGGAGGAAGCTGGGTAGAGTATGCATTTCGTGGGAGAAAATATCTTCTCTTTTCCAGCAGAGATGAATTTCAGATGTTTTTTTAGAAATAGAGCTCTGTTAAAGGCGGTTTAATGAACGGGATTTTTAAGAGTTATTTTCAAAAAGTCTTTAGATTCCTTATATCTCGAAGGAGCTGAAGTAGATTTGTAGGTTTGGTAATTTTTTTATTGCTTTGGTAATTATACTGTAAAACTAGTTACAGCATTCGACTTTTTGGCTAATTATTTATAAAGATACTTTTTTTTAAACTAACACGCGCTGTCTAGGTCGCTTTGTATACAAAATATTTGGGAATTCAAAATTAGAGTTAAACTTAATTTAACGGTGCTAATGATTTTGATGCAAATTTAATGAAAATAATTAATACAATTTTTGCTCCATAGATCGCCTAGCCTTTTACTTGGCTTAGCAATAGAGGTATATTTGACACATTTAATGAAATAGTTTCAACAAAATATATGTGTCTCGATGATTTTCGTAACTAATAAACTAACTTTAACCCATATCGCACCAAGTATTGAAAAAATTAATATTTTTTTTTGTAAAATCTTAAATATGTGCTTCTCTAAGTCTGATGAACATAAAATAAAAAATACAAAAAATTTATTAATTTCATCGTTATAGGATGTCCTAAAAATGTAGGACAATGGTACAATCCACTGCTATTCGTTTCTACTTAGGTGTAAGGGAGGAATCATGTTAAGCGTAGTCCAGCGTTGCCTTTTCTATAGATAGTTGTCGGTTTTGCTGCGCATGATTTTAGCTGGATCCTTCCTTCTTCGTTGGTTTTCTGGGGATTTTTACAATAACATGTTTATTTTTAAGCTTTAGAATATCCTCATTAATATGTTGAACACCCAGTTTTCTGCAAGGTGGTTTCCTCACAATCGAAAGTCCCAAATAGGCAACTGCTATATGCCTTCGAAAATCAAGTAGGCTCAGACTATAGTCACTAAATAGCTGATTGAGTTTCCATGAAGCAACAGAAGATGTTTCAAACGCATTAATAAATGAAGGCTAGAATACTTTTCCCTTGAATCGAAGTAAAATAAGCTGGTACCAGACTATCAAATAGGTCGACTCCGTTTTCATGTTTATTGTAGAATGTATGCTTATTGTTACATTTACCTGTTTTCTGTCAAGCGAAAAAATTACATGGTATTTTTAAATATACTAGTATCAAAATTATTTTCAAAAGAAAACAAAATACAAGTATACGAAGAAAAACTGGGTCTGCTTCGTTGGATTTCAAAATACAAACTGAATTCATGAGGTGTTGTTTGAGAATGATTAACTCCCCCCTGCATATCTGGCAGACCAAATGCACTTGTCAGATAGATTTTAGGCGACTTCATTAGTTATAGAGTATCAAGGTTTGGAATGTGATAGATAGATAACGGACTATCTCCATTACTAACTGATGGGTGTTGGTTAGTAGCGGATTGTACCATTGTCCTATTTTAGGAAAGTTGCAAACGCAAGGAAAAATGTCCTTCTAGACACATTTTTGACAGTACTTTTTTAATGGTATAAAAGCATGGAATATTTCCTCTATAAATTTATATTTATGTTTTTCCCGGAACTCAAAATTAGTCGTCTGTAAGTCCCATTACTCGCGCACGAGAATTTGGTCTAAAATGTTCTTCTAGACGTTTCCAGGCTGCTACAGGATCTTCTATGTTGTCAATCACACATATATAAGTCTTTGACATGCTCCAATATATCGTACAATAGGCGTTGTCCTTCCTCGAGTTGAAATTCCTTAATTCTTTGCATATTTCTTCTTCCGGATTTTTTTCAGTTTCTGTTACTATCCACCAACAATTCCTATTCATTAATAACACTCATTAATCAGTGCGCCAGGACGAGTAGTTGTCGGCTTCTAGTTGTTCGATAGAAGAGTCCATTTATAGAAAGGAACACTGTGCCGCTGCGTAAAAAAATATTCTAGTTGTTGACTTCAATATATCCTTCCTGTTGCTCTATTTCCATTAGCACGTGTCTGGGTCCATAACCCTTGTTAGGGGCAGGAAGTGAGCTGGCTAATGACCTTTGTTAGGTTTATTCTATTTGGGTACAAAAGGGCCATAATCCATATATTATAGAGAGAGGCAGCTTGAGGTATAATTCTTGTTATGAAAGAGCTGCTGCTGGATGATAGGCTGAAAACTTCCTGGCCCTTGCGTGGAATTTTAACGAATGATAGAGCGATCCAATGACATCAGAAATGACGAAAGAATACGTTAAAAAGACATTTATTGAGACCAACACACTTTCAGAACATATTTACAGTTACAACATTTCCACCTTACAGAGTGGTCGCTCGTCCTACTGTACCTCCATCACCATCTACACCTTAATGACAGCTTCAGGTACAAATTCTACTCCAGCAACTACTTCTTCTACTACTGCTACTGCTTAAAGACACATAGTAGAGACAAGAATGCATACTCTGCTAACATTCAGTAGATCTACATATAATCTGCGGTTATCGTACAGACAATTCAAACGATTCAAATTAAATAGCTTTGAATTTAGATTGCAAGTAAAGTGACTAGCTCAAAACTATAAAGCAAAACCTTGAGGAAAGAATGCTTCGAAACTTATAGTAAAAAGAAAGAGTAAAAATACGACATAGAAATAAATGCAAGTTATTTCATAACTTAAATGCAGAATTTCCTAACAGAGACTATTAAAAGAAAGTGATCGTTATCATGTAGGTCACTTCCAACTGTAAAATTCAGCAACGGTAAAAGCACAGGATAACATAAGGCTAAATCTAAACTGCTGAAGGTGCGTGAGGGTTTATAGAAGTAGGTTTTCTTGTCATTATTGAGAAGACAGAGACGATGATTAGAAATATACTGTTCAATCTGTTGCCCACGACAATTTGCACTATCAGGACCCCACAGAGTACTATGGCTGTTGAAATCACCAAGTAGAAAAAAGATGCAGGAAGCTGACCCACTAAGTTGTCAAGATCTTACGTCATCATTGGGTGGCAAATAAACACAACAGACTGTAACTAGTTTTCGGATATGAACTTGTACAGCCACAACCTGCAAAGTAAGCAAAATAAGAGGTATGCTAGGATAAGAGTTAGAAGTTAAGATGCAGATACCTCCAAAATTATGTAGGCCATTGTCTGCATCTTTCCTAATAGTTTTGTATCCACGCAGTTTGAGAGGAACATTTGACTTCAAGAAAGTTTCTTGGATGCAGAAACAAGCAGGTTAGATACAAAAAAGCAGGATAAAAATTGTTAAGAATGGCCCTGATGTCATGTAGTTTGGACCGTACGCCTCGACAATTCCAAGAGAGGAAAGTACCCATTAAGAGAGGATTTTAGTTTAAGAGGTATTAGGATCAGTAGTATCGCTACTCATTTGCAATTCTTCATCCTCCGCTTCAGAGGGATGGAGTGCGATGAGATCGGGACTTTTGAGCTTGTCACCAAAAACTTCAAGTCCTTGTGGACGATGTCCTAATTCGCAAGTCCCAGTGCGACAGAATTGTTCACACTGTATTCTTTTTAGTTTCACTGGCAGCTCTGTGGATGAAAGGCCACGCTTATCAAGCTTCAGTTTAAGAGAAGTTTGTGATTTTGACTTTGATTTCAATCTCAATTTAAGTCAATGTTGTTTGCTAGTTTCAGGAGCACTGTTTGTGGATGGTTTAGCATCAGAATCATTTGATTTATCAGGGAGTTTGGTTTGGGTCGAATTTTGTAAACAGTTTGAATTTGAACAGTTTGCCCAAATTTTTTTTGTTGTGCGGATGCATAACTTAAACCAGGGGTGGGGTTTTGCGCTAAGACTTTTTGTCTAGCTTCGGGACAGGATATATCTCGTTTCATTTTAGTTGTGGCATTTTTTTCAAGTATCCATCGTTTTCATAATCAAGAAAATGATGTAGGATTGCCACTGCAGTTCCAGTACTTTTCTTGTGCGGTACACTACAGGCTATCATGACATTTTCAGCAGCGCAGCGAGCACAAGTGAATATCTCGCGGCAATCGACTTTAGAGTGACAAACCGCTGGAACTGAAAACATCTCAAAGGCTTTGGTGTATATTGTCTGACGGAAAATTTTATGTATCCTGTATATATAAATTTGAGTAATTTTGGGCTATGGAATGTGATGTTGAAATGATAAGTGAGAAGGAGTTGTCCATCCCGCCGAATAGAAATATGCCGGACATGTGTCACTACTTGTGGTTTCAATTCCTGAGACATCTCTTCAAGAGGAATATTAAACAACTCCCCATAAGTTATCACAACTTTGGAGAAGTTTAAGGAATCGTGAGGATTAACAGTAACAAGTATTGTCGATAAGGGGCTTTTAATTTAATTATTTGCTGAGCTTGTTTTTTAGAATTTACTTCTACATTCAAATCCCCAGAACGCATCTTACGGATGGAAGAGACTTCACTGACAATTGCTGCAATGGCTTTCTGTATGAGAAATGGTGAAACAGAGTTAAGTTACTCATGTTTGTCCGAAACTCGTTTAATTACAAAAAAAGTATCAAAATGTGAAGAATTGGTGACAAGTTTAAAATTTGTATGATGCTCACTTAAGGGAGATTTTCTTTTGGGACGCATGCGATATTGCATGAGTTTTGGGCCCGACGGCACCGCCCACCACGGAGCCCAACAAGGGATGGCAGCCACCGGCTCTTGAAATTTCCAGCCTCGGGGCTTGCCTTAGTGCTAATCGGAACCTATAAGTTTGAGGTCACCAGCCGGAGACATTGACTACCTTTAACGCCAAGCCCAAGAAAGTGACTACCGTGCTTGATCCCTAGCAGACTAATCACTGAAGTGGCTAGCTACCAACCGCATTGAAACACCAGGGACCACAGTGTACCACCCATCTAAAAGTTCGTCACGCACGGCCAATGCTTCGGGTTTTCGGTTGTCCATGAGAAGAAAGAAACACACAGAGCGGCAATATCTTCAAATGTAGAGCTCCCTACCTTGCCGTCGAGGATCAGGAAGGGATCAGGAAAGGGCAGAAGGCGAATTTTATTTTTTTGAGTTCTTACGTGATTAATCTGGTCGATATAGACAAACTGAATAGCTTGTAAATGGTATATAGAGGTTCCTGTCAGAATATCACATAAATTCCGTATTATGATATCCTACATATTCTGTCGGTTAACATTACTATACTTATCAAGCTGATTATTTTTTTGCCCAAAATCAAAGTATCAAAGCCGAGATAAAATTTAGTATTATGTATGAATTAATGAAACCAAGAAATGCTGAATATATTTACATTTCTTGCTTTCGAGCTTTAATAATTATTTCTGTAGATTAAAAAATCAACATATTTTCTGCATTCGCAATATTAAAAACATTGAAATCAATAAATAACTTTAACAAAATGAAGTAATCCTGAAATTAATCTTTTAATTTCTAAACAATTCTATTAGTTATTTAATTTTTAAAACTATTTATGCTGCTTTTCTGACACAAAATGAGGGTAAACATATAATATTTTTAAAAAGTGTTAATAAATCCTTTTAAAACTGTCTCATTTTTAAAACATTTGATTAATTTTAATTTTGGATTTTGGATCCAGGGTCAAAATGCTGTTATAACATACCAGACTAAATGGTAATCATCTTAGAATATGAAGATGAAGAATATTTCATATTTATTAAATAAATAAATTAAAAAAAATATTTTCCAATGTGTAAAAGTAATTCTAACTAATAAGATATTGTCTCTAAAAATGCAAAGATGAGAACTTCTTTCTGAGTTTAGTAAATGCATTACATATAACTTTAACTTATTTTAGAAAACTTTTCTTACGATAGTGAAATTATTGTATTACCATAACATTTTAAAATAGATCGGATTTATCATGTAAAAGTAGCATTCTTACATGCAGACGGGGTCAAATGGTAATTGTTTTTTGCATAAACTCATTTTCTTCAAATATTTTCCGAAAACAATTGTCGAAATCATTTTAAATAATCGGCTTAACTGAGCAGGACCAATAATTCAAATTTCTGAAGTTAACCGGAATGTATTTAAGGATTTCACTTAATGGCACATATACCATCATTAACGCCTCCTTTCACCTGATAAATCAATTCATTTTTGCACAAAAGACGATATCGATAATGAAAATATCGATTTAGCGCTAGCTTTACTACTTTCGTAATAAAATTAGTAACGGTGGAGCGCAAACGTATACTTCAGAGCGATCTTCCGAGCAATTTTAATTCGTTTTGAACTATAGGGGCTGGGGATGCAATTCAGAAAAAACTCCAAAACGGGAGTGTTATGCTCTTTTTTACCCTTTATCACTGGAAAGTTATCTTTAGTTTACGAGGTATCGTGGTATATCATCCCAAATCCTTGAGCATGTAGTGGGCGAGAGAAGTGTAGTTATAGTTGTTTAATTTCATCGCTTAGGCCAGTGGTTCCCAACCATTTTTTCCTCGCATACCCCTTGTTCAATCTTTTTATTTTCGCGTACCCCCTTCTGTCATATCCCCCTTCCTCCAACCATCCGTCTATGGAAAGAAGTTTTTATGAATAATATTAAGGGCTTAGGTCAGCTGAAGAGTCAAATGACTTGAATTAATAACATTTGCAGGACTTATTTTTGATTTTACCTTTTATTCCATTTCTGCAATAGTATTATTTCCACGCTAAAACGAATGAAACCAGTATTGTAATAATTTCGCATTAACTTATAAAAATATCCAAAAATTATACTTCCTTCTGCTTTCTTTTTTTCTTAGTTTGAGGGTACGCTTTAGTACTTGCAGAAGTTTCACTCTTACTTTTCACACGAACTTGGGGAACCAAAATTCAGTAACATTTTTAATCCCTTATGTTTTCTTGTGTTCTCTATTACCGACTTTGAGTTCGCGTACCCCCAACTAGTCCTTCTAGTACCCCCAGGGGTACGCGTACCACAGGTTGGGAACCTCTGGCTTAGGCTGAAATAATGCAACAAATTGCTTTACAACAAATGAATTTGAAATGGCTGGTGGAATATATTGAAGCTGTATGCTATTTTCTATGGGTTGAAATATTTACAAAACATTAGGTGATTCCAATAATTATCTGCTGGTGAATGTGTATGAAGGATTTAGTACACATTGATACTGCTTTAACCTCTTTAAGGATAGCATTTTTGTTTGCTATCTAATAAGATGACCCCACATGTTCTGGAGACGGACTGTCTTTATCATTCATCTAAAAAGGCATGGGATACTTGAGATACTTATGGGATTCTACGTAATTATTGTGCCAAATTATAAAGTTAATTAATGATTAAATTTTAGTTTAAAAGCCTAAAAATGCGATAATTCGATGGACGTCAGTATGGCGGGCATTAGACATAAGGGATTAATCGAAATGAAAGCTTTCAATACCACAAGCAATCGCAAATTCCCTTTTAATAAAATCATAGTTTCCCACAGTTCGCTCATAGAAAGTTGAGTCTTCTACGTCAATTTATAATAATTTTATTTAATTTCGAATTACTATATCATCAATTGGATTAAAAAGTCATTACAGTGCTGTCCAAAATAAATACGGACTTTAAAATTTCATCTTTAGTTCATAACCTTTTTCATCCTCCATAAATGCATATAAATTTTATTTATTTCATGAAATACCACTACTTCTTAAATTGTATTATTGTTTTAAACAGTGTATTCCAGTTGTTCAAAATTTTTCGAATGACTGATTGGAGAAGGTTATATTAAGGTGAATTCGAATTGAATTCGTTTTCATTTTGTTAAATTTTACTAATTTAACAGATTAATTTATTCGGTAATTTATATTGTGGTTTATGTATCAAGAAAGCCAACGGTAATGCTCAATAGTTGAAAGATTTATTTTGATCTTCGCCACCGCAACACTGAAGAACGAAAGGATGGGGTATCATTTGAAAACATAGCAAAAGAATAAATTGTCGATGGTTGGTATCTACTACCTGCGCAAGAAGTATGAGACGATAGGATCCATCGAAAAGAAGAAAAGGCGAGACAGAAAACCGAAAACAAGTACAAGAGAAGTATCAATGAATATAAGATTTGCACAGAAAAAGAACAATATATCGTCAAGAGAGATTGAAAAAAAACTTGAAATAGAATGTGTCAGATCTATCAGTTTTCCTTATAATCAAAACCCCAGGGTTGAAAATCTGCATCCAAAGAAAAAGACCATATATTTCAAAACAAAACATGGCAATGAGTTGGCCTTTGCAAAAGGGCATTTTTCTAAAGTTTTACAACTCTGGGACAGTATTTTAAGTTCATACAAAAGCAAATATGATCTTTTTGGATAAGAAAATGTAAAATAGTGTTGATACATCAGGTGAGGCTCTTAAAATAATAAATATCTTACAGAGACTAAAACACTGACGATGGTTGTTTTCCTCTAAAAGTGTAGGTGAAATTGTGATGATCAACGGTAAAAGGACTTTAAATAAGTACGTCAGTGTCCCAAAATCTGAAGAAATCCGTCAGAAATTTGAGCGTGGGTCTACGGTATATCTCTCAACAAGATAATGACCTAAAACACATGTCAAAGATTTCCAGAGATTATTTCTCAAACAACAAGATTAAGATATTAAAGTGGCCACCACAAAGTCCAAACATTAATCCCATCTAAATTTTAAGGTCGCTTTTGAGTCAGAAATTCCCTTTTGACGAGAAAAGAAATAAAAATCAATTTTTTCGAAAGATCAAACATGAATAGTGAAGTATCAACAAGAGCCAACTCAGAAAATGGTTGATAAACTGAATCAAAGACTGAAAGCAGTGATTGAGGCCAAAGAAGGCCCATATAAACATTAAACACGGATATTGTATTTTAAGAAATTGTTATGTTATTTTTCCCTTGTAAGTTTTTGATCGTCCAAATAATTTTGAACAACACATATTTTAGAGTTTTATAGAAATGTTCCATTTTTGAGTTATTTGGTTATAAAGATTGAGTTATTTGAAGTTTTTCAATGAATACGGTTGATCTAATTGTAAAAATAATGTATTTGAGATATAAATAAATAAATTTATTTTCTGTAATAAAAAGTGCAAAATTTTCTGTAGCTTTCTAATAATTTTGAACAGAACTGCATTTCAAAATAAGCCATTAATTTGTTCAAACTTGATTTTCTTAAAAGTTAATTTTTTCTGCATTTATGAAGAATTAGGACATTTAAACTTTAATATCGAAAGTAAGTTTCTTTAATTATAATAAATTCGAGGTATCAATGCAGATTCACTTGCAGCAGTTACAGCATTCTTCTTTTACAAAATTCCCTCGCAAGAAGGCATAGGAACGAGCGCCCTTTACTACCCCATGTACCCTTGTAAAAGTGTCTTGTTTTTGTAAGAGTGACCTACTCTTAAATTTTCAACAAGCACATTTATATCACTCTGCATATGTTGAGGCACTATATTTATTTAATGAACTAAAATTAAGGAAAAATGTTATAATTTCGTCCATTTACAAAACAATATTTTAATTGCTCATTATTAAAAATCGCAGTTCATTTGTTCCGCGGATAATAGCAGTCTTTGTTTCTGAAAATATTTTGGAATAGCATTTAATCTGTACAAATTCATAAAAAAAGTAATTTGAAATAAGAAACTATAGATAAGAGATTACGTTTCTTTGAAAAAACAAATCCATTGTATTCAGTTTAAACACAAAATTCATTTTTCTTCCGCGAAAGTTACTTCCACTCTTCATACTGAATTCTCCAGCATCTGATTTTCATTCTGCGAATAAGATCACTAATTCTATCGGACACTAAATCGAGATGAGCTCGCAACCCCGCGAAAAGAATTTTGGAGTAACATTCATCAGATTTAAACTTCCGTCGTTTGCAGATATCTTCTCTCTAGACAAGATTTAATCTCTTTATATATATCTCCATAGCTGTATCAAGAATTCGGCTAAGAAGTATTTACATATTTCCGAAATAAATGTGCTATGAATGGTGTCAACCTTAAAGCTTTATGAGACATGGGAGGATATTTGATTGCCTTGTTCCTGCATATTCGCGTGAGATTTAATGCAGCAGTTCGTTTCGCTCACACCATTGGGCACTTCCACTCGAGTTCGGCGAGCTTTTAACTTTAAAGAAATTCTCGGCTAAAGAGAGCATTTCGGGAGTTTTATACCAGCGAATTCAAAATCCCATTTACTTTTCTTAGAAGAGAATTTATTAGGACATTTCTTAGATTTATATTTGAGAGTTGTAGTACGATTTGGAAATTGGGAAATTTTTCAGATTCATTAAATAAGATTTCATTTAGAATACAGATGTTTTATTCCGGAATTTTTTAAATTGTTTTTCAGCAGGAATATGCATTTCATATTTGAGATTATGAAAATTAATGATTTGCATGTCCCTTGTATATATTTATTCAAGATATTTATTTTAATATATTGAAATTAACAAAAGTGATAATTTCGTTGATCTAAAACCATTTTATGAAACCCATCAGTACAAAACATAGAATTTTACTTCCTTTTCCAAAACATAGTTTTCTTTGTTGCTTGAAATAATTTGTATTAGCCTTTAATATGTGCAGATTCATAAAAAAATTTCGATTTTATACACTTTTTAAGACTTTAACAAAAATGAAATAAATTCTTATGACAATAAAATCCTGATTAATAAATTGCGAAAAAGAAACAATATGTACAAAATAATCTTCTACAGATAAACATATGATGTACCCAGAAAATTTATTTTTGTTCCGAGGAAGATACTTCCATTCTACATATTTAATTCGTTATCATCTGATTTCCGTCCTGTGAATAAGATCACTAATTCTATCCGATACGAAATCCAGAAGAGCTCGCAACCCATCCAATAGGATTTAGGAGTAACATTCATCAGATTTAAACTTTCGCCGTTAGCAAATATATTCTCTCTAGACAAGATTTTATCTGTTTATATGTATCTCCATAGCTGTATCACGAATTGCGCTAAAAAGCATTCAAATATTTCCAAAATATATCCGCTATGAATGGTGTCATCCTTAAGGCTTTATGAGACATGGGAAAATATTTGATTTCCTTGTTCCTGCATATTCGCATGAACATCATAATTCGTGAAACAACTACAAACTAGACGAAGTATGCTTAGGACAACACGAGATGGGATATAATATGGATATTTTTGGCATAATTTTTTGTCTTTGAGTTCTTCAGGGTAAAGTTAAATAAAATTTGATCACCATTTTTTAGTTAAAAGACGTAGTGACTTGTTTCTCCATACTTAATTGTGAATTTTCAAAACAGATGATTTTTCAATGATTAATGGTAAATCCTAATAACTACATACATCTATAACACGCTATTTGAAACAATAAAAAAGTTTCAAAGAAAAAACATTTTGAGAAATATTAATGCCGATCATTATTATTATTATCACATTAATGAATCTTACTTCGAACAGTTGCTTAAAAATAGATTATATATACATTTTTTGTGTACAAAATACATATTATAGACCAACCCAATTACGAGGGAAGCATAAATGCAATTCCCTACTTAGCACTCTTCCATCCGTAATACCTGAACAACCGGGTCGCAGAAGATAATAATACGGATACAGAGAACAAAGAAAATAGATCATATTATGACCATCTTATGCACAGAAAACTCACAAGAATGTAGTCCCGCCCTCAAAAATGTGAATGGTAGCCAGTCGACACCACCATTTCTGTATCCTTATGAGAACCGGGGAGAACCCATTTACTTATAGGGAATTCCTTATCCTTTTACGAGAGGTGGCACCTCGCGCTTTACAACATTGTATTGTAGAACTATCAATATGTATTAAGAACTCCATGAAACGTACGTTGAAATTCAAATGAAACACAATACAATGGCTTTCAAATTACAAAACTATAGCATTTTTAACAAATGGCAATTCCATATATGTCGGTTGAAAATGCAAAATTCGCCACGTTCAGAAGCTTTGATAAGTAGCTTATATTTAAGATGCAAAAAAAAAAATTCAGTTTTACCATTCGACGTTACCATTTTACAATTCGTAAAACAACGAGAAATGTTTTACCATAAATATTAATGCCCGTACCAATTTTCGCAGTTTAAAGGTTGTGCCAGAAGTTTTCTTGTCCTCGGGGAAAATATTATAATTCATTGCAACTTTCTTGTTGCTTTGTTTCGAAGTTTAGATGTATCCAAATATATTCAATTTCATGAAAACAACCTATAAAATATACAGACATTTTGCTTCGAATATTTAGTTGATTATTTCAGCCCTTCACAAATTTTGATTTCAAGCCTTTCTGTGAGGTTTAATTTCCATGACAACGTTTTGAGTGCCATAACTGCCTATAGTTCCTTCGGAATTTTTACTTTTTTCTTTTATTATTTCTTTTCTACGCTTTCCATCTTAAAGCATCACATATTCCAATGCAGTACTACAAAGCATATTCCATGGCAGTCCAGACCTCTGACTTTCTGCAAGAGTGCAATCCACTCACCATAAAATAAAACGCCAAAAATTATAGTTCGACTATTTCCCGCCGTTATCTTGGTCTAAAAGTCAACTGAAGTCTCTGCGACTCTTTATTGATTAAACAAAAAAAAAGAATCAAAAGATAAAAAATAACTTTTTTTCCTTATATCGATTTATTCGACTGTTACCATCGAGCAGACGATAACGATGAGCAAAGAACTTTATAAATATGCTAAGCTCAAGTCGTTACAACGTTCGCATACTCAGACCGTAAACTCCAGCTCTAGTGAGAAGTGGATTTCATGAATACTGAACAACCAAAAATTCTCACTCAGATAAGAGGGTTGGGCTGCTGTTGTGGAACATCACCTGCTCTCGAAATATCAGAGAGAATAGAATGCTCGTCTTGTGTGTCAACCATTTTAATACATTTTCGTACCGTTTGCCGCTTCCAGGAAAGAATTTCATGTGTGTGTCTTTCCAAAATAGAATAGATATCTTGAGAATTGAATGCCAAAGGCATTTAATCACCTACGAAAGATATGATTTTTTCGGAAAGTTAAAAAAATGAATTTATGACTTTTAAATCGTATATTAGATTCTGTTTAGAGCTTCACCGAAAACATTTATTTATTAAGAGCGTTGATCGCTTTTGGTCTTAAATTCAGATTTAAATGTCTAAAAGGAGATTCATTTTTATTTAAATATCTAAAAGGAGATTCATTTTTATTTAAATATCTAAAAGCATAATCCGTTGATGAATCGGATATATCTAAAAGGCATAGCTTATGTATCAGCGGATTAATGATAATAAGCGTACTTTTAATAAATGTTTGAATTTTAAGACTATGCAAAAATACTTTTTGTGGAATAATATGATCCCTGAACAAGATATTGCGGAGAAAAGTTACAATTTCGGTTAATTTCTAGTCTTATAAAGTAGAATCAAAGGAGTCAGGAAAAGGAAAACCGTTTCTTAATGAGCACTTGCTATCCAAGTGAAAACCACCGACTAAATATCAACTTTCTATACTTTCCTTGGTTTGAAAGATTTCACAAAGCGTAAGCCAATCAATGGTATTTTAATTTTAAGAATATAGTTTTGTCTATGTTGCCATTTAAATTTTTACACCACATGGTTACATTTAATGAGTGAAAAATCCCTCATGCCTTCGATAAGTAGTATCTTTTGCTGTTTTACTGCCAAAATCTTCTATGCAGTCAATATAGAACATTTTAATTGCAGGATGTTTTGTGTAGGACGATCGTATAAGATTTTAAATATTAATTAATGGAATTTTAAGACATCTTTTTATTAAACTCATCAACTTATTATACGCAATCAATCATTAAACGCGTCCAGCTGACGTCTGCATTAAGGTATTAAAACCAAGATCAATCTTATTTGGTAATCCTGTATGAATGAGAGTATTTAGGGTTTATTTTTCATTTATTTTAATCAAAAAATCAAACTAATGATTGCACACAATTCCTCAAAATTTTGCATAGAATTAAACTATTTTTATATTTAAGTATTTTTATTGCTGAAAATATTTTTTCACTTTTTTTTGAAAACATATATTAATGCTTATTCTTATCTTGCACACTTATATTAAAAGTGCTATTTCTGATTCAGAGAAAAAATACTCTACTTAGGGAAATGCTATGGGATATCAAAAAACACATAATATTTTCTTCTGATACATTTTTATTTTCTTCGCAAAATTTGCATATCTCCAAGTGAACTTCTAAGCTTAGTGAATTCTTTAAAAATTCTGTATTATTACAAATATGAATAAAGCAAGGAAATAGTCTACATTTATAAAAGAAATGCAGTCCAAATATTTTATTTCTAGGGAAAAAATCTCCTGAAAATTTCTTAAATTTATTTATTTCTCATCACTTATCTTATTGTCTAGTAACCTCGTGCAAACAGTACATAAATTTTGTTAACGAGCAATCAATCGGTCTTTCAGGAATTGTTGGAAAACAACTGTTTCGTTTGTACGAAACCTTCAAATCAACATCAATGCTTCTCAAGCAAACGATTCTCCTACTCTCTTCCAATGCATTTATTTTCACTGGAAAATATTTGATTCCGTCACTACTTGCTTTGTCCCAGCAGAAAACGCAAAATTAATGCAATATTACTGCTTCTAATATTCATAATCAGTCTTAGAGGTACAATATGGCAGTGTTTACGCACTGAAATGCCCATTAAGCAATTGTTTCCGGATTGCTACATTTATCGTCACACTCCAGACTTTCAAATAAAGCTTGAACTTACATAAAAACCTATAACTTTTCTCGAAGTTAAATTTTTGCTGAAAAAAGTATGAGACATAACATTTTTAAAAAATAAGAGATTATATTTTTGAAGGTCATTAAACACCAAATGACTTTAATGTTACACATGGTTATGATCGCTTGAAGAACTTTTAATTTAGCATTTTTTCTGTTCTCTTTTTCGGTTTTATAAAATCCAGTGTTCTTTTCTTTTTCTTCGCGTATTCTAATAATTTGCTTCTCCAAATTGAACGATAAAAACCCATTACTGAAGGAAGAATGTGTTCCTCGAACGGGAAGAATTTATTTTATCGCCGAGGGTTTAACTTGACATGAATAATGATTCAACTTTCAGGCTTTTCTCCTTTAATTCTTTGCCATTATTTTCCTTCCTGTTTGTCAGAAAAAGTTTTAATCGAAATAAAAATCTACGTGTGGTTTCGTGTGGACTAAATTTGTTTCCTTT
>BGPR01000293.1:40721-150333 GCA_013235015.1 Araneus ventricosus
TGGGCCATAATATGTTCTCACATCGTTATTGAGTATTTTTTCTCTTTTTATTGTTGTATGTTAGCCATACACTTCTGCGAATATTTTATGGAATTTCAAAACAACTGGAATACAAAGTATTGAATCTGATTTGTAATAAAATGAGCTATTTCCCATTTGTGGGCCAAAACTGCTGGCTACTTCACTTTGAGAGTCTACATATTTTTAATGATTATATATTATACTCATATTCTGCTTTGAGAATATATTATAAAATTATCAGAGGCCATGATATATGATGTAATAATAATATTTATATTATGCAAAGTTAAGGATTTCATGTTTGGAATAATAATATACAAAACAAGAAGAACGTTCTTCGAGAGCACGTTTCTAGATAACGCATTCATAAATAAACTGATTTGAAATATAATTGTAATATGATGTATAATAATTGTGGGAAAAGAATATGTGCATGTGAAGTAATACCTACTGAAAAGTTTTTTTCTAGGCAATACAATGTACCTCAATAAAAAAAATGCGATTTTTTAAATGAATTTGTCTTCTTCACAATATTTTGTTTATTCAAAGCTAAGAAAAAGGCATCGAAACACTAAAGAACAACAAATGATTGAAAATGTAGTCCAATCAAGACTCCAATGTATACCGCCTCTAAAGTTTATTTTATCATAATTTTCTGTGTACTGTTTTGAGAGAATATTTATCAAATGCATTAACACTACCATTTTCTGGGCATTTGAAGTTTATGCTGATGTGCTCTATCTGCAAAAACTGTTGCAAGTGTAAGATGTTTGCTTCATCGTAGATTGAAATGAAAAAAAATTGTTTAAGACAAAGAAAAATATAAAATCACAAAAAGTACACGGAAGAATTTAAAAAAAAAATAGTTATTCATTTAAAAATAAGAGCAGCTAACGAAAATTTTCGGAAATAAGTAGTAGAATAACTAGAATGATTCTTCCACTCATTTTTCTAACAGTCACTCTGATGACATTTTTTTCACACAAAATATAACTAACATAGAGCACGAGAGTTTTTTTATTTCAGATTAGCTATTGTTTAAGTGCATACTTCAGTAATGTTGGAAGCCAGCCTTTTAAGAAATTGTATGAAGATGATGCAATTATGTGGTTAACGCCTCTTGACAAATGCCAAGAAATTGTAAAATATTATATAATTTTGTTAGAAAAAGTCTCATAAATTTATTTTGGGAAAATAATTATTCAAAATTTTTCTCCCGACAGAATCTGAATTTTTCCAAAAAGTCAGAGTCAAAGAATCAATGTTTAGGGCATTAACTTAAACAGAAGCTTTCATTTCTTTTTATACTGGACATAGATGCTTAAATCATGTACAAGTTTTATTATTTTCATGTGAATTGGATCTTAAAGTTTAAGATTTATCAGAAAATTTCGAAATATATTTCGTATTAGCATTGTAAATGTATTTATGTAAAAGCCTGCATACCCAGGTAGCGCACAATATTGTCTAATATCATAAAATTCGAAAAAGTAATATTGTACAATATTTTTTCCAATATTGAAACAGTGTAAAACGTAAGAATTTTGAATACTGTACAATGTTTTTTTCATAATATTGGATAATGTCATATAATACTGTATAAAATTATACCATATTAAATAACATTGCACTATACTGAATATTATATAAAATTGCATAATATAAAAATTTAGTGAACATTTTAAAAGCATGAACAAATGTTAATCACTTAATTCCAATGTGCTGAACTTATATGGGTAACACTTCGCGATTTTTTGAGCTCCTCTACTTACAGCGAGCTTTGAGCCTGGGACCTTCCGCATCCCAACTAGAAACCTTATCGCTGGACCAACTAGACTTGCGTCTGAGAGCGTAAATAATGATAATAAAAATTTAGCTACAGAGTTTAGATCTCTAAGAAATTTTATGCACATTAACAATTCATACTAATAGTCTTTTTAATTAAATTACATTTTATCGTTACAATTTCAAGTTCAAAATTAAATTAGAAGTCAAAGAGGGAGCAATTTTAACTCTTGTATCTAAGTTTGTTAATAAATAAATTAAGGCAATAAGGTTTAAAAGTAATTATAATAATATGTTTGAAAGGTTTTCAAATAATTTTGAAATCTATTTATTGCTCTTTCAATGTATTACGAGACGAATTTAACATTTATAATAACAGTATTGATTGAAAATCGAATGCAACATTCGTAACAATGAGTCACGTGCATATTTTTACGACGAGAATAACACTCAATTTTTTTTTCACAGAATAATAGATAATCCATATGTGAGAGCTGTTTTATGGTTAACTTCATTAGCTGAATCCGGCCCGCCTTTCATATAAAGTAGAACAAAATGATTGTGTAAACATTATTATTCAAATGTAAAATATTTTTCCGGACATATTATTCAATGTTGATTAATATAGTGTTACGGTATCATTGTGCTGCCATCTGTCGACTGTGAGAATAACTTCACCTTAAAATATGGAATCGCACTGATTAATGTAGAAATTAAATATTGTATGCATTGTATTGTATAGTATGTTACGGATTATGCCCAGATGGCGCTTTTGTGCTTCTTGTGGCAACGGCTTCCTCCGCCATTAGAGTCGATTGCGTGGCAGGCATGGAAACGGAAGGAATGGCTTGGATGGAAAAGGCCGGGAAGTCTTACTATCGTCTTGTAAACAGTGTAAATAACTTATAATGTCATATCTACCTATATCTATAATTTATTTACTCATAATAAATGATTTGAAAAGGCACTCTTTGGAATTTCATTTGCACCACTGAATCTCAGATGCAATATAGTATGATATAATATTCAGCATCTTAAAGAATAGTTGTCCCAGTGGAGTTTTCTGAAATAAAACCTCCAATCGAGGGATATCCTGCGTTAAAATGAAGATTTTTATAAAAAAAGCATTCTTTTTGTATTATTTGTGAAAATTTATTATGTCGGAAATGCTGATACATACAATACAATACTTTGTTACGGTATTCGGTGTTCCTCGGTGTTCATAATATTATATATCATTATGCAAATATTATATGATATTTCTGTGCTACTGGGGTAGAAGGATGGGCCGAATTTTTTTTATATTTTCGATGATGGGTAGTGCAGAAAAGATGCCATTGGTTGCACAAAGTGCACATAAAAAATTTGAAGTGTTTAGAACAATTTCCTGATTTGCCGCAAATGCGTAGAAATTTCGGACAAATGCTGTTTTTTAACAAAATTTGTAATTTTTTTTTCTATTTTCGATTATGGGTAGTGCGGGAAAAGGTGAAATTGGTGGCACTAAGTTCACATAAAAAATTTGAAGTGTGTAGGATAATTCCTTCATTTGCCGCAAATGCGTAGAAATTTCAGCAAAATTCTGTTTTTTTCACGTTTCTAACAAATTTTGTCAAAATGTTGAAAAGCTGCATTTGGCCGTATTTATCTGTAATAATTATATAGCGTATAAAATTATCTGCATTTTTATTGTTTAGATGCTTTGTGTGCTATAAATTACCTATTTATTACTTTTAAAGTTTAAAATATGTAGTGTTGGAAAAAAATATATTCCTTCTTTTCGCCATGTTTTGTTATCTCCGGACGGAAGGCTTACAGTGGTCCCCCTCCCACTCTGAGTTTTTCTGCGAATTTGAGGCAGGGTTTTTGACCCCTTTGCGGGTTTCGTTGGAGGTTTGGAGAAAATTCTCGAAGCGTAAAGTCCCGGCTGTGATTTTTGACCAATAGTCATTCAGTTTGGTGGCTTCGGAAAAGAAATTTTGAGTGTCTAGGCAGATCGGACGCGGACAGAGACGAGGCCATGAAGATTGGAGGGAGACGCTACTGGTGACATGTTGGAAAGATAGAATAAAAATTAAAATGTAAAAAAATAATAGAAGGGTCTTTTGCTGGCCATGAGGGGTGACCCGTTTGTCTCTCACGGTTAGCGCGGTTTTTGGAAGTGGAGACTACATTTTTTTAGTGGAATGCGCTCGGGCGTACTGGCCAAAAGAAACGGCCTGCGAATTTCATAAATTTTGTCCGGAAATGCCTGTATTCCCGATGTGGTCATTTTTTCCTTCACGGGTTGCTCTCACCTATGAGAGTGATTTTTCAGGCCTTGCATCCTTATGTTTGCTTAAGAAAAAAAAAGAGAATTATGCTGGTGGTGATGGAAATAGTGGTATGTGAATTACAATAATTGATTAGTTTTGCATTGTGTAAATACATGTGCTGAGGCTAAGTACGTAATTACGGATTATTATTACAGTGGAACTGTAGGTGGGTGAAATTAATGCAACTGTGTGAGATGTAATTCATGCCAAAATGATCTAGTCTTTTTTCTTCAGTAATGTCTGTTTGTGTATATGTGTTTACTTGGTATGATGGTATGATACTTAGTATGATGGTGAAATAAAATTTTTCTTAAATGCATGTGTATAGAAATTCATTTGCTTTGTTTTATGACATGGAAAATAACATTGAATTTTATTGAAACTATTATGTTACCTTAATCAAGAAATATTTCAAGCGAGTGTTATTGCTGTTATTATGATCACTTGATATCTACAGTAAACTTCAATTTGGGTTGACTTTATGATGTAAAAGGTTTAAGTGAAGTGATCATGTTATATGTAGTCTGGAAATAAACATGTGTGTCTGTGAATGGCATTTGCTTTAATTCTTTAAATTTCTACCAAAATGCCTCGAGTTTATTTTTGAAATTGGCTACTCAAACAAAATCCTGGATTGTGTTTTAATTTTTAGATGGATCATTTTAATGTACTGTTGTTTATGTTTTAATGATTTTTTTAAATAAATGTATGTTATTCAGGTCTGCACAGATTGATTTAATGTTAGAGGACAGACTCCTTAATAGCTTTAAATTATTACTTCTCTTTTAATTTCATCTTGCTCTTATTCAAATATTCAAAATTTTACAGTTAATAATTGTTTTCCTTTGTTAAAAGATCTCATGCTGACAGAGCTTTCTTAAGGCATGGCCTGGATGAACACTGGGTTATTAATAAAACACAACGCGTAAAATCTATTATTATTATTATTTATTGACTTTGGGATATGTCTATCATTTTTTAAGATCTAAAATCCTAATGATAAATTAAAAATAAGTTTAAAATCTCAATACGATAAATATAAGATATGCTATTAGAAAATTTTGTACAGCTCTCAGCTTGTGTTGTGTTCAAAACTTTAATTAAACATTTTTAGTTCTGTCTTTAATTTATTTTCAAGACAGGCAATGGCACCTTTGTTTTTTGCTGTGTTAACGGGAGTGCCGTCGCACCCGACTGCTATTAGTTAAAAAATATTAACTTTGTTCTTACTAAAAATTTCAATCAATGATGCAGCTATTTCTTCACCGTGACCGGAACGAGGTGTCAAATGTCCCAAATATTGAGAACCAGGTTCCGACAACAGAGTAATATATATTCTTCGTCTTTCTGTCGACGATGTCGCTTGTCCTTTTCTTTCAATGAATAACGTTTAATCTCTTCTTCCATCAAAGAATGTGCTTTTAATTTTTAGTCTATCTAGATTTTTCTTCCTCCTGTATTTTTTTCACTAGTTTCTTTTTCTCTCTGTGGATCTTATTATTATCGACGACGAGATTCTTATCCTCTTCGTGAAAACTCCCTCGTCTTGCAGCACGGCTGAAGCAATTAATGCCTCATCTCTCTCTGATACACCAGTTCTAAATGCAACAGATGTTGTATGAGAAAGGGAAATGCGTTTGCAAGTGTCTGGAGTTGATGTCCTTTCATATTCTACTTCATTTCAGTCGGATTCTTCAAAGCGGTCACATAATGAATCTTCTGAAGATGTCAATAGCATAGTAGACTGAACGCCACACGTTGAGAGACCAAGCACAAAAGTACTTGAACATGCAGTTCTTTTCATTTTCCTAGCCACTGCTTTTTTAAGGGCTTTGCTAGTCTGCTTGTCAATGTTCCCGATACATATTTTTCGAATAATTCTTTGATCGTGCAGGAATGTAACCTCTCATTTTGGAACTTTACGGCTCTTGTCGCAGGTACAATAGTCCAAATCTTTACATTTACAAACTGAAATGTCCAATAGAGAGGATTCAGTGTTTTGTATAAATTTTTCGTGGTTCTTCTTCTCTTTATGCCCTTATGGTGCATTGATATCTCCACCGATCGACACTTTTTGTAAGAGTCTTTAATTCTTCCGTTAACGTATCGTTTGGAAACTACAGGTATGGATGCCTTTATCCAGATTGCCGTAACTTTTTCACCGACCATCTCAACAAGATCATCCACTGGTTGAAAATAAACATGACGATTTTCATTTCGCAACCATTTGTAGTGGCGCATGATGTCAGCATAAGTTGGCAACTGCATCTCTTTAATTCGCATGGTGCTCCAAACAAGTAAATATTTACACTACTGCACTGAAAACAAGTAATATAAAAAAAAATTTTAAAGTCAATTCCTACTTAGGTCAACAAAGAAAAATTTTATTTTAGTTACTTTTTATTAAATAATTACAATTAATATAAATATGTATATACATATGACAGAATCACAATATTACGTGGTAAAATAGAAAGCGAATTTCCTTTCAATTTTCCATTTTCCTTTCTATATATGTTGTTGGTCTATTATCAGTGTTTATTTTTATATTCCATTTTTTTCAATGTGTGATTTTCGCATCACGTAATTTATAGATGGTATGTCAGCTTAAAAACATTATCATGTTAAATATTGTTACGAAGCTATAAAGTCACTTCCCTGAGATGCAAACTTGGCGACTTGGCGATAAATTTGGCGACCAATTTGACGACTTGGCGGCAAACTTGGCGACTTTGGCGACAAAAGTCTCTAATAAATAAAATTAATTAACTAAAGTTAGTTAATGAATTAATATTTGAAAAAACTGTATTAACATCAAGTGTCATCCACTACAAGTTTTAAAAAATGTATTTGAACTTGAGTGGATGAATAAAAAGTATTTTATGAACGATTGAAAATTTGAACAAGATATGTGTATATATATATAGGGAGAGTGTGAACTAATAGTAGGAATTGAAAAAAATAAATGAAGTAATAAGAGGACAGAAAAAGACAGCTCGCGTTAGATTGAAACAAAATACTTTTCCCATTTATATGCGAGAAAGCAAGAATTTAATATTAATAAAAAGCTAACGCATCTAAAAAATAGAAAATGTAGAACATTTGACACACTATACAATTATTACAGGTAAATAATGTAAAATAAAGTGATTTGAACATTTTGACAAAATTTGTTAAAAAATGAAAAACAGAATTTTGCTGAAATTTCTTCGCATTTACGGCAAATCAAGAAATTGCCCTACAAACTTCAAATTTTTTTATGTGCACTTTGTGCCACCAATGGCACCTTTTCCTCATTACCCATCATTGAAAATATTAAAAAAAGTTTTTTTCGGTCCATCCTACTGCATAGTATTCATAGACACGATGGCTAAAATTAGCATCCTAACAATAGTTTCAATTGGCATTATCTTCATTTTATTTAAAGAATAACTAAAAATAATAAATTATAAAAAATGATTCATTGAAAAAATTTAAGAATTCCAAATCAAAAGAAACTAAAATTGACAGTTTGTGTGGTAAGAATGAACAGTTTTTCAAAAGTTAGATTTTATTAAGTAACGAAAAGGTCAGCAGTATTTTTTTCAGAAATTCAATTACGTGATATTGAAGACTTCTGAAATATATTATCATATCATCGAAAATTCATTTTGAGATAAAAACAATAGATCCTTATATTCAGAGACAATTGAAGCAATTATTTATAACTAGGAATGCCTAAGCTACATTTAAAAAGACCTCATTTTTCAATTAACAACATAGATATTTGAAAAAGAACAATAGTCACTGTAAAAATAAAAATAAAAAAAAAACAGATGAATGTATCCTATTGGAAAATACCTAACTCCTGTTATTTAAATTGGGCTGATATATCAAAGTGACGATTTTTTGGAAGAAAATGACGTATCGCTTGTTAATGAAAAAAAATCCTTTATGAAATAAATGGCACAAATTACACAGCACTGTGTATCCTAACATTTAAATCTCCGAACATTTCATGAGTTATTCTTCATTTATTCGTTTTAAAAGAGCATAAGGAAATTCATTTTTAAATCATTCTGAAAGAAAGCTGTATTGATATACTTTTCTTTTTTATGCATCTTCGTTTCAACATAAAAAAGTGATATTTCATGTATTTAAATCATTGTCTATAATAAATAACTTATCTTAAATCTTTGGAATCCACAGCGAAACAAAACTAGAGTTTAATATTTCGCCATATCATAGTTAAATTTGAATCATTATCATTATAAACAGAAAATTATTGAAATATAATTCGATTGCTTTCACTTTTATTTACAATTAAGTGAAAATATTTCCCACATGCTTATCGTTCCAACGTACTAAGCTCGACTTATAACGCCGAAAGAATTAATTATAAGAAAAGCTACAGCTCGAAGGATCCGTATCGTTTGGCTCGGCGTAATTAAAATTTCGTTTGGAGGAATATGGGTAGAAAACGCCTTTATTGGAGCAAATCTTATTTCATTTCCAGCAGTGCTCGATTTCAGACGACTTTTAAAAAGAGTTTAGTTTAGTTATATTAGCGTCCCGTTTAGAAGCAACACGAGGGCTATTTTGGTACGGACCTCATAGTTTCGAACCGCGGTCAGATGACGAGGACGACACCTTAGCTGGCACGCCCTCACCAAACTTCCGCACCACACCAACGGGAGGACGTTTGCCCCACCCTGCGTATGATTAAACATGCAACAGGCCGAAAATACGACTGATTGTCATTCGAATAGGGTTTCGAACCTGGAACTCTACGGCCCTAAAGTCGAGTCTAGGTCACCACGGCCTCATTTTTAAAAAGAGAGCTGTATAAGCAGTGGCTTAATGAACTATTTTTAAGAGTTCTTTGCGGGAAGCTCTTTTATAATTAATTATCTCTGGAGGGAGTTGTAGAATCATCGCAATTTAAAAATTTAGTGATCGATAGGACGACCATCGAAACGATAGAGATCCTTATTATGATTGACTTGAAAGTTGGGAAAAGCAATTTCTTGATTATTCCTGAAAATCTTCGCCCAGAGAGGGTAAAGTGAAATTTCTTTTATCGTAATCTAAAATCGATAATAATTCGATGATCTTGAGGAAAACAAAAGTAGATGAATTAAGAGAAACAGATGAAAAATAATGAACATTTTTAACAATAAAAAGCAAAGTGTGAATATGGCACAATGAGGATTACTAAAAGCAAGTGGTTACGGCTGTTCTCCAAGGATGTATTTCATGTTATAAATCGACAACAGTGAAATTCTTTTTCCTAGAATAGATTTTGTAAAGAAATCGTGAAAATATGTATAAAAGGCATCATTCTTTTCATAAACTGAATCGCAATAATTTCCTAGAATGTTATTTGTAAGTATTTTTATTAGCTTAAACAGAGAAAAACAGATTAATTGTATAACTGTTATATACATTATTATGACTATATTTTGTTAGTTCTATATTGTAAGATTTTGCATATCTGAGGTTAATTATTTATGATTTACATATTTACATATTTCTTATTTTAAAACTTTGAAATTATATTCATGATTTGAAAAATCATACCTTTTCATCAACCTATAATGTTAAATTTCATTCAATAGTGAACATTTACACTAGAAAGAGATCTCGATATGAAACTTCTAACTTCTGGAAGATAATTATTTTGATATGGTTTTATAGAATTTTAATATTAATATATATATAATTTATAAATCCCCAATAAAGCAGTTTCATGTTAAAGTTATATTAATGTTTCATAATTATTAAAGGTATCGAATAATTTACATTTATTAAATTAAGAAATTTCAAGAAGAACAGTACATTTTTGAAAAAATTGAATTAAATTACATATGATGTTGAAAAGTTATTGTTGAGAAATACGATTGCTATTCCGAAAATATTTTAGCAGTGATTTATTTTTCAAATAACTTGCTCTGCATACATTTTTTTCCCTTTCACCATTATAATTGCATATAAATTACTGTCTTCAAAAGTGGATGACTTCTAGTTTATATCAACTTAGTTCTTGAAAAAAATAAATAAAAATATATTTCGTTAACAGATAAAAAGAACGAATCAACTTAACTTCAGCCGGATAATTGATTGAACCCCAAAAAATTGCAAATAAAGCGAAATGAAGTAAGGGATTTCCTTCCATAGAATTTCTCCCCACTCAAGCTCCTCCTGTCGAAAAAATCGACTCATTTCTCTACAAAAGACGATATCGATAAGGAAATGCTATATCGATTTACCGCCAGGTTTGCTACCAATGTAATGAAATTAGTAACAGAGCAACACTGGAATATTCTTGCGACCGATCTTACGAGCAATTTCAATTCGATTCACAAAGGATTTCCAAATGGGAGAACTAAACTCTTCTCCACCCTTTGGCTCCGGAATTTAATCTTTATCTTGCAAAGTGTCGAGATATGTCTTCCTGCATTTTTTGCACGTTGTCGTGAAGTGGGTAAGAAAGTGATTTTAGCTGTATAATTTAATTCTTTAGATTGAAACAATGCAACGGACTGGTTTCCAAGAAATATATTTCAAAAGGTTGGAAGAGGAAATTGAGTTGATATTGGATTTCCGTGTAGGAATGAATATTTACGAAACAATTATTTCCAGAAATATTTCGGTGTTGGTGGATCTGTGTGAGAGGTTTTAACACATTGCTTGCTCAAGTAGAATCTTTTAATACCAGGATCAATCTTAAACTCTCTTACAATAAAAGGATGAGTTGTTGCAATTTTCTCGAAAAAATTAACATTTCTCTTGTTAGTTTATTACTGTTTAAATTCAGCTCGAATTCTTATCACATCATTTTCACTAATAGTCAAACTTATTATTAATTTTTTTTTTATTTTTTTGCTAAATCATTTATCATCAAGTTGACTTTCAGTAAAGTAAAATTTGCCTGTTCTGATCAACGTTCAGGAAATGTAATTTGAAATGTCGAAATCATCTTTAAGTTGTTAACAATAAAATTACAAGTTTTATGCTATTTTTCTTTATTTTAGATATTCTTTGTGTAATTTAAGGTTTGCAAATTTCAGTTTCTATGTTGAACATTTGGAATAAGTTAAAAAGTTTTCTTTATATGCTTTCGGTGATTACAAATTTGTAGATAATAAATTGTAGCGTAATAAATGTAGATATAAATAATAAATTGAGCAGATTATAAATTTGTAAATAAAATTATGTATTTTTTCTTCAAATTATTGCCGCTTTAGAGCATGGTCGTTGATATAAGTTAAATTCGGAGACTTATGGGACTTCATTTCCTTGCCTAAGAATCCTACGGTTCACATGCTTGCTGTTGAATGACTCATAAAAGATCAAAGTAGGTTAGAATTCAATTATTCGCTTTAAAGTATTCCCAGGACTTATGATTCAAACACAATTGTATTACTTTGCAACAGAATTTGGTCGGGGTTTGCTCGTTAAAACGCATATAAAAAAATCTTCCATTTTTAAAAATATGCCAAGAAACATCCTACTCTAGCCCAGGAAATTTATAAAATCGTCGTTGATATTTGCATGGAACTTGATAAAAGTTTAAGAGGACTTCATTATATGTCATATTAAAATTTAAAAAATACTGGTTTCTAACCAGAAAATGAATTATTGTTACTTTTTTAAATAGAGAATACAGAATGAATATACTGAGCCAAAATTTGACTGTAAAAATTTCTTTAGCTCTGATGATTAACAAATACAGCAATTTAAATCGTACATCTCTCAGTTACGTCAGCTAAAATTTTACGAAATTACCCATGTTTAATAGTTATCGAGTAATAACTATATTTTCAATGGTCCCGACTCATTTTTTATATTTATACCTGTTCTCTCCATGATTTTATTGAAGTCATTTGTGATGTGATGAAGCAAATATAAATCATTTTTAATGGGGTTAATCTTGTGACTTTGATTGCCAATTTGATAGATGTGCTATTTAAGTACCAGGATTGCAAAAAGAATCGATATTTATGAATTTGAATCAATGATATTTTTGAATATTTATGCGTTTCAAACTGTTTGGTGAGGAAAGTTGCAGACTGGAATATCAACCAACAGAGATTGTTACTTCCTAATCTCACAGTGGTTAGAAATGATGCCTTTTTTAAATATAAGTCAGTATGTTAAATTGAAAATCTAATTTGAAGAGAAGAGAAAAACCAAAGTGAAAGATTTATGAACATCATCCAGAGATATTGAAAATGTTGAGGAACCTTGGAAAAGACTCAAACTTGACCTGTGTCGCATAATTCAGAACTCTAGGTCATTTTATTCATTCTTCTAATGATGGTACAAGCTTAAAGTTACAGATAAATAATTTATAGTGATAGCAGGAGCTAGCACATAACGGAAATTATTAACATATCCAAAGAAATGAAGCCAGTTCTCCCTCATATTAGACATCAACAGCGCTGCACCAATTATGTTTTGAAATCCATGTATCTTGAATGAAATAGGAAGTACGTGACAACACAGAAACTTATGACAACATTATAAAATAGCAATATAAAACGTAACTTTGCATTTTAAATAACATACATAGCTTCATTTGACATCGGTATTTGGCCTCTCTTCATTCGACTATAATATCGTTCTGAGCTGTGATTTGCCACCAAATGAGAGGGACGGTATTCTAACAACATATAATGAAATTATTTGGATGCAAATTTTATAAAAATTATTCTTTCCAATTTTAATATCAACTTCTGACTTATAATTGAATGCAAAATAGTATTATCTGAATCCATTAGAAAGTATCCGAAGCTTACCCGTCTAAAACTATATGTCGAAAAATTTTTGTAGAGCAATTATACACAAATTGTTGAGAAAAAGGAGATTCGTTGAGAAAAGATTTTAATATGTTATAAATAATAAATCTGTTTCCGAAAGCATCTTCATTCAAAGCATTTTATAATATGTGGCTGTTATATGTGGCCTTTTTTAGAATATATTTTTTAAATAAATATATATCATTTAAATATTTATATTTTTTAAAATTTTAACCCTCTCATACCGAGCGAGGCCGTCCCGGTCGGTCTGAAAATTCCCCCTTAGGGCGGTTGGCTTCTTTGAGTGGAGGTGAGTTTCTGAGATCGCTTAGGAGATAAACGCGGTAGAGGGAACCAATTATCCTTGCCAATCACAGCCCATTTCCGCGCGCCTGAAGGGAAAGTCATAGCAGGGGGACCACCCAGGTTGGGAAAATCCAATTCATGTCGCTTCCTCCCAAAACCTCGTGGTTTTAAAAGAACTAGAAGGAAAACGTCGCCCCGGCATTTAAAGAATTAAACTCATAATTCCTCATGCATATTTTAAAAATATCGCTTCGGATTTAAAAAATATCTATTCTGCATTGGAAAATAAGAAAACTATTGCTTTTAATATACAAAGAATATAAATCTTATTTAGATGCATGCGATGTACTTAATTTATTTTAAAGTTTATGCAGATTAAAGATCATCATTTAAAGATGCTTTAAACTTTCGAATTCCTTGTGTCATTTTAAATCTCAACTACTCAAAGATGTATATCTATTTTAGTAAGAGAAATCATTCAATGTATTTCATCCCAACTAACAGTATTCCTGGAAATTAGTTAAATACATTCATTTGTTGTTTCGTATTTTGCTCTCCTTAAATTTTCCTCTTCTTATAACGTCGGAAACATTGTATGAATTTTGTCACTGTCATTCGAAAACCTAATTAACCGGTCTTTCAGGACCGTCTGGGAAGCAAGAATGTCTTTTGACAAAATCTTCAAATGGAGAACACGCATCTGAAACAAATTATTTTTACGCGATCTACCAATACATTTATTTTCACTCTAAAATAGTTGCTACTTTCGCTGTTTGTTTCACACGGCAGAAAGAATGAATGCAACTTAACTGCTTCTAACGTCCATAATCAGTCTTAGGGGTAAAACGCGACAATTTTACATAACGAAATGACCATTAAGCAATTGTTCCGCCCTCCTAAATTTACAGAAACACTTCAAACTTTCAGAAAACTTGCAACTCCATGAATACCAATGACGTTTATCAGAGAAAATTCCCCCAATAAAGCGGGAGACGGGATTTTTTTCGAATAAAATAAAGAAAGGAGGAAGATTATATTTTTGAAAGTCGTTAAATACCATGTGACTCCAACGTTCATCTCCGTTGCCACCCTGGAACAAGATTTTTTTAATTTAACCTTTTATTCGATTCTCTTTCTGGGTTGTGCAAGACTTAGTGCTTTTCTTTGTTCCCTCGTTCTTATAATTTGCTTTTCGAAATTGACCGATAAAAACTCATTAGTGAAGAAAGAGCATGTTTGGGTTATCTACAACGGAACGAATTTGTTTCATCTTACAGACTTTAACTTGATATGAATAATGATTCAACCTTCAGCTTTTACGGCTTTTATCCTTTGTTCTCTTTTTATTGGGCAGAATTAGTTTTAGAGCAAAATACATAACATCGTATAGTTTCGTGTGTGTTCAAATTAATTGGTTCTCTTCCTTTCCCTTTTTTTATAATTTCTCTGAACTTTTAAACTAGATTTTGAAATTCTTGCGTTGCATTGCGAATTTAGGTAGTACCTGACCTTTAAAATTCAATGATTGGATCAGATGGAAGAAAATTTAAAGTTAAAGCCTATTTCTTTCAGTTAAAAAAAAGACATTTTTTTAAAGATATATTTCTTTTATTTTAATACCCCAGTACATTAGACTAGTTACTATTAGTCTTAGTTACTATTGCTTATTTAGTCTTCCATGTTAGGCTTTCTTTTCCGTGGTATTTTACGGTATTTTTAACAGCTGAGATCTTATTGCGATTAACTTGTCTCAGATGAGTTCCTTTCTATAAAGAACGGAAAATGCCGGTTCTTCCTTTGAAGTTTAACATAATTTTCTATAAATATATCATAGTTTTAAAACTTCAAAGCAGAAATGCATTCAACTTTGAGAATTTTCTCTAAAGTATTAAGAAAATAAAATGTAGGATATTATTAGTTAAAAGGGTAATATTCATAGAATATGAACTATATTTCCTACTAGTATAATTTGTATTAACAGAACACGGCATAAAATGATTGAACTAGCACAAAATAAAGATTTATATGAAATTATCTCAAAAAAATTCATTCAAAATAAAATTCTTTGCATCAAGATTAGTTGGAAAATTTGAGTGCTCTAAAGCTTTGAGTGTTTAGAGAGTTTTGGCTATAAAGCACACACACACATTCACTTTCAATAGAAATTTGTAAATTCCTATTGAAAGTTGATATTTTTATAAATAATACCGTCATTATAACCGTATTATAATCAGAGGCGTATTACGCTTGTTGGAGGCCCCAGGCGCTGGAGTTCTTGGGAGCTCTCTAACAAGTATGACGGATATGTACTAGAAAATTTCAACTAGTCAGTTATGATGATTTATAATAAGATAATTTCGCATACTTTTAATTACTGTAGTTATATTTTTGTTAACAAAAATTACTTCTTATAAATACTCTATTAATTGATTTTAATTACCTAATCAATTAGTTTAATTAATATTTGTCGATAATTAATGTTTTCTGTTTACTAATTTTAAATCCATATCTGAAATTCGTGTTCCTAAATATTCATATAAAGTATTATCAAAATAACTAAGAATCCATTATATAAAGGGTAAAGTAATTCGCTTTTTACTAAAGTAAAATCTCTAAGGAAAACAATAAGCAAAAAAAATCTAACATTCACAAATATTATTTCACAAGTTGGAATTGTTTCTCAAAAAAAATTAATAATGCATTCATAATATAGTTTGAGCCTTATAGAGTAAATGAATTATTTAAAAAAATATTTCTATTTTCTGAATTGATTGTATGGATTAATTATTACTACATTTGATCAAAACTCCGCTCCAAATAATTATTGTTGGATTATACTTAATGACACATAATTAAATCAAGCATATTATCAGGCGAAATATCCACTGCTAAAGTATCATTGTTGCTTGTAGGATAATATTAAAATATATATTAGGGTACAAAATCAATTGTCAGTTTCATGTACGTTAAAAGAACTCGTTTATTAGGGCGGGCCGAAAAAGTCGAAGTTTCTTAGATCTTTTTGCGGTAGTGCGGAAAAGTTGCGAACTTCCATCAATAAAAAGCGCGCAAAATCTTATAACACTGAATTGATATCTTCTGTCACCTCAAGGGTCAGAAATTTGAGAAAATTGGACTAAAAATTGTCAAAATTCAAAAATTAATAAAAAATCACAGATTTCGTTGATAGGTTAGCGGTAGTTTTTAAATGTTACTATTTATTAGCAACAACATCTTTGCAAAATTTTAGAATTTTAGGTTAATATCTTCTGCCGCTTCAAGGCGCTGAATTTTGGAAATTTAAGACGAATTTTTTTAAAAAATGCATGTTTTACTTGCCTCATTATAATGCGAATAGAAACTTGATTCCAACTTTGAAACATAACATAACACCACTCCATGCCCCTGCAACTATAACCATAAGGTTATTTAAGCAGTGTCGCGGTCATGTGGAAGAAAAATCACACCCGAGGGGTTGACCTCTCTTAAAACTTTACAATTCTCTATACCGCTGCCTAATTAAAGACGCAACAAGTTTACAAATGTTTACAGGAGCATTAGGAAGAATTGCTATTGTGCTATACAGTATAAAAATATTTTGATAATACAGAGTAAAATAAATCTTTGGAAAAACACAAAATTATACAGTTATCCATGAAATAACTGGATAATAATAAACCTTTGAACCATACAAAAATATAAAAGCACTATTTTTTATAATCTTTTTTGGACTCAAATTGTGACATTTGTTTTCTGGATTCTAGCGTAGCTCTGATAACTCCATCCCTGTTCTGCGGTCCAACACTTCTTCTGGAGGTTTCACTGATGTATTTCACAATTCTTTCAACTGCTTGTGTGTGTGAAGGAAATTTAATAAAGTCCCAGTAGTCCATTGGCATATCGTCCTGTATCATCTTCAGAAGTTCATGAGAACTGATATATCTGAGAACTGTTGGCGCTGTGACATTACAAGCTTGCCAGCCAATGAGATCTACGCAGTCTGTAGCTCGAAAGTTAACAGCAGGAATAACAAATCTACGAACACAATTTCCTTCTGGTCAAATTTCAACATTTATGAATAAGTAACCAATACACTATTGGTTGATTTCAGCTACCTTATTTTACTAGGATGTGACTGCACAGTCGTGAACACTCGAGTATTTAATGGTGCAATTCACAGGCATGGATTGTAACTTCATCAACCAATCCAATGGATTATCTGCCTGCTTCATTTCAACAAGTTGCCATTACGACATCTATTTGAGCGCAAGTCTTCTGGTTCCTCGTCTTTCACCGGCGACATTGGACAAAACTTGAAAGCAAGCGAGAAGCTGCCACTTGTTGCTTTTAATAGTATTGAATGTGACTTTCCAGGCATTGACCCCACCAACCTAAGTTGTGATCAGAAATACTTATTAGACATTTCCACAGCCATTAGTTCTGGCGTTGGTTCTTCAGATCTAGCGAAGCGTCAACCGGGCACGTTGAATTTGGCTCGCTGGATAAAAACTGCAAATCGAATATTGAGGCTTTATATATCAACATCAAACCCACCAAATGAGTTGATAGCTTTGGTTGTATTCATTCTAAGAGTTTACGTACCCTCATGGTTCCGAATTAAATTCCATCATTCCATAAAGGATGGTGCTAGACACTTGTGGCATTTCATCAGCTCATCTCGATACTTGTTTAAGAAGTATCATGATATAATTGAATCAGATATTTCTCGCAACGCTTACTTTGTGGCTCCAGAAAACATGTTTTTGTCTATGTTAACTGATGAAAGATGCCATATTAGAACCCTTGCAGCTCTGCGAATTATCAAGGCAAGGGAAATTTTCCCAGATGGTAATTGTGTTCGTAGATTCGTTATTCCTGCTGTTAACTTTCGAGCTACAGACTACGTAGATCTCATTGACTGGCAAGCTTGTAATGTCACACCGCCAAAAGTTCTCAAACATATCAGTTCTCATGAACTTCTGAAGATGATACAGGACGATGTGCCAATGGATGGCTGGGACTTTATTAAATTTCGTTTAAACACGCAAGCAGTTGAAAGAATTGTGAAACTCATCACCGAAGCCTCCAGAAAAAGAGTTGGACCGCAGAACAGGGATGGATTTATCAGAGCTACACTAGAATCCAGAAAACAAATGTCACAATCTGAGTCCAAAAAAGATTGCAAAAAATAGTGCTTTTGTAATTTTGTATGTTTCAAAAATTGAATAAAGTTTCTATTCGCATTATAATGAGGAAGTAAAACGTGTATTTTTTTAAAAATTCGCCTTAAATTTCCAAAATTCATTGCCGTTGAGGCGGCAGTAGATATTAACCTATAATTCTAAAATTTTGTAAAGATGTTGTTGTTAATAAATAGTAACACTTAAGCACTACTGCAAACCTATCTTCGAAATCTGTGATTTTTTATTAATTTTTGAATTTTGACTATTTTTAGTCCAATTTTCTCAACTTTCTTTCCATTGAGGCGACAGAAGATATCAATTGTAAAATTTGATTGTAAGATTGATTCATGAGTTGTAAGATTTTGCACACTTTTTAATGATGGGAGTTCGCAACTTTTTCGCACTACCGCAAAAAGATCAAAGAAACTTCGACTTTTTCGGCCTACCCTATTGTTTATACCTTTTGTTGTAAAATTTGCCTAGGGATTTTTTTGGTTTTTTAATGGTTAACATTAATTGCTGCAAAACACAATAATTAAACAACGCTTCATATATTATTTATAAATTAAAATCAAAGGTACATTCTTAAATAATATTCTAATATTTTGGCACATTTTGGAGAAATTTAAATAGAAAAGTTTTAGTTTAATCCCAGAAATTGAAACTAAAATAACGAAATACCATGTTGTCAATCAAAAGTTAGATAACTTGTCAACAGATTAGGGAAGACAATTCTTCGATTTTAAGTATGGAATTGAAAAATACAGAGATCCATTTCAAAACCATATTCTTTCTAAAAAAATATTAATTAGAAAAAATATTTTTGAAACTGATTTTGAATAGCATTTATTTAAAAATGTGTTGACGATTTGAATTGAGATATGTTTTCATAGGTAAGATATTTAATTACAAAAAAGAAAATACCGAAGAAACAGAAGAAATAAACAATATTGATAACGATATACCTTTTGCGCGCAGCAGCATTCAGTGATTAACAATATTGTCTATAATCAACTAACCAATTAAGACACAATCAAACAACAAGAATGATGCTTCAATAAAAATTATAACACATTAAGATTAAACAAATAAAATGGAAAAAATGGAAGAGAAATCGAATGGCAAACTTTTTCAAAGTGCTAAATGTCCACTTTTTAAAATTTTTGCATATTTCTTTATAGGTAACTTTTTATTAAAATTTTATTTGGGTTAGTACTGCCGCCAAACTTGAATTTCCTCAAATGAAAACTCATTATATTTGATATTAGATTTTGTTAAGTTCAGAACTTATGGTAGGAACCGGCTTAACGGTAGAGGAAAGAGTCGTGAACGTGGTGACGGGACATTATCTCGTCTATATATATAAAAGGCAAATACCATGACTCACTCACTCACTCATCGCGAAATCTCCCAAACCATTAGGCCTAGAAACTTGAAATCGGCAGGTTGTTGCTTTTTGAGTAGTAGTTGCTCACTAAGAAAGAACTTTTCGAAATTATAATTATAATTTTATTTAATTAAAAATTACCTTTAATTTTAACGTTTTTCCGCATAACTTCGGAGCATCTTTTCGTGCAAAATAATTTTAAGTTCATCTTAAAAAATTAACTTTTTCATGACACCAATTTAATTTTCATGCAACGTTCTGTTTAATTTTAATTAATTTTTAAAAGTGTTTCCAAACACAGCGAGACGGAGCAACGGCATTGCTGACGGTTCCTCAAAGTCACAGTTCTATTTATAGCACTAGAAGGGGAGGTGTGGTAACGGGTTACGAACTAGGGAGAAATGCTGCCCAGCCATATGTCACACCAGTGGAGGCGAGTCGGGGGCGACTTTTTTTGGGAAAGATTAAATTTTTATTTCATTTTAGTTGCCTGAAACAAGGAAATACAAAAAAGCAACAGTGTTCGGGAAATTAACTAATTTTTTACTTAATTTTTTTTAATGTTATTGTCTACCTCTATACTCCCGGGTCCTTTTATGTCTATAAATGTCTTTTAGATGTCTTTTTTGTCCCCTCACTCTTTTCACCCAATTTGGCACCCACCGTTTCACATAGAGCCATGGTTGGGCTTTCGCGACTATATTCATTGTTAATCATTCTATCGATGTATTATAGATGAAATGAGTAAGAGTTATTTGAAATGCAATACTTAAGTTTCGTTGGCTGTGATGCATCATGCAGAATTGTATCGATGATATTTTAAAATTTACGTCTTTACGTATTGTTCTATCTGCCAAATATAATGAAATAATCACTTTTTTGTTTGTCTTTCCTGAGTTAACGCGGGTGAAACTGCGAAAAAGAATTGCGACTATGATTATTTTAAAATACAAAAATAGAAACTAATTTAAATGGGCAAACCAGCTGGTCGCCGAAAGCAGCTAAAATTCAATGAAAGGCACATCAATCATTCTAATCGTTGAAACCACAGCTTCCTGAGAAGATTTTTTTCTTTGTAATGATTGGGTTCTTTCTCAAGCCTGGGAAAGTAAATATATGGTAATCTGGACTACTATCTGAACTACGCTTTTACATATGTTTAGGTGTGGTGTACAGATACGATTTGTGCCGGATAAGTCATTAGCGGTAAAATTCCAGAGAAGTAATTAGTAGCTCGAGGAACATTGATAACTGCTGGGTATTGCACACAGACCTGTCATGAAGCTGTATAAATAATCAACGTGGTTTTACTCAGCATTTTCCGTAGAAAATCGAGAGGGAACCGTACCGTCAATAAGGGTTTTGAGTAAGTACGGGAGTTATGTGCGCAATCCCCAACGACTATTAACCAGATCTTTAGCGAGATTTCTTCTGTTCAGGCACTCTGATTGTGGTATTAAAACGCGGACTTGCTCATTTAAAATCGGACTTGTGAACAGGTTCTTAGAGGGAAATTATCTATTGCGATTTAAAGAAAATAATAAAAAAAAAAAAAACGTTTTCTTTCGGGGCTCTAGGCACGCGCCTAGTGCGCCTATCCTTTAATACGCGTCTGTTTGTAACTAATAC
Organism: Araneus ventricosus; assembly: GCA_013235015.1. Classification (NCBI taxonomy): domain Eukaryota; kingdom Metazoa; phylum Arthropoda; class Arachnida; order Araneae; family Araneidae; genus Araneus; species Araneus ventricosus. The sequence goes on from BGPR01000293.1 coordinate 62,128, forward strand.
CAAATGATTAAATTTTCTCAGTTTCATGTGAATAGGAAACTTAACTTTCCTCAGATGTATTTAAGAATATATATTTCAGTTTTAAAACAAAAGTTTTTGAAGACAGCTCATTGCATTAAAAGGCCATTGAATGCCATGCATCTTTTTAATAATCAAGTTCTATACATATTTTCTGATTTGTTAATAAATAAATCACACAGATTTTCAGGTTACATTTTGTGGTTTCAAATACTTCAGTCTGTAAATTTCTAAGGAATCCTACTTTTGGGGCAAGTTTCTTCCGTTCGCAGCAAGTTTCTTCCGTTCTACAGATTTAGAAGTGAACAGCATATTCTATTCTCTAATAATTCTGGAAGAAAAGCAAAGTGATAGACTTTCTGGTTTGTTTGTAGCATTGTTTAAACATAAACAGAGTTTTTTATAACAGATATTTAATGTATAAAACAGATATTTTTCACAGATACCTTTTTTAACAAGACAGATATTTAATGTATTTGAGTTTTGCATCATAATACATGTGTTATCTCAAACCTTTTCAATTAATATCGAAATTTAACCATGTTAAATCTTTCAGCTAAACGTGGTTAAATTTGCTCTGAGAGCAATCGACAATGCTAAATGAAAAGTATCGATAAAGTATTTAAGTTCTTTCACCACTAATTACTATTAAATGAAAATATTTCTCTCAAATTTGTCGTTCCAAAGTGCTAAGCTCGACTTATGACGCTCAAAGTATTAACTATACGAAAAGCGCCAAGCCTGAACGACCCAAGCCGTTTAACTTGGAATCACTTGAGTTCGAAGATTAATAAGAGCGGGTGTAATTAAAATCTCGTTTGGAAGAAGTTGGGTAGAGCGCTGATTTAGTGGGAGCAAATCTCTTCTCATTTCCAGCAGGGCTGAATTTCAGAAGATTTTTAAAAAGAGAGATCTGTGAAAGGCCGTTTAATGAACATGCTTTTTAAGAGTTATTTTAAGAAGATATTTAAATTCCTTATCTCTTAAAAGAGCTGAAGCGCATTTATAAGTTCGGTGATTTTTACTTTCTCATATAAGAAGAAGATATTTCTCATATCAAATAGAAAGTAATGTATTCATAAAAAAATTCGGACTCCAGATTTTGATGAATCTCCAAGTTTTAGACCTCTCTGAGTCCGAAAAAACACAATTTTGCTATTATGTCTGTCTGTGTGTCCAAGCTAATCGGCTCCTTCTGAGTTGGCGCCTTTCGTTTAATTAATACTTTCGGCTTCATAAATCGAGCTTAGTACTTTGGAACGATAAACTTGCTGGAAATGTTTTCATTTAATATTAATTAATGGGAAAATAACTTAAATTCTTTTTCGATGATTCTCACTTAGCATTACCCATTTTTTTTCGGAGTAAATTTAAGCATGAATCGCCGAAAGATTTCACTCTTGTTAAATTTTAATGTCAGTTCAAAATAGTTAAGATTAGACATTTATTACTGCGAATAACTAAAATACATTAAATATCTTAGTTTATGTTCAAACAAGGCTGAATTTCAGAGAATTTTTTAAAAATATATATCAGTAAAAGTCGGTATAATGCACTTGCTTTATTAGAGTTATTTTCAAATGTTCTTTAGATTTCTTATGTCTTGAAGGATCTGAATTAGATTTATAAGTTTGGTGGCTTTTTGATTGCTTTGGTATGGTCTTAAGGCAAATTAATTATATTATTTGAATTTGTGGTTGATCATTGATACAGATATTTTTGAAAATAACACGCGCAGTTTAAGCCTCTTTCTATCTTAGAATTTAAAATTAGAGTTAAACTTAAATTAAGTGTGCTAATAATGTGGATGTAAATCCAATGTACATAATGAACTGTTCTTCCTTGGATTTGGAACTATCAACTTTTCAACTATCTTAGAAATGGAGACACGATGGACGAAAATTAATAAAACATTTTCAACAAAATGTGGGTGTCTCGATGATTTTCGTAAATAGGAAACCGACTTTAAATTGGTATGACTTGTCACTTGGTATGACTTCTAAACCGTTAGCAACAAACTGCATATTTGATTTATTAAATGAGCATTATTTACAGACATTAAAAACTAGCCAGCTTCCTTCCGTAAATTTGTCGATGAAGAACAGTCAAAATATTGAAACACTTCAGCAAGCTGTCGTTATTCGTTGAGTTTGAACTTAAGATCAAAACGGAAGCTAATTAACTTAGATAAAACTTCCTAAACATTTTTTAAAGAGGTTTCGAATGCTCTCTACAACTAGTATCACTCACTAAGAAATTAGTCTCACTCTCCTCTCGTTATTAACCTATGTAGTCTCCAATTTACCTGAAGATAGTTTTGTTCCACTGCTCTATTTTACAACCCAAAGCAAGATGGATATGTTTATTAATAATAGGGGAAGACAAGAATTATTTACAACAAAGCCATCACAACTTAGGACAGACCATATCTTGGAATTTCTTTAAAATGTGGGGACAGAATGTTTCTGTGATACTTCTTTAAAATTCAGGTCTTCAGAGGGTATTATTTGAAATCTTGTTTACCCGAAAACTAAAAGTTTTGAAAAAGTCGAACATCGTGGAAGAAAATGAATCAACCAAAAACGACAAATAAGTGAGACAAATGAAAATTTGTAAGAATAGAGGGGGGAAATATAAAGATGTCATGGTAAGGGTACGAAATGTAAGTTTACATTGTTATTATCGAGAGAAAAATATTGATTTAGATATTATAAATTGGTACATACAAATATTTTTTTAAAGTATTCTTCAGAAACCTTCAAAACAGTGGCATTTTTCCCATGAAAAACATCCCTAATTTCCTAAAATATCATTTGTTAGAGTTCGCATGCCGTTTATCCTGCTGATATAGATAAATTGCTTAACTTGTAAAGGGTATATCAATATTTCTTTTGCAATGTCATATAAATTCCGTATTTAATATCTTACGTATTTTTTAGGAGAACATAAAGGGTTCCCACTTATATCCGTTACACCCCCTTTAACTTCTAAACAGTGACAGCTTAGGACATAAAGTTGCTGTCTAGATACAGTAAAAAGGCTATGCGGTACTCGATGAGACAACTTACAACGCCAACTATCGGCAAATTTTGGAATTAATGGTCCTATCTCGAAAACGGTACAAGATACGGGGAGAAAGTCAATTACAAAATTGTAGAGCGTCTTCTATTTAGTACGAAAAGACACCTTGAGTTCAATAATGCTAAGAACAAAGATGTGAAATGCGCATTTGTTTGCTCGCATTTTCGGAAATTTTGACTTCATATGACACGAATAAAAGGAGAAAATGTTATTTTTCGGTCAAAAAATGACCACATTATACTTTTTCTTGTGGAAATAACTCAAACAGCAGCTGTATGAACCTTTTCGCCAACACTGCAGGACGTATTACTGTTTCTTATGTTTGCGCACCAACTAACTATATGCTGAAACGTGTGCAAAGTGAAGTTTAAACATGGACTCAAATCCGCATTGTAGATGACGGAGTGCACTTTGAGCACCGAAAATAAAGGCATATTGTGGTAACTAATTGTTATTTCTCGTTTTAACCCGTTTAGAGACATCACAGTTTCGGAAATCGATAACAAACAAATGTGCACTTTAAATGTCAATTTCTTCGTATTAATTAATGTGTAAAATGTATCTTTTTGTACTAAATCGAAGACGCTTTATAATTTTGTAATTGACTTTCTTCCCGTATCTTGTACTGTTTTCGAGATAGGACCGCTAATTCCAAATGTTGCCGATAGATGGGGTTGTAAGTTGTCTCATCGAGCAGCGCATAGCCTTTTTACTTTACCTAGACACCAACTTTATGGCCTAAGCTGTCACCGTTTACAAGTTAAGGGGGTGTAACGGATATAAGAGGAAACCCTGCATATGTATTTATTAAGCTACTTACTTTTCTGACCAAAATGGAAGTATCAAAGCTGAGAATAAATTTATTATTATGTGTGAGAAATGAAATTAGGAAATAATGCTTATATTTATATTTTTTGCTTTCAATCTTTAATAATTATTTCCTTGATATGAAAAACCAATAATTTTCCTCCACTCGCATTATTAAATGCATTCAAATTGAAAATAAACTTGTGCACAAGGAAGTAATCCTGAAATTAAATGTATAACTTCTAAACGATTTTATTAGTTATATAATTTTATTAAAACTATTTTACCGCTTATTTTTAAGGTAAAAATGGGGATATCATATAATTTTTTTAAAGTATCCCTAAGCTACTTTTAAAATTGTCTCATTGTTAAACAATTTGGTTTTTGACCCCAAATTCAATGCGCTCTCTATACTATACCAGACTAAATTGTAATCATCTTAAAATACCAACATGATGAACTTTCACATTTATCAAATTAATAAACTTAAGAAAATTTATCTAAACAATAAACTTAAGAAAATTTATTTTCTAATCAGTAAATTGAATGCTAAAAGAAGACAATTTTTGCTAAAAATACAATGCTGAGAATTCCTTTTTGAGTTCCGTAAATGCATTACACATAACTTTTCTTTTTTATTCACCTAACTTATGTAACGATAATGAAATTATTCCCATATCATTTTATTGTGCATCAGATTTATGAAGTATAGATAGCATTTCTAGATGCACAGCTGGTCATTTTGTTTATATCAGCTCATTCTCTTCAAATGTTTTCGGAAAAAACATAACGTCGTGATCATATAAAAATCAACTCAACTGAGCAAGACCATTAATTCTAATTATTAAGATGAACCGGAATGAAGTTAAGGATTTCATTTAATGGCACATATAATATTCTCGCCTTATTTCACCAGAAAAATCAATTCATTATTGCACAAAAGACGATACCGATAAGTAAATATCAATCTAGCGACAGCTTTATTACTTCCGTAATAAAATTACTAAATGCGCAAAGGTGGAGTATTCTCGCTGGCAACCGTCCTTACTAGCAATTTCAATTCGATTTTGTCTCTAAGAAATCGAAGTTTCATCTGCAGTTCGCAAAAGATTCCGAAGCAGGAGAGCTAAAACCATCTCTATGCTTTGGCCCTCGAAATTTATCTTTAGTTTACGAGGTATCGAGGTGTATCAATCGAAATCCTTGAACATGCATTGAGGTGAGAGAAGTGTAGTATGTTTAATTTAATCGCTTAGGCAGAAATAATGAAACATATTGCTTTGCAACAAATGTATTTCAAATTGTTGGCCGAAGATATTGAAATTGTATCCGATTTTGTGTGGAGGTAAATATTTACGAAGATTTTAGTGGTTCGAATATTTCTCTATTGGTGAATCTATGTGAAGGATTTTAACACGCATTCATACTGCTTTAATGGAAATTAAATATTTCAATAACAGAAGCAATCTCTAAATATCTTTTTAAAAAATCGTGGACTCACACAGTTGGCTCAGATAAAAGCAATGTTTCCATGTTAGTTTATAATAATTTTACTTCAGTTCGAATTCTTATCTCATCAATTAGATGAAAAAGTAAATGTATCTTTATATATTTCAAGACAGGCAATTAATTTGTTCAGACCTAATTTTCTATAAATTAAAATTTCTCTGCATTGACGAAGAATTAAGGAATTTAAACTTAAACATCGAAAGCCTCTTTAAGCCGTTTATAATAAATTTGAGGTATCATTGCAGATTCACTTGACGCAATTACAACGCTATTCTTTTACTAATTTCGTTGGCAACGAGACAGCTTAATCGGTCATACTTTGCACCCCCATGTTTAATTGTAGAAATTCCTTTTTATGTATGAGCAAGGGGATCTGGGAGTGGCAAGGCCCCATGTTGGGGTTACTGTGTCACCCGAAGGGACAAATATTTGTACCCAGTTCCCGCAACGGACAATTCTACTAGTAGATATATAAAGATCTGTTTGAAAATTGAGAGGTTCCTCGTTACGCCCCTTCCCTTGTATAGCAGATCCTGGTACTTGGGGAGACCCCGCTCCCCCGTCGGGCAAAACTTCCCCCCACCGTCGGTTGGACTCTAATGCCACTTCTGTGTATGACTGTCCTACTCTTCAATTATAAACAAGCACATTTGCTTCACCAAGCATATATTGACTCACGATATTTATTTTCATGTTTTAAAATTTAAAATAATGATAATTCCATGAATCGAAAATACATTATTTAAATTGGTCATTATAAGAAATCACAATTTACTTGTTTTGCAAATATTAGCACTATTTGTTTCTGAAAATATTTTGTAATAGCCTTCAATCTGTTCAAATTCGTGAAAAAAGGTAACTGGAAAAAATAAACTATATATAAGTGATGCACTTTCTCTGATAAACAAATTCAATGAATTGGGTTTACGTTTAACATTCATTTTTGTTCCACGGAAGATATTTCCATTCTACATAATTAATTCTTTAGCATCTGATTTCCGTCCTCTGCATAAGATCACTAATTCTATCCGACACGAAATCCAGAAGAGCTCGCAACCCCTCCAATAGAATTTAGGAGTAACATTCATCAGATTTAAATTTCCGGCGTTTACAAATATCTTCTCTATGGACAAGATTTAATCTCTTTATATGTATCTCCATAGCTGTATCCCGAATTCCGCTACGGAGTATTTACATATTTCCGAAATAAGTCCGCTATGAATGGTGTCAACCTTAAGGCTTTATGAGACATGGGAGGATATTTGATTGCCTTGTTCCTGCATATTCGCGTGAGATTTAATGCAGCAGTTCGTTTCGCTCACACCATTGGGCACTTCCACTCGAGTTCGCGAACCTTTAACTTTAAAGAAATTCGCGGCTGAAGAGGGCTTTTCGGGAGTTTTATCCCAGTGAATTTAAAATCCCATTTACGTTTCTTAAAAGAGAATTTATTATAACCATTTGGTTTATATTTGAAAGCTGTAACACGATTTCGAAATTGGGAATTTCTTCTCATTCATTATATTGGATTTTCATTCACTATACAGGGTTTTGTTTTCAGAATTTTTCAATATTTCTTCCGCAGAAATATTATTTTTATACTTCAGGTTTTAAAGTTGGAAATCACTTAGAGTATTTTTGGTATTTCACAGAAACATACGATCCTTTTCTACTACTTAGATGATGCGATCAATTGATTTTGGTTGATGGTTTCCTATGAATTTCATTTAATTTGCTGGAGTTACTATATTTACTAAAACATTTATTTATGAAATTGCACATCAGATTTCCAGTAAAGAATCATATTTCGAATTCTGATGAATTCTATAGTCTAAAATATATCATCAAAGAATTTTAAACAACTCCTTGCAGCTGTCAGAGCTCAGAAGCCGAAAGTTTAGAAGTTTAAATCTGCTAAATTCACTGAAAAAATATAATATCGCTCGAAATGATACTGAATTAAGTGAGACTACATTGAAATATTTAATAAACCATGAAACTGCAAAAAGGGAACCAAATATCAAATATCGCGTCTGAGTGGATTATACGGTAAAGTGTTAAAATTCTTATCCTAGATTCTAGGCCACAGGTTCTACAGTGTATCTATGTAAATGGTATTTTTTATCTCCTTTCACCTGAATGATTAATATGTTCGAAAATTGTAATTACCAAAATTCTTTTTTTAGAATTTACATCAGCTATATTCAGCACATTCTTTTTGATTTCTCAAATCTAGTTTATTATCAGACATATTAAAAATAACGCTTAATTTAATTTTCTTCTCGTAATCCTTAAGCTTGCTCTAAATTTAAAAGTAATAGTATTGATTTGAAGGATTTTTATGTTACTCCTTAGTTAAATTATTCTTAAATTCGACATGATTATAACAACTGCAAATAATTTTATATATGTAGAGTACATACAAATCATATTTTTTCCACAGATATAGGATAACCCAAATAACTGTTATCCCCAGCGGATAAACCCCTAATATATACAAGCCTGGTAGAATACCTACAAAAGAACATTTTATCGGTAAGTGCAGTACCTGCAAACAGCGGTGTCTTCGTGGATGAGTCGCCTGAACATAATGTTATTCTTACATAAAATACCAGTCTCTACATTTAAAAATTTCGTAATAATATTAATTTCAAAACACGCGGTGGATTCTGTAATTATTACTTACTGTTTTATTATTTAACATTCTCAAATCAAGGGCGATCATAGTCAGACTCCATATTTTCCTGGATTTTTTTTATATCTCAAGAATAATATCTTACCACCTTTTGCTCAATCATAGTATTAACGCAATTCTCGTCAGTTGGGTGATACTTTTGTTCAAACTTATTATTGAAAATCAATCGTTATGCGGCTTAATATTAAATTTAATGATGAACTTCCGTATTGTAATCTAACTAAAAAAGAGATAATACAGAAGTCATTAAATATAATTTGATCCAAGGTCAAACAAACTACTACGACAATTCAGCAATGAAAATTACAAAAAAGCTGAATGCACTATCTTTCACTTCTCTAAATATACTAAATTTACAGTAATTTACACATCCAGGCTCACCTTTCTTGAAGCAAAATAATATCGGTATAATTATGTTGTCGAAACTTCAGTTATCTTCGGTATCGAGAGCTAATAATAAATGTTTTATCGGAAATCAAAAGTACCCGAGATTTCTTCGCCTTCTTATTTTCTTTTTTAAATAAATCATAAAACGGAGCGATGGTTTGAAGAAAATAAGAGTGTAAAGAGCATTCTAAGTGGTCAACGACGGACATTATCATTTCTTAACGTTTACGTTTCATAAAGAGGATTGAAAAATAGGTTCCGTCTCTGGAACCATATTTTTGGAGCATGCATGCAGAATAGAAAAAACTTAACTTTGAAGAATGTCATAAAACTCTTGCTTTATTATCTGCATTTTTCTCTTTATAAACTGCTGGTTTCTGATATTAGTCGATCTCCAAAGTCGTGTAATGCTTTATGCGGATGTATCGTTTGTAAAACTTTCTTGAGGAAAATCGCTACATTGTGAAGCTGTTTTGTATCAAATTAATGCTTCATTTCGAACATTTTTGTGTGAGTATGTTTCTCTTTTTGAAAAAATAAACATTAAAAATTAAGATCATCATTGATGATTTCGGATCTAAAACCCTATTAGCAAGCCTGCCTTATTATATACTGCTTTCTCGTATTAGTCCTGCTACAACTGTGGCAGTTAGTGATAAACAGTACGTCGAAATTTATGAAAGGATGAAATTATTAAATGTAGAATAATAGGTATCAGATAAAGTGTAAAGTTTTATACAGTAGTAGAAAAACCGTCGGTTAAAATTTGTTTCAAATGTGTTATATCAATATTTTTATGAATTGGCAGAGAGCATTAACCGAGATATGAATTTAAATCTCTTTAATTTGCGTCTAAAAATGTTTGCCAATAATGTATATGTTTTAGTATTGCTTTTTAAAGTAATTAGGTTTAGAGTTGCAACAATCACAATGAATTGTTATGAAATGTTGTTTTTAGTTCCTTATGTTTCAATTTTAAAATTATAAAAATGAAAAGTAAATGTAATTTTCTTTAAATATTTTAAAACATGATTGATCATATATCTGAATTTAAAGGTACAATTATTTAATACGTTTAAACTAACGAAATAAATACAACAGTTAGAAAGAGCTGTCAAATAATTATTTTGCTTTTATTTGAACTTCCTGTAAATGTAACTTATATTTAAATTTGCTTAATGTACACATTTCTGAGTAAGAAATTTCTCGAAGACAAATTGGAATTAGGATTATTTTAAGATCTCAAATATTTGTTCGAATTCGGAATATAATAAATTGCATGAAGGCAAGCAATTTTCTCATTCTGCTTCCGCCGTGTTTCATTGTTACTTATTGATATTTTCCTCGACTTTCTGTCTTTGTATTGATGAGGAAATTGATAGTATTATTGCCATCGCGCCATTGTTTGTATTCTCAGATTTGGGAGATTAACACTTTTAATGTCAAAAGTGTTGATGTAATTCATGTTCAATTGAGTACTCCGTATGTTCATAATTTCTAATACTTCATATACCTGAAATTTACAGCGTGTGACAGAAGAAAAACTTGCTTAAAGAATTATATATTACAAGCATAGTTTCTGTGCAGAGTAGAATTTGAAAATATCTTACGGGTTAATCAAATCTGCAAAATTGGTAGCATTCGTCTTTATATTGAATTTTTGTTGCTTCTGTATTTCAGAAGTTGCAAATTAAAAATAATACAACAATTTTCGCCAACAACACTTACTAAATTTTGTCGAAATTCTTGATGCTAAATTCAGTGGCTTAATTAAAGAGTGACAGGACTGGAAAATACTAGGGGCTCATGGTCTTAGAGAGCTTCGACTTTGAAGAAATAATAGATACATTTCCTGAAATGAAAGCCTGGGACAAACATTTTTAAATCAATTGTTAAATAATGTCGATTCGGGACTGCGAAACTACTAGGGGCTCATGGTCTTAGAGAGCCTAGACTTTGAAGAAGTAATATATACATTTTCTGAAATGAAAGCCCGAGATAAACATTTTTAAATAATATCGATTCAGGACTGGAAAAATACTAGGGGCTCATGGTCTTACAGAGCCTCGACTTTGCAGAAGTAATGGAAACATTTTCTGAAACGAAAACCTGAGGTAAACATTTTTAAATGAATTGTTAAATAATGTCAATTTACGGAAAAAAAAGAAACATTTGTGTCTAATAAAAATCTAATTTAAAACTGAATTTATTCCTTACTCTTCCTAAATAATAAAATCATTTAAAATCAGCACGATTATTTTACCTTTATCTAACTAAACTAACTAAAATTATCCTAAAGAATGGTTAAGCGTCTCAAGAAAAGTAATTTTTAATTAGTGACACTCATGAGGTAAATTTTCTATAAGTTCCATCTAAATATTTGCTAGGCATCGGTTTTATTTAGTTATGCCAATGGCTAAAAGAAAATCAAATTTGTATTTTGATAATAACAGGAGTCTACCCACTTTACTAAAATGAGTAAAATGGGGTAAAATATAATGGTATACTGAGTAAATCATAATTAAGTTAACTGTGATTTACTAACATCGGTCTGTATTTCCGAATGACTTCATATTTCAGGAAACTGCGTTATATTTTACTACTGAAATTCAAGTTGGCTGTTGTTCATCGGTAAATCTTCATTGTTGCAACTACTTCCGAAACAAAATTACAAATATTACAGATGATAAATTATTTCTAAGTCAAAAGCAGCTGTTGAGAATACTCATACATGATCCATTTATATGTCTTAATATTTCTGTCAGAAGAAAATAAATTTTTTCTTCCGTATTAAAGTAGTAAATCAATCTACTTGCATTTCGGAAATTCATATATCATTGAAGCGCTTCGTATAAAGCGTTGAAATAAATGCTATCGTAAAGCATTTCTCTTTCTCTTGCATTCTCTGCTTTTTATGGAATAATGATCTTAAACTGCCTAAATAAAATGTTTTTACTAAGTTGTAATTGTGCCATTGGTAGACCCAGGTAGCACCTAATATTGTCTAATATCATAAAATTCGCGAAAGTAATATTGTACAATATTTTTCCCAACATTGAAACAATGTAAAACGTAAGACTTTTTCAATATTGTACAATGTTTTTTCCATAATATTGGATAATGTCATATAATACTGTATAATATTATACTATATTAAATAATATTGTACTATACTGAATAATATTATATTATATTGAATATTTAAAAAATATATTTTAGAAGCATGGAAAGATATTAATCACTTAATTCCTAAGTGCTGAACTTATGGTATATCCATTTTATGTTTTGACTTCATTTAGATAGTTAAAAGTCAGTTTCAATTTATTTTTGTTGTGAATAAATAGTTATTTATATTAATTTCGAAAACACACGTGCCTGAAAATTCTAACGCGTCAAATCAAGACTTTCCATTTAAACATTTTTTTCTCTTCAAAATTTACTTTTAAGGTATCCGACTGTGTTCGGAGACATTTTTTTGAAAAATAACTTATATATATTTTTTAATGTTATTTCTCAACTGCATACGTTTTAAAACTATGAAAATATTGTAAAATTAAGCTTTCAAAATAATATTTTAAAAAAAATTGTGAAATTTGAAGAAAAATGACTAAAATATTTGCCTTACGCTAACAGCCATAGACAAAATCATATTCTAAATATACATAAATCCTTGTAGGAGTACATTTTTATGACAGTTATCTGTGCTATGCTCTAAAATCTTTCTTGTACTTTGATATAGTTTTGAGATATAGTTGAACGTAGTTACTAAACTGGTAATTTTTCATAAAAAATGCTGTTAGTTTATATTTAAACACTTAAATATGTTACTTGATTTTAAAATTGACCTTAGTTTTTAGAGGAGAACATCAAGCATATTACAGAAAACAATATCAGAAAATTTCATGTCAATACTTGAATAACGTTTTGAGAAATCATTGTTATTCTCGACAGTTTTCCTCAAAAATATCATTTCTCAGAAAACCCATTTAAAGTTTTCATGCAACTTAAAATAATGCTTACCGTTCGGTAATGAAACAGCTATAACTCAATTTGTAATTCACGTAGAGTAAAAAGTGAGACAGTTTTAGAAAGATTATTAAACAGGCTACAAAATTAAGTCATAATTTTTTTTTGATAATTTCATCAAAAACGTCGATTTTAAACCAGTCGGATACCTTAAGTGAGTAACATGCATAAATATCTCTGTACTTTAATAAAATGAATAGTGTATGGTATAAAGAGAGGAAGTATCAAAGACAAGTGTACACATATATTTAAAATGTCTTTTTTCTCAAAACTGTTTTTTCTTTTCAGATTTACGTGTCTCTAAAATGTTCCATGCGTCTTAATCTATTAGTAAATCTTATGAAACTTTTAGTACGGTATCCTGATAGATACTAAAATAAGTCTTGGTATCTATTTTATGTTTCAACTTCATTTAGATAGTTAAAAGTTACTTTATTTTGAAAAAAATGTAAAATTTTGATGAAAATTAAGTAAACAAAAATATTTCCTATAAATTAACTATTCAATGAAATAGCAAAATAATACCCCATTATGTTGTAAATGTACTTATGAGTAATAATAATGTAAAATGAAGTGAAAAAATAAAAAATTGGCACGCATGGAACGTTTTAAAAAAATTCAAAAAATAATTATTTTTTAATTTTTAAAAAAGTTATTGAGTTAATTTTTTTAAAAATATATTCCATGTAGTAATGTTCCAATTGATATGTGCACAAAATTTCAGAACTCTAAGTCAGTAATTAAGAAAAAAGCTATATAGTGTCCACCGTCCTCTTAAAGTAGAATTAAAATATTTTACAATAGTTTATCGAACTAAACACAATCCAATATAAACAACAAGCAGCACATTTTATATTATGTGGAATGCTCAATCCTTATTAACATTAGTACTTATAAACGCTCTGAAAGTTTGCTTGTTATATGGAATTTCAGGAAAAAAATTATAATGCAAAGAGTGTTTGCATGCTTCAGTTATTTTGATGTTTAGACGTTGTATTCAAATATAGAGAATTCATAAATAGCATGTATCACCTTAAAGTTTCCATTCTATTTTACAGCCATGAACATTATTTAAATGAGGATAAAAACATTCCTTTAGTTCGTCTAAATGAACCTTAAGAAACGATATACAAGATAAGAATAAGCATAAATACACATTCCAAATAGAAACAGAAATAAAATTATGTCAATTAATTATTTTTGGAAAACACATTCATACTTTAACGAGTATTGTTAATAAGAATGAATGGTTATGTTTCAAATAAAAATACCATCAACGGCAAGAATTTTTCATTGGTTCTTAATAGAATTATGAAGTAAATTGATAGCGATATGAAAAATGTTTATAAAATACTTTTTAGTGATTTATATTTAGCTATCTATCAAGGTAACTTTTAAAGATTATATAGAGACAGCGACAAATCGCCAGAAATTTTAATTATATACTTTTTCTTCTGATAAACCGAATAGAATATATTAATTACAGGACGATGGAGTTATTCAGCTTAAATATTTCGAATATCAAGTTAAATTATCAATTATGTATGAGCGAGACAAATGCATGGCTTAGTAAATACTTATTTTCCATCCGTTCAAATTCCTTCTTAATCTTCTTTAAAAGAACTAATTAAACTGTAAAGCATTTCATTTTATGTACGTATTGATGCATTGATTAAATAATTTCATTTATTGCAATTATAATGCACTAATAAATCAATCCGCGATTATTTTGTATTTGTTTCTATTAATTACATAAATTCACTGAAGTACATCAGCTTGAAACCTGTGTGTATTCACTATTAGATCTTTAATTTTTTAACCCTCTGACTACCAAAACGGCTAATACGGCCCGTCATGCAAACTGCCAGACAATGGCCCTGCGGCCTAAATGTCGTTTGCTTATTTCCTTCCCCTTTTTGAAAACGGTTGGTAATAGGTGGGGAGCAATCTTATCTCTTCAACAATGGTTGTTTCCCCAGTAAGTGTTCGAGGGCAGATGCTCAATTTACTTTAAGCTCTCTGCTTATTTACTGTTAAAAATTCTTGCTATAATGCCTGTTAATTATTACAAATTGTAAACGACCCCCTATATAGCCAACACGGATTTGGTTGTTAGAAACCTGACGATAAAAGAATCCCCACGACGCAAATGACCACTTGATAATCAGATGGGGGAGGGAAATGCTTACCTTCTTTCATCTCTGACCTCGGCCGGTCCGGGTTTTAAAGAAACTAGATTTCAAAGCACTGTGGGTTTCAGAGGGTTAAGGCATATAGATTAAAAAGACCAGCTTGAAGTTCTTTCTAAGTTGGTTTTATTTATTTTAACCTGTACTTTTTCTTTTCAATTTGCTAAAGTATTTTTATGTAAAATTCATTCGAAATAAGAAAAGAAGTTCTTATCCTTTCATTTATTCTATTCTCAGAACTCACCTACACATTTTTTCAGAAAACGTTTCTTGAAATTTTTCTACATGGGTGCTCGTTTCATGAATATTTTATTTGAAAAATCTTCAAATAATTAAAAGTTACAGATTACTTAAATTTGTTAGATATGTTAGTTAATTTTATTTATGTTAATAACAAAGGTTTTAAGCTATACTTTGTGAATATGTGATAAAATTTATGTTCTTTAATCGAAAGTTATGAGGTAAGGAAACCCCGGCATTAATTTATGGACATCCTGTTTTGTGTTCATCTATTTGATAATTCTAGATATCTTTCAGAAAGTGTAATATATAACTGATTGCTGATTGTGGGATTGAAATTTATCTCTGAAAGTTACCATCAATGAGTAGGCACCGAAAGTAATATGGAATAATCTTTTTTACTCAAGCAGTCACTTGCTGGAGAAGAATGTTTGAATATAACTGAAAAGAATTACTTAAGGGTGAGCTTCAAAGGAAAAAATGCCTTTAATTTACATTACTAATGTGACTTCGTCCCCCATAGGGGTAAATCATATGTGTAACCTAAAAATACTGTGCAATAAAAAAAGTTAATAATTGAATTTTCGGTTCAATATTTAATTTATAATTTTAAAACACTGCAAAAAATTGAAAATCCAAAAATTTTGCAATGCAATTGTAATGATTATTAAAAAAATATTATATCAAACACATTAATATATGGTTAAAAAATAAGACCAGTACTATACCTTTCATAAAAACGTGATCAATATCGACCTAACGTTTTTTATAAAGAGAGTAGATTTTCTACAAACTCTACCTTTCTTATTTTACTACATTTTGTTTGAAATCTGTATATGGGTATGCTAAATAAAACCAGGTATAAATAGAAACAACTTCATGCCGTGTTCGTTAACTTTAAAATGACAGTGTACAATGACAACATTGATCTCAAATATATAAGGAATTTAAAGTTATACTGGAAAGAAGAAATGAATCCAGAATTATGAAAGCACAGTAACTTTTTAAATTGTGCATAAAGTGCATGCTATTACATTGCAGACGTATAATCTCGGCGTACACTACTTTTTCATACAAAAATACCATAATAGTTTCATTAAGGAAATCCTAGCTTTACTTGAAACATGTACATTTGGGTGGAACGGAAAAAACTTTTTTCTTTTTTTAACTTATAATAATGCGGAAGAGTTACCTCTTCTTTCAAAAAAGACAAAAACAAAATTTGATGGCAATCGGAACATGTTTTGAGGTGCCGCAAGTGCGATGCATTTTCATAAATTTGAAAAATGTTGCACTATTTTTTCTCTAATTTCTTTTTGTAGTATAAAAGCCTAAATCAAATAATTTTTGCTTTTTATTAGTAGAACAAACTTTTTCAGGGCGTTTAAAACCTATTATGAGTACATAAAAATATTAATTATTAGCCTAATATGTGCAAGAAATCGACTATGAGGAAAAGAAAATAGGCCGTTCTCTAATTTCGGAATTATTGCTCAGTTATACTTTTAATTCACGAGGAACGCTTAGAATTACTCTATGTATCCTTGTTATTACCATCATTTGCAAGCTAATATCAAGCTTATATCACATAGGGGCTGTGATTGGGATCTCTAAGGGAGGGAGTGGCAAAATATTTATAGACAACTAAAAGTATCTGAGAGTGAAGAAGGTGGAAAATATATTTAAAAATTCAGCTACAAAATTAGCTGGCTTCAACGAATTCATTTGCTTTTATATAATTCTTAGTTTTAGGGAGCTAAAGTGAATTAAAATTTAATTTCTCCCACGAGGTATGGGGGGGAAACCGCCAACGCCTCGTCGCCACTCATTACTATTATATAACAAAATGCATTTTGTGTTTTGCCAATGAAAGATAATGAATAAAGTTAACTTTATTATTAGTTCTTCCAGTATTTGTTTGTGTATTGCCTGTATTTTGATTTATAATTGGAAGTGAAACTGTGTATTCATATTAATATGTATTTTTTATCTTGAAATATTGTATTTCAACCGGGAGACAAGATTTAGCACTGTGAAATGATGTTTGATAGAGATGCGAGTTATTGCCCGATCAAAAATAATGCAGTTTATATATTTTTTTCTTACAGTCTTTCTTTTTCTCGTGCTATTGACATATCAAGGATAATAACAATTATGCAATATTCACCCCCACGGTATAAAGCAGTTGATGGACACCTATGGACGCAGTAGGAGATTTTGTTGCCCGAAATGTTTTTGGGAACGAAATCAGCACCACACTAGATAGCTTCCAATCCATTCATTTCATCCTTACCTGATATGGAATGTGGGTTCAGGTCATAGATGCTATTTTTAGCATGTCTTTTCAGTATTTCGGTCGTAAGAATTGCATTTTGCAAAATACCTGTTTCTCAGTGGCATGGTAACGAAGGGCATGGGTATATTTTTACCAAGTGCCATGGAAATTAAATGTCAGTATGTTTTTGCCACTTTTGAAAGTCAAATATTTGGAGCAAACAAAAATACTGCCTTTTTAAATTTCGCTTGAAGCCTTTTACACTTTCTAGAGACTAATGGCCACCAGGGGTAAAAAAGTCATATTAAGACTCAGATGCTACTTACTCTCAATACTTCACTGCTATTTCTTTTGTCTTTCTTTTCTCAATCTGGCACGTACGTAGAGAAAGCATTGAAATCATCAGAACATTCAACCTGTTGATTTTGTGATTTTTTTCTTTTCAGATTTTCTTGAGATCAAAAGATACATTTTTGGAATTGGGGATGTCTGTTTGTATGTGAACAAGATATTTTTAAAAGATGCAACTAAAAAAAATTATGATATTTGTATTTAAGCCAAAATTGTACATCTGTATTAAATTTTGGATTCAATTCGTCACAGGGAAAGAGATTCTTTTGTAAACAAATGCTCAATATTCTAAACTTAACGATAAAACTAAGCAAAAATGATCTATATTTACAAAGATATTTTAACATGAACTTTTTTACTCGCATCTAAGGAAAGTGTACACATTTATTACTGTTTTTTATGTCGATAGTACAAGAAAAATTATGAACTGTAAGAATAAATAAATTTCCAATTTATTGTTCTAGCAAGAACTCACTCCTTAAATAAATATCACTTCACAGTACTAAAAAGTCTCCCCCGTTATTTTTATTCATTATCGGTTCATTGGCAAAAAACAAAATACATATTTTAAAAAGCAGTAATAACAAGGATGCATCAAGTACTTGTAAGCGTTTTTGCCATTTAATTGTATAACAGAGAGAGAAATAATTCTAGATTAGAAAACAGCATGTTTTCTTATTATTCATAGTCGATTTCTTGCATTTTTGGCTAATAATTAATATACTTATATACTCACAGTCGATTTTAAATCTCCTAGAGCCCCTAAAAACGTTTGCTCTATTGATAAAAAGGAATAATAATCTCAAAATATTTGCCTTGGGCTTTTATATTGCAAATAAGAAATTATATAGAAAGGTTGAAATAGAGCAAAATTTTTCAAATTTATGAAACTTTATCGTACTTTCGCTACCTCAAGATATGGCCCGATTGCCATCGAATTTTATTTTTGTTTTATTTGAAATTTATTTTGAATCAAAAGGCAACTTTTCCGCACTATTACAAGTTAAAAAAATAAAAGTTATTTTTCGTTCCACCCATACATAGGAGTTTAGGACGGAGTAGCTTAGTATTTTCTTCAGCTCCTATACATGCTTATTTCCATCTGAAATTCCTTCTTATAATTTGTACAACATAATTATTTCGTCATACTTCATAATCTAGTATTTTAATTCAATCTAGTTATTAAACTCATTTATTCTTATCTATATTTACAACCGATTTTCATGTTTTAAAATCTGTCTCACAATTTTTTTATTCAGAAATCTTAATATATCTCATTTTTGTTTCAAATTAAAAAAGACACTTTGGTTAATACTATATTTCATTGTTAAGTAAGTCATAAAAAGATCATAAAAATACTTTAATTCACTGCCCATCCAAGCATTTTATGTTTCCATGCTCACCTTTGTTCGAGTTCAAATGGAATCGCTGTAATTTTCCCGTCAAAACTTCAGCTAGCTTCTTTATCAAACACCAATAATAAATGCGTTATCGAAGAATAAAGACGCCGAAGATTTTTTCGTATTCTTTATTGATCAATTCTCTCTTAAAAAATGAAAGTAAGAATCCATGGTGTGAAAACATTAAAAGCGAAAAGTATCTTTATAAATCGTCAACGTCTGGCATTATCAGTCTTTTTAACATTTTCTTTTGCATTTCATTTAGAAGAAGAAAAAATAAGATTCTTTCTCTGGAACCACGTTCTTGAATCATGCATGCAGAATAGAAGAAACGCAAACGTGCATGCAATAAAAAATACCATAACGATCTGGCTTTATGTCTTCTGCAAACGTTTTTTGATAATAATGGATCTAGACACAGGCGTAATGCATTCATAGTGACTGAAGTACCATTTGTATTATTTCCTTCTGTATATTGCAAACTTGAAGTGAGGGATTATTGGTATTTTTTCAGTCAGTTTTTCTTGAGAAAATAGCAATCGTTGAAGCTGTTATGTGTGCAGTTTATATTCCATTTCCTTTCTTGATTCCTCTACACGTTTGTGAAAATTCAGAAAGATGTTTTTTCTAGTCAAAAGTATTACAAGTATTCAGTTGATTCCCTTGTAAATCGTGGAAAGATTTAGAATTGAATATTTATGAAGAATTAGTTAAGCTTTTAAAATGCACATTGTTGAATTATTATTACATATTTGTTAGAAAAAATATAAAGCAAAACGTAGAAAAATACTAATTGATGAATATACTAATTAATAAATGAAATCAGTAGTCTCAGTTTTGCAAAGAAATTTTAATATAATAGTAAAATCTGCTACGAATTTTTTTTATTATTTTAATAGCTAGGTTGTGGCAACTTTAAGATATCATTCTGTGAAGATGTAAAACTGGGTTTATGAAAACAATGTACAGTTCGAATTTGCTTATGTTTGAACAAATGTGTTTTATCACCAAAGTCGAAAAAATTTATGACATTTATGATGATTGATACTCAGAGAGAAAAATATTTAATGACCATAGTCCCAGGAAAAATCAATTTTTCTCGAGCAGCAAATAATACCCCAATAAATTAAATTACTTATATATTTCATCATGCTTTTTAGTGATTTGCATTTATAAATTTTAGAAAAATATTCTCATTTTCAGACAAGTACCGAAAGCTGTTGAGTTTTAGGAAATTGTTTCCTATAAGTAAAGTATTCAAGTAAGAAAATTGTATTTCAACATAATCTCATTTTGCATCTTGGAAAAAAATGTGCATTTTCCCCATGCATTCCATATTAGGTATTTCCGTTCGGCATAGTCAAAAAATTTTCTAAGACATAATTATTTCTGAATACGTTACCGTTAAATATAAAATCCGTTAGTTCCTAAAACGTAGATTAAAATATGAAATGTATTATTTCATAAATGATAAATTAAAAAATATAATCCATTATATCATAAAATACATAGATATTTCATAAGAAATAGTGGATGAAGTTAAATAAATTGTAAAATAAACTCATGTTCTATGATTTAAATAGCCATTTCATAGAATAACTATCAAAAACCCGTTAAATTAAAACTATCAAGCATGAAATAAAATTGTAAGTAAATTCCTCACGTTAGTTTATTAAATTTCTTAATTCTGTTACCTCATGTTTTAAAAAATTAAAATTCAAAATATGCGCAATGATCAAAAAGGATATAGCGAGATAAAGGTCTAAATCTAAAAATCTAAAAAGTCTAAATCTAAAAGCTTAAAGTATAGTTCTTTGCTTACGCATGAAATGATGATTGTGCTTGTGTTTTTTTATAAATTTTGCAATCTATTTGCTATTATTAGTCAATTTAAAAAATAACAATTATTTCATAGAATAACTCGTAAATGTATGGAAATAATTTATTTTACACTATAGCTATAGCTATAGCTCCAAGCGCCATTTCATTAAACATAAATATAGTTTAGGAACTAATTTATTTAGATACTCTTACAATAACAAATGCAGCAATATAATAACGAACCGTCTTATAGCAAATACAATAATGAAACGTCTTTAGTGCGTCACTCGTTAGTGCGTAGTTTAAACTTTATCTTTATTCGTTCCTATTCATTTCAATATTTAAAAAGAAATTCTTTACAACGACGTGGGTATTCTATAGTGTGTCACTTAAAACCGGAGAAGTAAAAATTTACAAAATTAAAGCTATTTCATCAAAAAAAATCGTTCATGATTGAAAATAAAAAAACATTAAGCACTTTAACTCACATTATTCTCGTTATAGCGTGGCTTTAACTTGGTCTCCATTCACGCCTATTCATTTCAAAATTTAAAAAATGGCTTACTCTTATTAATTTCGTACTAGTAACTTATTAGCTTGTGCTTTGTAATTTCGTAGATATTCGATTGTGCATCACTTCGAACCTTAGGAGAAAAAGTTTATTAAATAAAAAATATTTCATGGAATAACTCGCTAATATGGAGAATTAGGATTTAAAAAGTCTTTATAACTTCATAGATAGTGCGCCACTTAAAACTACAAGATAAAAAATTCAGAATATATTTATCATTTCACGGTTGAACAATTATAATCCAAAATCTAACGTAATGACAATCGAAACTAAGACAAATGTTTTCTAAACAAGATTAAAATTGGAACATTTTCTACCTCATTTTCCTAAAAGGAAAGAATATCGAAGAACGGCCATTTCCATCTATAGTAATAAAGTTATTTAAATCATCACAATATATTGAATGATTAGAAATACTTATTGCAATAATTTCTCTGATTAAAATTCAAGAAAGATGGAATATCTCTACGGTTATTGAAGGAGTGATGTTGCAATAATAGTGCTGTAATTTTCATTGCGTGTTGCTTAATTATTCAGTTAGAACTTTTTAAAATTAGAAAAATTATAACTTCTATTAATATTCTCCGCAATTTTAAGCATTATATAGTAAAAGGATTAAGAAAACAAGGTGTGTAGGGGATCCAAAATAAGTTATCTTGCCACCCTTGCATATAAAATTACGGCTTAAAGCGTTTCGATAAAACTTGAAATTTAATAGATATTTTCCCACATTTATGAGAGTGTAAAATCGAAGAAGGTGTATTCGTCGGCTCAGATGGTTAATGAAGAATAAAATATTTGAGGGGGGAATGTAGTCAATTCAGAAAATGCATGGAATAGTTTCAAAGACGTCACTCAGAAACATTTTAAAAAATTACATAAATCCTAACTATACAATAAAAGTGGAAGAAATGCTACAAAACTTTGAAGGCTGGGTTGTAATACGAGCTTAAATCTTTGAGCTGTTAGCTATTTTGTTGTACTAGATTTAAAGTCGTAAAACATTTGCTTTCAATGTGAATAATTGAATCTTTATTGCGTTTAATAATGTCTCCGAAATCTTAAGAATATTTTATCCATGTTAGTTTAAGAAATTATACATACGAACATGAATACCTGCTTTTGAACTCAATATGAGAAACGGAAAAATACGTTTAAAACGCTTAGAGGGTTAAAAATAAATTTTCGCACTCTTATTTTGAGTATTCTCCTGAAAATCGTGATCTGTTGAGTGAGGCAAGGTAGGATACTTCACCGAGATATAAAATTCATGGCAAAACGATATCAATGATACTGGAATGTGAATATGATGACAGATAACTATTGGGGATATTTAACCAGTTACAAAATTTAAAGGACACAAGCGTTTGTGTTTCTTTGCAGTAAAAATAAAATACATTTGTCTAACTTCTTTAATCTAATTTCTTTTTAGATATATATCCGACGTTGCTATTATTTATGTGATTTTTCTCGTATTTTTTTTGTGAATTTTATTGCAATAATGAATGTTTATATACGAGTATTTTTAAAAATGTTCCAAATTCAAATTTTTAGTTTCACAGCTGTACAAGATCCTTATGCGATAGAGAAAAATGGATATTATTTTTAGAATCTGCATGACAAATATCATATTATTTACAGAAAATCGTATAAACCTCAGACAGACGGTTACGTTTTTTAAGCCTGTGTAATTAAAATTTGGTCACGCTCGAGGAAGAGCAGCTACGAATCATAATGACTACCACAAAACCCGAAGGCCAATATTTTCCACGTGACCGTTATCTTTCTTCAAAGCAGGCAAGCGACACACAAAGCATCAAGGGGAAAAAAGAAAAAAAATATTCATAGAAAGTTCACAGTGTTACACTTTCATTTTCCTTTAAAACAGGGATGTGCAGTTGCAAACTGTGTTCCAGTTTTTCAACCTTCACAGCATAGATTTTCTGATATGTTGAATTCTGTTACACAATCGATGGCTCATTTTCTTCTAGCAGAAGAAAAAAACGAATGCCATTTTGTTCTTCACTAGAATGTAGCGATATATTTTGCCTAACAATTAAAAATTATCAAGATGGTACGTGACAAAAAAATTAATGGTGACAAGTTCTGTGTTGAGATGAGTATAAAAGACAGAAATGTGGCATCCGACGGTACAGTTGCAATTGAAGCTTTCTCTCGTCAGCAGCAAAGGAGCTACTTTATTTAACCATCAAAATGATGATCAAGGTATGTAGTGCTGTATTAAAATGACCTATTCTTGCAAGACACAATTAAGTTGTGCAAATTCTCTGAAAAATATGAAATTTTTTTCTACAGTTTTAAAATTAAATTCTTTTAGGAAAACATGGTCTCTAAATGAAATATTTTTTTTACTTTTTTATAGTAATATCAATCTAGAAAATGCATAAAATTTGGAGTATCTTACGCAGTATTATTACTCATATCTTCGTCTAAGAAAATTAAACATTTCAATACTAATTTAAATTTACAATATGTTTGAATATTTATTCTGTGGTGTTATATAGGGCCCTAAAACTTTTGCAACTACTGTAATTCCAAGGATTCCTTCAAAGTTTTTATTGTACTTGTAATTCAATGATATAATTTTTTTTATTACTAACAAATCGAAAAAACATTCTATCTCCTTTTTCGGAAACAAAAAATCTTAGTTCACAAAATTCTAAATTAAATTTTTGCAAAGTCTATACTCTTCACAAAATTCGTAATGAATGAAACTGGGTAGGTAATATACTTTAAGGATCAATCCTCCTCTGTTACATTCAAAATTTGTCTTCTTAAATTTTAATTTACAGCACGATGCGAATACGAAAATTTAGAATTTGTTTCATAATTCTATTTCTTAATAACATTTTGCAGTCCTTCAAAAAATTCAAATTAATTATTCTATTTGTTAAGCTTTATTACATATTTAATAAAATAATATATTTTTATTGTAATAAATTGTTAATCAAGTGCATAAAAATATTACAAAATATAATAAACGATTACAAATCAGAACAATGAATTTTTCTAGCGAGAACCAGTTGCTGATCATGTATTTCTACTATCGATGAAATATTATCTCACGTAGTTGCATATCCAAGGGATATGTTGCATATTTTTATTAATTAGTTAGTAAAAATACTTCAAGAAATAATATGTAATACGACAAAAATTTGGCATTCATCAATTTCTTTCTTTTTATTAATAAAGGAAAAGAATCAAACTAAATTTATTGTTTCGAACAATTCGGGGAATATTTATGCTTTGCTAGAGCGATATTTTTCTTCGTGTGTAGCATATATTTCCAGCATTTAATATCACTAATTCTACTAGGGTTGCGACGTTGCCGAGTAATTACCACCAAGGAAACATTCATTAACTAAATTCAATAAATTTCGGTTTCTCAAAAAAAAAAATAATAAGTTCTGAAATTTTGAATTCGATAGATAGTTAAAAATGTTTATGTAAGATTTTTTAAAAATCTGACTGTACTTTTTAATTTTGTTTCATCTAATTTTTTATAAGCAGATAATTTAATGTATCGAATGAAAAGGTAAAATTTAGTCAGCAAACTTTTCAGACTCAAATTTTTTGGCGTCTTTTACTTCAATGAAACAATAAGCGAGAAATAAAGAAATGTAAAAAGGAAAGTGGTTTTTACACGTATCATATGCAATATTAAGTTATTTTCTAATAATAATGTGAAACAGAATTTCTCCGTGTAAGGATTAAATTTAATTAAAAGTACAAAAATATTAATAATTATATGAATAGTCGTTATTTACTTTCAAATAACGCTCAGAATATAAACTTGTGTAAAATAAATCAGTAATGCAACACTATTTTGTTCTCACAGACAATTATCCTTCTTGCCTCCATCCTTCTCGTCCAAGCCCAATACGCCGTGCCACCTGTTGTAAGTATACTGATTATAGTTAAATCCTTTACTTTAAGCGGTAAAACTCATAGTTTTACATGGTTTTCAAGTTTGAGGAGTTTATTCTCCATTTCTGCAGAAATTAAAAACACCAATTAACACCAACTGTTGTACTACAACAGTTAAACTTTTAAAGCAATTAAACATTTTTTGAATAAATATTTATTGTTCTTAAGTCATTTAAATATTTTATTCAGATGTGGAATATTTGGATTCTATCTCATCTCGATTTTAGAATTTTAATATCGCCAATAACAATTTATGGTACAGGGTGACTTTTAATGAACCTGAAACAACTTTAACTGGTATAACTTCTCAAGGTCTCACTAGATGGCGCCACAAATGCATGCAGTGGCATAGGTCGTAAAAGGAATTTATTTCGTATCAGTTCCCCGCCATTTTGAAAATGGCTCCCAAAGTGACAAAGATCGTATATTTATTGATAAAAATTGGTATTTATGTGGCGAAAATGGCACACTATTTTCACGGAAGTGGTTTGCAACATTCAGAAACCGACCTAAATCGTCTAGAGCAATCCTAGTGCATTGCTTTGGCCACCTTATTCACCAGATATGAATCCATATGATTTCTTTCTTTTGGGTCATATGAAAGATTTGGTGTACACGAAGAAGCCAACAGATCGTATTAGCCTCGAAAGGTCCATAACTGACTCATTTGCAAGCATTAAAAGAAAAACTCTTGAACTTGTAACTGACAACTTTGTGACTAGGTTAAGGTATTGTATCATCTCTGACGGTTCTCACTTTGAAAACATTCTGCATTAAAATCCTTTTCAACGTTCTTTTCAATAAAAAAATGTTTGTAGTGCTATCTGCAACGACAGAAGAGTTATTTTAATTAAAAAAAGTTGAATTAAAAGTCACTGTAACAAAAGTGCTTTATTAGTAAACATTGTGATTAGATTGAAGCAACGTAATAAAAATATGCGATGAAATTTTGTCAAGCAAAAAATTTTTATTGGATTTCAGATAAAGTTTTTGACTTTATCTTCAAAACATTTTATTTTTTAAGTGCAAAATATTGCTTTAATATGAGTTTATTTTAATAAGGCGAAAATCACGATGATCAATACACATTTTCTGATAGATTAATAAATAAATTTTCAAAAAGAAGATGCTTTTCGTAATAATTTCGAACTAATAGCTTGCGTTGGAATCCGATACAACATCGAGGCCTCATACTCAAATTTCAAATTAGACACGTTTCGGGCTTAAGTTTTTCCTATATGGTACTCTTCAAAGCTCTTATTAACGAATTTTGTGTTTTTAGAGGTTATCACTAATTTTTGAGCCTACCTAGATGAAGCTCCGAATGTTGCGTTGTGTGTTAGATTTCCCTCAATTTCAAAGCCATGTTAGAGCAAAAAAGCGTTTTGAAAGATTCGTTTTTTATACTGGTCACTTGCATGTTGTTTTCATAATACAGAATCTTTTTTATTGTACACTCAAAGAAACATGCTGCTGAAATTTAAATTTTAAATATACATAATAAGGGTAAACAAAACATTCACAGAATTTCAACGAGATCTTTCAAACTCCTGCAACAATTGAACTTCCTATACTAAGTTGCCTGAAAAATTTTATAATCGCTTTGAAACAACAGCTTTTATAAGTGGAAATTATATGAAAATAACGCGACCTTGGCTTCTAAATAAATAACACAATATTATAATATTGAAAAAAATTACTTTTAGAGAAATTACACATGTTTTTTATTCGCTTAAATACTTATATTTTACTCAAACACTTCATAAACTGGCTTTGATCACAAGCATGGCATCAATATTTCTATTACAATGTCCGAGTATGATTTTAAATCAACTCTGAAAGAAAAAAAATCATTTCTTTCGAGGAAAATGATGGATTTTTAAAATTTTTCTGTCGCATATTCTTCAAATTAGTATCTATTAACATTTCTTTTGGTTAACCATTATTTAATTCCACTTAACTCATTTTTCATTTCCTGCTTGTTTTCGAAACTACTTTTTCGAGTCCAAGGTCGGAATGACTTCCGTATTTAGTCGAGTGTTTTAAGCTTTTATATTTTTCCAGATTGAATGACATGGCAAATATTTCTCTCAGATCAATATTTGTCCATGTGTTTCAAATTCCTTTTCAAATAATAAAGCTCCGATTAATATTAACACAGTTGGTTTTAGTCAATCTGTAATTTCAGCTTTCATTATCAACTAAGTACTCTGCATCTTCCACAGGGCTACGGCTACGGTGTCCCCAACCCCTACCAGTACAGCTACAGCTCCCCTGCCATCGGAGGCTCCAGCTCCCACTCCGAAGCCGGGGACGGAACCGGACGCGTGACCGGATCTTACTCTGTCGTCGATGAAGATGGCCGATCTCGAACCGTTGAATACGTAGCTGACGAACTCGGTTTCAGAGCCAATGTTAACACCAATGAACCCGGAACCAGCAACCAAGCCCCTGCCGATGTCAGCATCTCATCCAGCGCCGATGATGGATTTGGAGGTAAACTATTTTTATGTTGATAAAGAATTTTAGAAAAGAAACTTTTGAAAGTAGAATAAAAAAATATAATTATTTTTTTCTTGAAAATATTCGACAGGACGCACAAATTTATGCCATGAAAATTTTGAGGATGGCAGGAAAGAAAGTTCAATACCGACACTTTATTAATGTTATTAAATAATATACCACGTCTGTAAGCTTTACTGAGCGAGCCATTACTTAAACCACAGACAAAAATATTTCGGGACGAAACGAAGAGGGCTCCTTGAAAGTTGATAAGTAATTATTTAATGAATGACTAAAAGATTATTTACACATATTTACATTTTAAAAAGAAAAAAAAAGAATACATTTTTCCGGTTCAACAACACCGGATCTTTTCGCGCGTCTCGCTCACTGTCCGAGGGTCATCTCCTAGAGGGAGGGAGGCAGCGCCATCTGCCGGATAAATGCATCTGTTACAATATTAAAATTTTTCACGCTTTTTTAAAAACATATTAATATCCTAACATAAGTTCTATCAAATTCCATAGAAGACTATAATTGCAAATATAGGGAATTGTCTGAATTTTCCATTTAATGATTTAAGCTCCTATTATAGTTCTTAAGTAATAAAAAAACAAGAAATTCTCTATGGTCATTTAAAACAAAATGCTACGGTACTATTTATATTAGTTAACTATTGTTTTAATATTATATTTCTATAAAATTTGAATAAAATAATAATCGAAAAAATAATCCATTGCATTTGAAGCTCAATTTTGTGTCAATAATTCATTAAAATTTAAATAAAATAATAAGGGAAAATCGCCGAATTAAAAATTAAATTAAATTAAAGTTATGGACCGATGCCATAACTTTAATTCCATGTTCGTAAAAATTAGTTAGGCATCATCCATTTAACAAAAACTGCTTACCCTGTTTTAAATTTTGTTGAACGGAAATAGTAAAGATAAAAAACTTCTTTGTCTTCAATTTACTATAATCATTTTATTAAAAAAGTTTTAAAATAAGGATAAGGGAGTTTTTTTCTCTTTGATGTCCAAAGGTTGTCCAGAATGTATCACAAACATTTAACTAAATTGAACCATTTAAGTCGATGGGAATATTATCTTAAACTACGAGAATAGCATACAAAGCAGTTTATTACCACTTCTAGTCCTCAAAAATTGGAATTTGAAGAAGTCAATGCAAAAAAAAAAACAGTAAAAGGACATCAGAACCATAAAGTGTTGGATAAAAAATTATAAAAACTCAGTATATGTATCATTTGTGAAGAAAAAGGAAGAAGAGGAAGTGACATAGTGCATAAAATGCCACACTTTGGTTCATGCATTGTGTGCTGGTGTGAATTTGTGAATGAAAATATTTTTTGCTTTAATTGTGCTTAAAGTAATTGGTGACCCAATCTATGTAACCTGCTGCCTTGATTGGACCGATGACACATTTTTAAACAGCTTCCCCCCCGATCCTTATTTAAAGTACTGTTCATAAAAAGTTAATTACACTGTTCTGAAGATTAATTAAGTTATAAAAATCACTGCTAGATTTTTCCATTAAAATTTATTTCCACCACTATTCATTTAAAAATGTCCAGGTGGTACAAATTCAACGACTCCCCCACAATGCAATGATGGCTCTATGATTTTCTATTACACTTTCAAGATAATCTTACGTTAATTAGGTTAGAATCCAGAGTTTAAGGAATGTATTAATTTTTGTTTTACAATTAAGACCACATAATGCAACAATCACAGACAAAGAGATATATTTCTTTTATTAATGATTTTTTCCAAGTAATTTTGTATTCAGTTGTTCCCTTATGTTAAACGGTTATTTACATTTGAGTCGTAATATTCATAAAAATAATAATAATAAATACTTCTTCTTCGAGCAAAATCTTACATATTATGACATAAATGGTTTTCTATTCATTTAAATTAAAATTCAGTATATCATCATTGTTATGTACTTAAGAAAAAATGCAATATTCATTTCGGTAGTTTTAAGACAGAAAAGAATATCCATGGCAAAAAAATATGTTTAGAGATTCAAAAATAATAATAAAATCAAGAAAGAGAGAGAAAAAAAATTGTGTCATTAAAACTGAATCCTTGATACATGTTCCAGTAGCTAAGAAATTATTCTATGATATGACGAATTTCTTAAAATGCAGTTAAAGACTGCTAAATAACGGTTCATTTATAAATTCGGACTGAATTTTTAGGTATATAATATGCATTTTGATTATAAAGTAGAATTGAGTTTTTTCCAGAAATCTCATTTGAATATTTTTTATATATTCTGTTACAACAACAAAAAATAACAATAATTACAACAACAAAAACCCGAGATGCGAATACAGGATACGTTTTTTCATATGCAATTATTGTTTTCCAGGTATCTACAGCGGAGGTGTTCCAATAGGTCCTGCACCCATTCCCGCACCATTTCCGGTGGCCGCTCTCTAGAAGAATATACAGTTAGAGCTGAGTTTGGAAACTAACCTAGAAATTCATATTTAGAAACCAAGGTGTTCATTTTAATAAGACTGAATGACGCTAGCACATGTATAAAAACAAATCCTAAACTTAAGAGAATAAAGAATTGTAAATACCAGCAAACTTGCACAAAATTTGCAATCTAGATAATGTGAGTAAAAATGCTGTCAATAAATGCACAAAATGACCCAAAAGAAGTTTTGCTCTGGAAAATTTTTTAAAAAGGAAGAGGCCATACTCTGCTGTTCTTATTTGGACTGAAGAAGCAAATTTATTGCTAGACCATGTCAGGTACTTTAAAACTGCTTAATTAATTTTATACAGTTAACTCTCGATATCTCGAAATCGAAGGGACCCGGGAAAAAATTCGAGATAGCGAGTTTTCGAGATAACGAGGTTACCCTCCCAAGCATTAAAAATTACACATAATTACAAGGTAAGGAATATATTGTAAAATATTTTTGCCAGATAGAGTTAAATGTCTGAATACAGCAATAATTCCCATATTAATTCATAACAGTGATATTAATTTATTTACAGAGAAGTATAAAATTTTTAAAACAGAATGTATTTGTAATAAATTACTATTACTTAGAATTTCTTTAAAATGTGCAGCATAGTGACCTGGCGACACCTCTTTTCAAATTACTTTTCTACTAAGTTTTCAATCCAAAAAATAGCTTTTTTATATCCTCTGATCTAGAGGTTGCAGCTTGGAAGTCGTGTTAGGTGGGGGGAAAACCACCTTTACTGCGTTCATTTCAGGGATAAGTATAATCACCTGTTACATAAACACAACAGCTAATAGGCTTGCCTAACGAATTGGTGAGAATGACACTCATTGCAGCCGATACTATGCGACCTTGAATATCCAATTGGGTGTAAAGGGAGTGGTATTGTCCCTTTTGCATCAAATTCTGGGAAGCATCCCCTACGTGAAATCTTCATGAAGGTCATAATGTGACTAAACAGCGATTTTCAAGGAAAGAAATATTTTTGGCTTCCAAAAAAATTCGACATATCAAGGTTTAGAGTGAAAACTCTTCGAGATGGGAATTGAAATTAACATTAGGAGAAATATGAAATTTCAAGGGGAAAAATATTTTTTCGAGATATCAAGGTTTTCGAGATATCGAAGTTCGAGATATCGAGAGTTCACTGTATTGTTAAAATGAACGGTAAACTAGGTCTTATCACCAGCGACTCGTATAGCGGCAATTTTTTTTAATATATATAATTACTTACTACATGGAAAATGAAGAACTGCTTTTAGGAACAATGTTCATGGTGTTAAATCAAAATGTCACGAAAAAAGGGTTTGAAAATATGGATTAAAAGTAAAAAAGTGTGTAAGTAAAATGCATGACAAAGTTAAATAAGGTTTGGTAATATAAGACTAGCGAATATAATATTGAATTTTTTGAATATTGAATGCGGATACTTAGCGAATTATTTATGATGTAGAAGAGAGGATTGGCAGATTATGCTGGTGCAAAAGATTAAAAGTGAGGTATTAATTTTTAATTCTCCTTATCGAATGGCAGGTGAAGAGGCTGCCATCATGTTTTCAAGTTAGTTCTGGTCAAAATCAGCAGATTCTTGCAATACCGAAATAGACAGCAACCATTTCTAACTAGCATCGAGCATGAAACAGGCCTTCGAGAGAAGGCTTCCATTACTGTGTCGCTAAATAAGTAATGTTAATAATAATAAGTAATAGCTTCGGAATCTTAAGAGAATTGTATGCTTGTTCTACTGTTCAAAACGCGCGTTTGCTGTGTTAAGTCATCAAGTTAATGGTAACGTCAATCGACGAAAGACCTGCAGACAAAAGAACTGCCATCATGACCGCGGAAAAC
Organism: Araneus ventricosus; assembly: GCA_013235015.1. NCBI lineage: Eukaryota > Metazoa > Arthropoda > Arachnida > Araneae > Araneidae > Araneus > Araneus ventricosus. The sequence goes on from BGPR01000293.1 coordinate 94,302, forward strand.
GACTGTTCTACGAAAGGCTTGTTGCATCGAATCCAACCCATTTATAAATATTAACATTACTTATTGTTCACTTAAGCAATGTCTGTCATAAATGTGAATTTGGCACTATTAACCAAGATTTGATTTTTAAATAAATTGGAGCAATTGAAATGTTGTTATTTTTATGTCTTTCTAAAGAATCTATGAAAATTAGCGACTGTACCCTCATGTTATGCAATTTTGTTGGAAACTAGAGAAACAAAAGAGTACGCATAAAGACGAGAGAGTCCATTTTTCTTCTAATAAGATGTATTTATTTGAGTTGGTTTTATCATCTTGATAAACATTGAAAGAAATATAACTAAATTATTATTACATACAAAAACATTATGTTCTAGTAGCAACATGATGAGCACAAGTGATTACATGGTCGAATCGACTGCATATCCATTTCACCTCGATCCACATCTACACAGAGAATCCGCAGGCCTTTTATATACGCCAACATCATACAGAAAATGACGTCATGGAAATGTCCACCTTGCGGCACAGGAATACTCAGAGATTTCATTTCCCTCACGGCACGACCGATTATCTCCAACAAATTTCAAATTAATGATAGCTATCTGAATGAATTTTATACAAAACTGTCAAACGAAATGATAATTGTTTTTAACATTACCTTAAAATATAATTAAACAATACCTTACAACGGTTTTTTTAAAAAAGTCATTGATATTTAGCTTAAAGATTTTAAACTAAATTTCTGTAGATGGCTTTCATAAATCTGAACTTACTCATTGATTAAAATTTTTGAAAACGATCATATTGCTTATTAAGGAAATACAGTTATTTTTATAAATAGTGTTTCAAAATATGGATTACAATTAATTTACCTTTCTTTAAATTTAGAAGCGCAACACAGCATAAGAGATATTGAAAGTTTTTAGCCTTGCTTAAGTCTTAATGTATATTGAATAAGCTTATTCGATTGAAAATTTAAAAGAATAGGAAAACAATATATAATATATTTAAACTATACAGACAAGAAAGCCTGAGGTTGCTGGTTTTATGTTTTTTTTTATTACGATGACTTTCCGAAATTATCGTTCAGTAAAAGAATTTAAATGCAACTACTTCACTTACATCAAGAAAATTTCGAATATATATAGAAACTTATGACAGCCATAGTTGTTTACAAGTTTTTACATACAGTGGCTCATATTTGTTTTTGGACACTTGTGTTTTTGAAACTTACTTATGAAAAAGATCATCCAAATATTGAAGGATTTACTTCAAAATTTTTTCATATAAACTTTCTTTTGTTTATAATAAAACCTACATATTGTAATGAAAATAAATTCAATACGTTTTTGAAAAAAATTAATTTACCGAGAAAATGTTGAAAACAATCTCACATAAGTAATTGGACACTTTGAAAATTCAACAAATGTAAACAAAAATATACAAATAATCAAATATTTTAATATTTTGTTGGGTATTCTTTAGCTGAAATTACACTTTTAATACGTTTTGGCATGTATTCAACTAGTTTTTTGTTTACATTTCTATATTTGAAGTAAACATGGCAACATGGCAAGTTACAACAAATTCTATTATGAATTTAATCAGAGAACATTTTAAAGATGGTAAAAGCGTCAGAACTGTCGGAAAACTTGTTAAAGTAAGTCATTCAACTGTTTTTGCTATTATAAAACGATGGAAACTAAATGGAACTGTTGAAAATGCATTGAAATCTTTAGCTCCTGACAAGCTAACTCCCAGGAAATGAAGTTTTTCATGCATAAAATCAGGAAAAATCCAAGACTTAGTGCAGTGAAACTTACAACAGAATTAGAAAAAAGATTTTCAATAAGAGTAAACCCTGAAACTGCTAGACGAGTTATCAGATCATATGGGTACAGCAGTAGAGTTGCCAGAAGAAAATGTTTCGTTAATGAAAGAACAAGAAAGGTACGTCTGGATTTTGCAAAGTCCATGGTAGCTAAAGATATATCGTTTTGGGAAAGCGTCATATTGTTGATAATGGCGACTGCAAATTTTATTAATGTTCTAAACCATAGCATGTTTATAAACATAACGTTTCTTTAGTTCTTCTTTACATTTGTCGATAATAATAGTCGTAAATTAATTGCTTTTACACATCAGCACATTCACATTATTTTAATATCTCGTACATGAGTTTACTTTCTAAAATTGTGCTAAAATAGGTGTTCATTTAATATTTAGACATGAATGGTTGGCAATAAAATATCAGATAGCTGAAGAGACAAAAATGATAAATTATTGGTGAAGTTAGACTACGCCTAAAGATCGTATCAATAGAATAAATATTTTAATTGTACGAAAAAAACCCTTTCATTTTGAATCTCAAAGAAACAGTGTAGAGAACATGTATTAATGAAGATGAATCCAATATGTCTTTATGAAACTCATACTATAGCAATCCAAGAAGTAGGAGGCTTGTTAGAAATTGAATCGTTATAAATTAATAAAATAATTAAAATTGTTTTCTTCTGCGTGAATACATTGACAGTACAACCTTTTTTCCATATCTGTGCAGTTGCCCTACTAACACAAGATATTCTATGATATCTCCACCATGTTGCCATAAAATTCTGAATGCCACACAACATCGTAAAGATATCGTATGAATATTGTAGAGCATCTTGTTCTTGTAGGGTGTCCTTGTTTCACTTAAATTATTTTAGGAAATGGGTTACCAATGTGTTTCTATTGCTGTTTAACTTTTCATTTCATATATTAGACAACTTTCTTTTATTTTACAGGGTGAATACAAACTAAATATGTTTCATTGTTACAAACTTTACACAAGTTGAAAATTTCTACCTCAAACAAAAAATATACATATTTGTATGGTATCATATCACTCAATTTAATATGATTAAACAGAATGATTGTTGTTTTAATAAATTAAAGACGTATAAAACTCTTCTAGAATAATTTATAGGATCCCTTCTAACTCTTTTACTAGTACAAGCCCCAAATTTTTTTTTATCCTTCTGTGTTTCCGACAAGTCAAGATTTTTTAAAAGGATGAAGAAGTTTATAGTTATTATACATAAAATAACAGCAAAGTGATAACTATATATATGAATAATTTACAATAAAGAGGAATTTGAATGCTTCTCTTTTTAATATTGATAATTTTAACAGATTGAAACCTCTTTAAATGTTTGCATATATGTTTTTCTCATTTGTTCCCGGTCTCAGAATATAGAAGGCAGTGTATTTAGTAGTTTTTATTCATGTAGTTTCATTTTTTCAGTATACATTCACAGATTTATAAAATTGCATTTTTGTATAAAAAAATAATTAATTAATCATTAAAAAAGGATTTCTAACGATAAGCTTTAAGATTTACAGTGACGCCACGATAGTATAAAGACTTATTTATGAAAAAAATATATTTGCTTTATATTTTCATCATAACTAGATAAAGAATCACCAATGGTAAGAAGAGATATCACAACATACACGTCTGATATTCTTTAAGAGGATTTAAAGCAGTAAATCCTTTTTTTCAGGAAGGAATTCTATTTCATTTATGCTATTCTGTACAAAGATTATTAATTTTCATAATATAATACATAAAACATAAAATAAAATTTAAAAAACCAACTTTTATGTTATTATTTTAATTAAAGCTCAGAAGTACTAAAGAATAAAATTTCCAAATTAATGCGTTTCCCAGAAAATATGTAAATAATATTCACCAAAGAATCTTCCGAGGTTCTGATGCTGGCATTTATATCTAAAATCTAATATAAATAAATAATTCAAAATAGTTTCAATTGTTTTCCCTCTACAATTTAATGTTTATTATACGTAGCGTGCTTTAAAAAAAGTTTAGTCAAAATAATTCATATAGAAACTTGCATAGTGAATCTGAGCAATGCGATAGAGACTTTAAATAAAATGTATAATATTTGATATTAAAATATCTAATTGGTAGAAGTTGTACAGATATCCACTTAATTTAATTTATTCATAACTAACTAAATATTTCCGTAAGCTTTATGAATCGAAATTACCATTTTAACATGTATATCTGAGGTTTTATTTAATTAAGGATAAATAATTTCTTCATTAAACTTCTACACAAAGGAGCATATTCATTAGGGTGGATCGAAAAGTATAGGAAAAAATTTTTTTCTTGAAATTATTTTTGGCATGGGGCGGGAAAGTTGTGTCTTAAGTATATTAGTTTATATAATTTTTTTCATTCAAATTCATTTATATCTTCCGGTGCCCCAAACGCCTCAAAAATAGTTAAAAATTGATTTTTTTTCTGAAAATTGCAATTTTTTTGGTTTTGTTTTGAAATTATTTTTGGCATGGGGTGGGAAAGTTGTGTCATACGTATATTAGTTTACATATATTTTTTTATTGAAATCCATTCATATCTTCCAGTGCCCCAAAAATAGTTAAAAATGACATTTTTTTTGAAATTTATAAAAAAATATTTTAAAAATTTCCTTTAGCGCCGGGTAAGAAAGTTTCATTTTGGGTATATTAGTTTACGTTTTTTCATTATTATTAAAAGTCATTCATATCTTCTGGGGGTCCAAACGCCCCCCAAAAATTTAAAAATTGACATTTTTAGAAATATCTATTAAAACTTGTAAATTAATGAAAAATATTTGAAAAATTGGCAGATTGTTCAAGTATTAAAGTATAAACTTATAAATAATTATGATTTTATAATAATGCATGAAGTATAGATAAAAAGTCAAAGCAATAAATCACAAAACTTATAAAAAGTGAACTTGCATCATAGATTTTTTAATTCTATTACTTTGAAGATTTACATATTTCTAAAGGATGTAATCCTTTTTGGTATTATAATGCTTGATAAGACTTCTTGATTGTATCCTATTCAATATGAAGCCGTGTCTCTTCTCTTCTGCATATACACTTTCCGACGCTTCAGACGCTAAGCGAAAACATCTTTCTACAGCTTGGGTATGGCATGGATATTTTGATCATTCCTCCGTTTTTCTAACTTTTGGGCTCAATTTCTTTAAATGGCACATTCATCAAAAGAGGTGGTTCAAAAGGCCCAACTCGTTGCCAGTTAATAATTGCAAAATAATCCTTTGCTTTAAAGTCTATTTTTTGGTACTTGAAAAATTCTTATTGTGATAATACTCTGTTTTCATTTCTAGCCCAAATTAGATTTCGTAGCGCTCAAGACCTTACATTCTCTCTGTTATCTGTGAGAATTGACAATAGAAAATTTTCAGGATGACAAAAGAAGCTATTTCGTCGAGTAAAAGCGTCAAATTTCTTAAATTGGGTTCCAAATATCTAGAAAATAAGATAAGTCATCAAATATGCCGCGCTCCTCTGTTATGGAGAGCTTTGTCTTGACATGGAACCAAACAGGTTGCATATACCTTCATAATATACGTTGCAAGAATAATAAGATTGCCAGATGGTTTTTCTGTGACCACATACAACCTTAAAATTCTACCTGCAGTTGTTAGCCACCTTGAGTGAGCAACTGGATCAGGCTTTCTTAATGCCAGATCAGAATAACATTCACCATGTGATATCTCTAGGCAAATATTATATAGATATTGCTGATCATTGCTGAGAACCATTCTATCTATATTATCTGGCATATTCTCCACACTTATTGAAGAAAAAAGAGCTACAGGTAGCTCCTCGCAGGATTTGATTTTTTTTACCAATTGGTCGACAAAATTCTTTAGGACAAGTTGTTGCACCATCCAAAGAATTTAGTAGATGACGGAGAGGTAACTCATTTGTTTGAAGCAAAAAAATGCACCACTGTAATGGTCTATTGAGGCCAGTTCCATCAAGCGAATAATACCTCCCTTGTGGCCCGTATTAACATTTGTTCCATCGCATCCAATTACTGTTAGCCCATTTAATTGCATATTATTTGATACCAAAATTGAGTATTGCTTCTTTTATGGCTTTAGCTCCTTCTGTTGCAGCATTAACATGTCCGTTATACACAGAGTTAGATTCTTTTACAGGAGTATAATAATCCCCCTTCGTGGTCTTTGGGTAGTACTTTGTGTCCTTCTTAATTAGTACTTTTGTGTTGTCTTTTCTCCCATCGAAATATAACCTGGTTAAAAGAGACCAAGACACCGTTAACTTAATAGACTCTGAAACTGCATTTTAAAGCTTTTTACACTGTATACGAATTTTATTGCGATCTGCCACATGCGAAGTCTCTCCTCGTGTACAATTCCAATGTCTTGTAAAACAGCACTGGCAAATGAAGCAGCTTCTCTATCTGAAATTCAGTATCGATCACATTCCCTTGTTAAGGTACGGAAATATAAACGATTTTGTGATTGATATTCCAAGGTAATTACATCCGTATCTGTATACGTGGAGGAAGACATAGTGCTGTGCTCAAGTAGCTCCATTGTTAAGCATGAGCAGCGTCAGCATCAGTTTTAACCATTTTACTTTTTTTTTCTTTTGTCTTCCATCTGTTTTCTTTTTCCCTTTTCTTTTTTCTTTTAGCCGCACTTAGTCCACTCCTCCAATAACCATTTTCCTTTCTAATATTTGATCTTTTATAAACAATCGCTCAGCAAGTGGAATTTTCATGTCTTTTTGGCATTCACATGTATCGAAATTTGTACACTTACAAAATGTGATATCGAGCAAACACGATATTTTTTTGATTACAATAATTTTCCAATTTTTGTTGGAATTTTTATCATTCCTTCATCCTCTCCTCTACGTTTCTCCCTGTAAAATCGTTTCTTTAACACATTTTTTAAATTTTTATTTTTAATTCGAAATTTGCATAAAAATCGTTTTTTGCAAATATTTAAGTGTCTTGGGGCACCGGAAGATATTAAACAAAGTTGAAAAAATTTTGCATGTATGCTAGTACACTTAAAAGACAACTTTTGCACCCTATGCCGATTATTTTATCCACACTTCGAATTTTCGATCCACCCTAATATTCATCCATGATTCTTTTAATTTCTTCATATGCGAGTATTTAGATAATAGAGTTCCCTCCCGCAACAATGTAAATCAGCATTTTTATCTACAGTTTATAAATTTCATATCTTTCGTACGTGCAAATTTGCATATTATTCTTATAATATAAAACAAGATTGCCAAAGAAACTGATGTATATTTTTCCAAATTTGGTCAGAAACGCATTTTTTCTGTTAATTGATTTTTTATATTCATTCGCGTATATTATTATTCAAATTACATTAGGTAATCTTAATTAGATGTTTGGTTCAGAGAAGTGTGTACAAGACCCAGGTTTGTGGTGTTGAAAAATTATATTATATAATAAGATCCAATTATTGAATGGATAAGGACTTAAATTAAGCATAATAGAACTATAAATATGTATTAAAAAGTGTTCACAAATTTATTTTCAATTTGTAAATGAAGTATGAAATTGACTTTCAATACAATAACCTACAGCACTTTCCACTAATAGTAATCTGATAAACTTTTGTTAAAAAAGTAAAGAAGAACTGAATTCGTCTCTAAGAAAATCTACCATAACTAGCTTGCTGATATTCGGAATGCGAAAACAAATTCTAATTTTAAAATTCTACACAAATGCGTTGAAGGGCGAGAAAAACTTTCCCATAAATATTAATGTCCCTACCACTTTTCCCAAACGTAAAGTGATTGTGTCAAAAGTTTTCAATTCCACAGGAAAAATATGAAGATTCTTTGAATCTTTCTTGTCTCTTTGGTTCATAGTTAAGATATAGCCAAATATATGCAACTTTTTGTAAAAAGCTATAAAATAAGCAAAAACTCCGTATCGAATATTTAGTTGAATATTTCAGTCCTTCAGAAAGTTCGATTCGAAGCCTCTCTGTAAGACTAATTTCCATGAAAACCTCTTCAGTACTGTCTATATCTCCTTCAAAAAGTTTTCTTTTGTTCTTTTATATATTTTTTATTATTTTCTATATGCATTTCAGCTTAATACATCATATATTCCTATGCAGAAACCCAAAGCAGATTTCATGCTGGGTCAGACTTTTGACTTGGGCAAAAGTTTCATCCATTTACCATAAGAAAAAAACTCTAAAAAAATATTGTTCTCGCTTTTTCTTTTATTTTGGACTTAAGGCGGCTAACGTATACGTTGGGTTTTATTGATTGAACGAAAAAGAAAAGAAATCAAAAGAAAAATCAATATATTTTTTTCTTTCTTATATCGATTTATTAAATTTTCCCTTCAAACAGACGATAACGTTCAGCATAGGACTTTATAAATATGCTAAGCCCGATTCGTTACATTCTTCTCTTATGCGAATCTGAAAACTCCAGCGCAAGTCAGAGGCAGATTTCAGGAATAGTGGAAGGGGCATGCTTTCTCACACCGATAAGTAAGTTGGGTTTCTGTTATGGATGATTAGTTGCTATGGAAAAGTCGGAAAAATGCCCTTCTTGTGCATCAAGTGTTTGAATGCCTTTTCCGTATCGTTTACCGCTGTCACAAATCATCATATGTACACATGCTCTTCCAAAATAGAGTCTTATAATGGCATTAAAAAATTATGATTTAAACATGTAATAGACATTTCCAATTTATTGAGGGATTAGTAGTAAGTTAACCCTTTCACACCGTAAGCGCGTTAGGGGATCCAATTACCTTTGCCAACCCGTGACCCTCGGTAACCCCAACCCACGGGCTACAACCAACCACAGCCCATTTCCGTGCGCCTTACGGGAAGGTGTTAGCAAGTGGTGGGGTAAATGACCACCCAGGTTGGGCGAGTCCAATTCCTGTCGCTTCCTGCCAAGAACTCCCGGTTTTAAAGGGGATAGAAAAAAATCGCCTCGGGATTAAATAGTTAAGCTTGGAATTTTGAAAAAGTATGTGTTATTTGATACTTAGAGATTGTTAAAGATGCTAAACAAGGAAAAATTGGAAACTTACCATGTTCCTAATATGCATAGGTGGATGATGATTACATGGTTGAGATATTACATAACAACAAAAGGCATTTCTTTGATTTAGTTTTTTAATCGGATCATAACATTTCAATGATAACTTGTATTTCTTATAATGGATACTCAAGCTTTTTAAACTCACTGCTGAAATGATGTATAATTAAACAAAATGCATCACTACACTTCATATGATACAATATTCTTCTGCAATTGAAATAACACTCAAAACATATAATACTGAACGCTAAATATATGATAATCCCAGAGGAACAGAATTCGAATAATGATGCCTGACTAATCCCACTTGTTCTTGAATAAATAGATAATTCCATGAGTCAAGGATTTATGATAAAGGAGAAGTGTGACAGTTGTTTGTGTGTTGCAGAAATGTGATAGTCTGTTTGTTACACGACATTAGAACGCCGGAGGTAGAAGTTTGACTTTAGCTCTAATATTTGAGGATAGGTTCCATTCCTGAAGGATTTTCAGGGGCAAGAGGCCACATTTGTGTTCCCTTGAAGAAAAACTCAAATATTATTTGCAACCGCAAGAATGAATGTCTGATTTGAAATGTATAAATGGAATAGAACAAAAGTGATTAGATATTTTTAACTTTACCCCATGACATTCGAGATATATCGCGAAGCGTGGATCAAGAGGAAAAAAGACCGAAAACCCGGAAATTTTCGCCTAATTTTGGATGTCTCATTACTTTATCATTATTTTAGATGATGCCATAAGCCTGTACAATTAGTAATATACAATGACAGTATGAGAGTACACATAACAGTAGTTAGCAATATTTTCAAAGGAGTGGTATCAATTCATGTTCGCGTCACACACGTCAAGTGTTATGCGTCAATTCAATTTTGGAATCAATATTAAATTAATATTAATTGAATTGCAAATATAAGATAGGCAAAAATTTAAGAATCCGTTAGAAGGGAACAAATCCCTTTAAACAATCGCGGCTTGTACAAATGAGTTCAGCGGTTAATCAGATTTTTTTCCACAACAAAAACGCTGCCATTCGAATACTCACCAGAAGAAGACATTTGCAGTTTATATTTGCAGTGGATAAATGTAATTAAGCAAAAGTTCTCAACACGACCTCTACAACATAATATGACACCAGTAAAGCGATTCATAACACCTGTGCAAGCTTTTTGTTGCATGTGTGGGTGGATTGCTCATGCAGCTTGTTGAATGGTATTTTTGAGTTCTGCCTATGTGGCAAGGGATGACTAATACACAAAGACTTATATAACCCATAAGAAGAACCTATATGAGTTATGTCTGATAATTGCTGGAGGTGTTTGATTTTTATGAATCGACTTATCATTCGAGCTTCACAAAAATTATCCAAAACGATTGCATTCACTAAACTTGCGGTATGCATGAAGACGAAATGCTTCAGCCTGCATGAAAGTCACGACAAACGCCACATTTTTTTTTCTGGAAAACGTTCATGTAAAGAGCTTAATCAACAACGCTAGGCTGTAACTACAGCATGCTAATGAAACGGAATGAAGAATCCTTGAACATGCAGCAGGCATCCTAATAAAAGACGTGATTTCGATAAATCTACTTTACATTTTGCCTTAGCGCCCTCTATCTATGACTTATGGAATAATATTTTTCGACAGTTTAAAAGAATTGATTCCTGATCTGTTCTAATATCCTTATTTTTACTTTTAAAAAGTTGTTCCTCTCGCTATTTGTTTTCCCTTAGCTCTCTATATAAGCGAAGGTAACCATGCTACTTCTTGCGTTCGCAACTCTGGTCTTTGAATTTCAACATTTTGTTTGTTTCAAAATTGAAGTGTGTAAATTCCTAATGAGTTTGAGGTGCTGAATTCGAAAATGGCAATGAAGAACTTGCATTTTCTAAAGTTTGCGAGATATATTTATAATTAAAATAACCTACAAGTATATCTATCATGTAATGCTGCCTACTTACAGCACAGGAATTTTTTAACACAATATTTTCTCCTATTTTTGGAAAATGCACTCTACCTTTTAAAAGACACGGTAATCCGAACATTAGTTGCATGTAAGATGTTTCATTACTGTCCTTTTTTCATTAATGTACAGGTGTTTTACGACCGACATTCCAAGAGAAGTTCGTCAACACTGAGTGGCTCCATTTCTCTTGGAAGGGCCTCTCCATACCAAGGATGCCCAGGTGAAAACATTCGCCATCCCCATTGCTTATAGAATCGCAGATGTCAGGAAATAATTCAAACAGAGGATCTAAAAATTGTATGATTGAAGACCAAATTTCTTGGTGCACTTCTTCCCTTTCTATCACGACGAAGAGTTTGTTGCACAGTGGTACGATGTATGTGAGGAGCTTAAGCTTTCACCAAATTAAAGTTCGTAGGTGGTTTTTACAGATAAAGTGAAATTTCGCTTTTGTGGTGCAATCGTGAATTCTCCGCAAATATTAAAAATTTCCTGATATCATTCACATACTTTCGAGGCATTGTGTCCTAAATACATTCATGTATTGATAAACTGGAGAGGATAACGCAAGTAAAGTTTCTCATGTCTATAATATCGGATTTCGTCAAGAAAACTGAAACGACTAAAGCAGAATGAGGCAATCTCTGAATGGCATTGAAATCCGGTGCCTGCTTCAAACTAAGGCTGGTGGGGGAATTCCTCGCTTCAATTAGTGACTTATGAGACAGAACAGAAAGAAGAAAAAAAATGAAATGTCACATATATTAGAAACATATAAGTAATATAGTAAAATAAAAACATATGATTATGCCTAAACAGAGATTTATTTTTCAAATTTTGTAAACTAGAGCTAAATTGCAATTTTTATTGTCAGATTCTTGTTCAGCACTCTTAAAATAAAAATATTTGGCTACTCTGCTTTCTGAAGATTTTTGGCGGTAGATAAGTGATAATAAGTTGTGAGACATAGCGCGTGAGATGTCCATTTAGGCAATCATTCTTTCCCTGCCATCTACATTTACTGTTAAACCTCAAACTTCTGCAAAACTTTTAATTCCACTGTAACCAATCACCTTTCTCAAAGAGAAAATTCTGCAGAAATAAGGTGTTAGACAGAACTTTTTCCAACAAAGTAAAAAATGAGGAAGGTTATGTTTAAAAAGTTCATTAATTACCACGTGACTTCCCTACTACTGCAATTGCTTGAAAAAGAACTTTTATTCAGTATTTTTTTTTCTGCTTCCTTTTTTGGACTCTATAAAACCTAGTGTTCTTTTCTTATTTTATTCACGAGGTCTTATAATTTGCCTTTTCAAATTAAACGATAAAAACTCATTACTTGAGGAAGATCGTGTTTGGATTCGTTAGAAAGGGAAAATTCATTTTCTCACCGAGCCTTTAACTTGACATGAATAATGATTCAACCTTCAGGCTTTTGCTGCTTTTATTTTTCTCGATTTTACCTTTTTTTGGCAGTAACTGTTTTAGAGCGAAATAAAAACCATTATGCAGTTTCGTGTGTACCGAATTGTTTCTTTTCCTTTCACTTCTAATACTTTCTCAAGAATTTTTAACTGAACTTTGAAATTCCTCTTGAACGTTACAAATTTCAAAGATGCTTAAACTTTAAAATTGTGTGATGGAAATATATATCAGACAAAAAGTTTTCAAAATCAAAAACTGTGACATATTTCTTTAATTATAACTGGTTATTTAATCCGACATATTATGTTCTCATATATTTCTTGAGTACTTTTTTGCATTGATTAATTTTCCTTGCTAACAATTCATTTCGATGGTATTTCAATGAAGACATTTAGCAGTTGAATCTGTGGGTCTGCTTTGTAATAAAATGTGTTATATCTCAGTAGTGAATGTTAAAGGTCCGTTATACCTCTTCGACAACATAATTTTAAATATATTTAATGCACTTTTCAACCTTCAACACAGAATATACATTCCCTTTTAAGGATAGACACTAAAATTCTGAATGCCTTAACATTGAATAACGTAGACAAATGGATATAATGTATACAGTATAGATTATATTTTTGGTTTGTATACTTTGCAGTAGAAATACACAGAGCAATTATTATTGGAATTACAGAGCAAAAATATTATAATATACAGAGCAAAATAATTGGAAATATAAAAAAATTACTATTTCGCATGTAAGAAAATTTTTAGTAAAAATAAATACTTGGAAAAAAGTGCGCGGAGTAAAGTCTTAACTGTGTGTAACATATTGCTCTCAAAAAATATATTAATGTTTCAGATGAATTTAAATTCATCGTGCTATTATATTTATTTAAATTGTGGAAAGTCACTGAAAATACATTTGATAATAAATTATGGAAAATTGAATTTTTATAAAGGTAAAATTGCACGCCGCCTCTAATATTTATTTTTTCAAGCATTTTCGCTGTTTTCATAGACGATTTACAGTATTGGCCAATTAAAACGCTCCAGTTTGGATTTTGTCATGCAGCAGCATTACACACCGAGCTCACACAGTCACTTAAAGGATGACGCAATAGCAAGAACGATTATGCAACCGTTTAAAATTACCTTCTATTTAAGAGAATTGTTTGTTCAATTTGATCTATAAAAATATAGTAATAAAAAAATGTAAGTGATAAATTTTCACTCATAACCATTCTATATGAACATAATTGTTTTCAAGATGCATGGTGTACAAGCTCATGTCAACTTCCTAAGAAAAATGATGAGATTGTGAGCAAGTGCTCGTTTGCATCACAGACAAGATAATGTATTTCTTCTTTTCTATTTAGAGGAATTAAAAAAGATAAAATTCATCAAAAGGTTTTAAAAAATATTTGCATTCACTTAATAATGTGGAATTACCTTATCATAAAATTGAAATCTGTTTGAGGCAAAATTTCGAAAATTCAGGATACAGCAACTAGAACCATTCTTCCCAGCATTTTGCCTATTAACTCTTTTATGACTAAATTTTAATTGAAAAATAGCAAAATAAATGCATGAGATTTTCATTAAATTGAGTTAACGATACATATTTTACAAAATATATTTAATGCATATTATACTTTTTGTTACAAATTCAAATGTTTTGTAAAAATTAAAAAGATATATTTTTCGTTGTAAATTTTGCAGAGCATTCAAAGGTACTATAAAAGTAATTTAACCGATATTTCCTCATCGTTCTAAAAATAGGACATCACACATAAGTGGCCTTTATATAAATTCTTTTGAATATTTCAATTCTAAATAAAGTCGATTGTTATTTAAGAGTAATTTAAATATATATATGTCTTTCTTGCAAGTTTAAATTAATATTAGATATCTTATATTAAATTTTTAAAATGGTGATTTTTGCAAATATTTTTCTTAAATTTTCAATGTACAAGTTTTTTAAAGTTTTGACCTTCAGTGAAAACATACATATAAATTTATTCAGTTAATATTCCATATTTTTATACTAGTTAAAAATCCCCGCAAAATAATTATCTAGAAGAGCAATTTTCCCTACAGTTTCGACTGTCCTATAAATAGGACGATGGTACAATCCATTAATACCTAATCCCCATCAGTTAGTAATGGAGAAAGTCCTTTCGTTCTCTGTTGCATTCCAAAGATTGCAACTCTAACAGTAATACAGGCGTCAGCAGTCTGTCTGACTGGCACTTGGATGCATATAAAGATCAGCATGATCTCTGAAGTAAATCGTTCTAAAGTAATTGTGTCATGATGCTCATGTAGTCAGTTGTATTTGAAATTCAACGATGCAGACCTAGTTCTTCCCGCTTTCGCATGCTTGATTTTTTTTTCTTTTGAAAATTATTTTGATGGAACAATTTTAAATTGCCACGTAAGCCTTGAACTGAGCAGGAAGCCCTAAATTTTTGTGGGTATTAGATGACAGTGATTTAGAAGACATAGACTATGAATTGGTAATTTTACCTCCAGATTCCGATGCGCTGAGCGAGACTGAGGATATTAATGATTCGTCTACGAGGAAAACAGGAGAAACAATGTGTGATGGCCAATGCATTACCAATGTGCATTACATCCTATAATAAATATAAAAACGGAGTTGCGGCATGCTTATTTTACATCAATTCAAGGGTAAAAATGGTACTGGCATTTATTCATTAATGCTTTTGAAACAGCCTTTGTTGCTTCATGGAAGCTCAATCAGCTGTTTAGTGATGATAGTCTGAGCTTGCTTGATTTTCGAAGACACATAATAGTTGCCTATTCGGAATTTCTATTCCAAGAAATACATCATGTAGAAAACTCTTGTTTTATTCCATAATTTGCATTTGTTAACCATTTGTTCCGCTGATTCGATTTCTTGGCCGCAACGGCACATTGGATTCTTCTGAAAAAATCTACTTTGGTATTCACCAGAAACACCGTATCCAGTGTATATTTGATTTAGAAAAACGTTACCAATTAATCTTTCAAAATTTAAATGAATCAAAAACATTTTAGTTCCAAGTCCCTTTTTGGAAGAATCCCATCTTTCTTGCCATTTGATCAGTATTTGTTTCTTGACATCATTTTCCATTTGGATACAAGATCTATTAAATTTATATTCGATGGTGTCTCTTGCGGTGACCTCTTTGGCAAGTTAGTCAGCTCGTTCGTTTCCGAATTGGCCCTCGTGTTGAGCAAAATTCGATGATATTATTCACATTTTCTTTGATAACATTGATTATCTATCTTCTTTCACCCAATGAATTAAGAGCCATCAGGGTCGAGCGATAATCTGAACTAATTCTGAATTCCCTTAAGTTATTCTCATGAGAGTAGGCAATGGCCTTCCTAATTGCCATCACTTCGGCCACGAAGACCGAAGCTCCATCGTTCAGTTTAAATTGCGTATTTTCAATCTCAACGCCATCCAAATAGTAAATAAATGCTGCACCCACCTTTTGATAAATTTTTGACCTGTTCGTAAATATGCTGTTACCTTCTATGGAGTAGTCGTAAAATTGCCATTTTACCCTCTTCACTTCCCATGGGGGAATCCTACTCTGATAAAAAAATTCCGAAGACCTTCAGTTTCCATTTTAGTCTTGCGAAGTTGAAGCTTCACCAAGAGTATATTTCTACATAGAGACCCTAATGTCCAATGGGGTACATCCTGCTAAAACCTGAACTGCCTCATTTGAAACAGTTCGATAAGTTTTAGTTACCTTAGTTAAGTTTTAGTTATATGAATTACCCTTTTATTTAATGTAACAACATTCTCATACCAAATCTGCGAATACTGCAAATATAGAATGATTTTTTTTCGGTAGCAGACAAATATATCTGTTTCACGATTTCTGGGCTAAGACCCATAGTAGTCCGGGTAATTCTACTTAATTTTTCATTAAAATTAATAATCTTATCATGCACTTCCTTTAAATGGGCATAAAGGAAATGTTTGGTTTAAAGTACAATCCGAGATACCTCAGGGACCTGGTGTAACCCAATCTTTATTTATACAATTTGATTGCCGGAAGATGAGTCATTGTTTTTCCACATTTAAACATAGTGTATTTACATTTAGTAATCCTAAAACTTAAGTTAAAGCTATTTTCCCATGATTTCATAATAGTTATGATTGGTCCAGCCTTGTTGGCAAAATGATAGGAGGCAGTTGCCTTCATCAAAATCGCTATATCGTCGGCGTATATGTGAAGATACGAATCTTTATATCTTCACATTTGGCAAACATTTTGGAAGCCTCCTCGAGTAATTCATTAAATACTAACAACAACAAGGATGGTCCAGAATTGGAGCCCTGTGGGACCCCCTGGTTATATTCCCAGCCCTTAGTCACTAGTACCGTTTGATCTATCAGAAAATTTTGTAATACCCTCAAGATCTTGGGTGGAATCTGAATCTCAGCCAAAAGTTGCTTCACATGAATCCAAAATTTAGGATTAAAAGCGTTTTAAATATCCAGCAAAATCATGCATGCAAGCAATTTTTCTCCTTTGGCCTCCTGTTCAAATTATGAAACTTGTTGAAGAGCATTCGTAGTGCTTAAAAACCTTCTGAAACCATATTGATTGGTATACAGTATTTTCTGATCCTCCAAGAAAAACATCAGTAAGTTTGTAATTAGCTTATCCAAAATCTTCCCCAAACAGGGAGAAGGCTAATTTGTCTATATGATTTATAATTTGTCAAATCCTTACCCTTCTTAGGAATTAGAAAAATGTCTGCACATTTCCAACATCTCAGGAAGTAACCACTATTAAAATAGATATTCATAAGTCTCACAAACCATTCCCTATACGCGCAGAATATTTCGTCAACAAACTCCGCTATCAATCCATTATACCCGGGGAGCTTCATCCTTTTCCATAGCAGTGATACAGGATTCGATCTCATCCGAAGTAAAGTCTGGCGTAGTGTCTCCTTGAAAATCTATGTAAACCCAATCATCTTCATTAATCTGTGAAAATTTCTTCCTTATTATATAATTGCGACTTTCATGATACATCTCTATATACAACCCATCCTCTTTTTTTAATTGTATTTATTTTTATTTCATGTCTCTTATCCTTAATAACATCTTTGATTATTCCTATCTGATTCTTCTGTACTACTTTTTCCAGAAAGGCTCTAAAGCAAACTTTTTTTGGCTTTTAAGATAATTTCTTTTGTATTTTGCTTCTTCCTTTTTAAAGATTTCTCTTTTTTCAGACCTTCCGTTGTCCTCTCTAACTCTCTGATATTACATTCTTAGTGCTTGCACTTTACTCCTCATGATTTTAAGACGGTTATTCCACCATATTGCGCTTTGTCTATCTTTACGGAAACTTTTCTTTTGACTGATTTCACAAATGAAATTAGGGCCTTCAAAGAATTCCTTCATCATCTCAACAATATTGTCCCCGGTCAATTCAATTTCTTTAAAATACTGAATCAAAAGATTAAGATTTCTCCTGAAATTCAATATTTTTAATTGCTCGACTTCCCTTCTTCTCCCCAATTTTTTTCTTAAACCTTTCTATATGCCAATTATATGTGATCAATTTAAGATCACTACACATCTCATCCGAATTGACTGTCCTATCCGCAATTTCCTTTCTATCAAAATTCATGGTGAAAGTAAGATCTATCCAGCTAATTTCCCTAGAACTATCAAAAATTGGAGGAGAGTCTGGGAAATTAATCAATGGTAAATCTTGTCGGTAAATAAATTCTAAAATTTCTTCACCACGATAGTCTGTGACTCTAGGTCCCCAGGCAGTACTCTTCGCGTTGAAGACTCCATTGACTATAATTTTTTGATACCAAAATCTTTGCACAGCGCTTTCGATTTTGATTATGTAGTCAGTAAGATTATCATTTGCTGGACAATATAAACGCATAAACAGAACATTTAAACCTTTAAAATCAATATTTAAAACTATTAAATCCCTTTCTATCTTGAGAGGCATAAAATTCAATGATTTTCTCACTAAGATAGCTGTCCGTGGAATATCCACTTGATAAACCACGTTGAAGTCATGACAGAAACCTGTCACATGACCATTAACTGTAAATGGTTCGGTAACTGCGATATTGTCAATATTTTTTCTCAACAAATTGTGAGCAAGAGTTGCAGAAGCTGTCTAAGGATAAGTTTAATTAACGCCTGAAAAGATCAACCCAACAGACATTAACCCAACTTGTTTTAATAAAGAAAATGAATTGAAATTTAAATGCCATTTTTTTGAAAATTCTATTCATTTTATCATTGGTTTATTAGGAAAATACAGTTCAATGATTAATTCCCATAAATGATAAGGCTAAAATTTTGAATATTATGTTATTTCAATCACCAAAGATGTCAGGCTAATTTACGCTCAGGAATAAGCCTGTTTCACACTACAATACTCAATGTAGATAGGAAATATTATTCTGAAATAACTCTGATAGAAAACACAAATGACTATGCAACTTTCCTGTTCCTATGCAACATTTCTTAAACATAAAAAACGATATTTCAAGTATTTCAGTGGTTCACCAATAATTTTAAATTTACTTATTTGCCTACATTATATACTAAAATCCAACAACCATTCTATCTTTCGGCGGTTCATGGTTAAATTTGTTCGAAAAATCCTCTTCAATACTAACTCAAAGTATCGACAAAGGATTTAATTTCTTTCACCATTAATTACTATGAAGTGAAAACATTTCCCTCAAGCGTGTCGTTCTAAAGCACTAAGCTCGACTTATGATACCGAAAGTATTAATTATACGAAAAGCGCCACACCAGAAGGACGCGAGCCGTTTAGTTTGGAATCACTTTAGTTCGAAGATTTGTAAGAGCGGGTGTAATTAAAATCTCGTTTGGAGGAAGTAGGGTCGAGTTCGGACTTAATGTTAACAATTCTTTTCTAATTTTCGGCAAGCCTGACTTATAAAAATCGGCTGTTTTATGTGCTTTTTAACCCCTTCGACCCTGAATTATGCAAAGGGCAGATGAAAAATAAGTGAGTAGTTAAATATGCTATATTATATATAAGTAACTTAAATATGAGATATCATAATATTTTGTCTATTAGTAAACTAATTAAAAAATGTCCTAATAATAGGACACCAGGCTTCAATTAAGTAAAAAAGAAAAAATATTATTAAAGTTCAATTTACAATTATTTTATATGAATCGCTCGGTGCAATAACATTAATAAGTAATGCTTGTTCCCCCCATATTTTTATTATAAGAATTTACAACTTCAAATCTGTGAATTTCAATAAAAGTGATATCTTTTTTGCTCCATCTTTTAACTACATCCGAATGATCGCCGTACCATTTCATTCCAGCGATTTTGCCAGTTTCTGTAACATATTTATCTGAAAGACCCAGTCCATTCATTGTCAACTATGCATCATTTTTTACGATTAATAATTTAATAACGCCTGTAAAATAACCAAAATATACATCCAACACAATTTTTAGAGGAAATATCGTTAAATGTAAAACAAAGGAAAAGTTCTGTACTATAGACACCTGGTGTCCTAATAACAGAACAAGTATAAAAATTCATGTTGTTTGCTCTAAGGCCTGATGTCCTATTAATAGAAAAAATGTTTGATTTGCATTTGTAGTGCAATTTATCATTATTTTTAATTTAAAAGCACTGAATTAGGCAGTCATACTATGATTTCTACTTCGGAAATTTTCAAAAAGAATAGGATTAAATATAATAATCTTTTTGAGGACTCAGAGAACATGCACTTGCGTTTTGAATGCAGATGGTTATTTTCTCTGTTACGGCTATGCCGTCAACTATTGAGCGGAAATGAAAGCATCTTGCTGTTCTAGAAAGCATAATTAGTAGGACCTAGGGTATTAAAACTGAAATTCTCAAAAATGTTGAATTTAGAGTAATATAAAGATATGTCCTAATACTAGGACGCCAGGGCTGAAGGGGTTAAGGTTTATTTTTTCGAAGCTATTTAGATGTGTTATCTTCTGAAAGAACTTCAGCAGATTCCCGATTTGTAAGTGCAGTGAGTTTTTCGATGTCTTTAGTTGAAACTTTAGGCAACTTTAAAAGCGTCTATTAGGGTTTCAGAATGACTACTGGGATTTGAGACTATATAAAACACTTCGAAACTTTTCTTCGAAAACTCCATCTGAAGAAGGCATTAGTATTATTTTTCACCTACAATCTAAACTCTTTTTTATAAATTGAGCATAGTAAGAGAAAAAATGTGGCAAAGGAACAGAAAAGGATGAAAACAAATGAAAATTTATGACAGAAATAATATGAAGGTGGCTTACTGATTATGCAAAATTTTCATATTTCGGTTTTCACGTGGAAAAAAAATATAAAATTTATGGTAAATTTGGTAACTGGAAATAATTTTGAGAAATACTTCTTATGAATTATAAATACAAAAATATTAATACCATAAAGGTAACATCCCTAACTTGTGAAAATTTCATTAGCGAATATTTATATTTGTTTAATCTGTGTAATACCGATAAAGTGCACAATTTGTAAAGAGGTATATGAAGCAGCCTTTGAACAGTATCATTTTAAGTAAAAATTATAATATCTTTCGCATCTGGCATTGTATATGTTAAAATTGGGAATATAAATATGATGCTAAAGGATGAATTACAGATAAAAATACAATTTTTACTCCACTTATTTATTACCTACCTTTCTAGACCACCTAAAAATTATTAGCCGAAAATGAAAGTATAGCTGAAACAAAAGTAGTACATTGCTTTTTTTATACAATTGAAGATTAAAGAAAACAAGTTTTTTGACTTCAATATTTTTTATTTAATAATTGTTTAAATTAAGATTACTGCCATATTTAACAAATGGATATATTCAGATTATGATGCACACGAAAAGACAGAAAGAACAATTAAAATACAATTACACGCAAAAAGACATTAAAGCTGCAGCTTTAAAAAGCAATACACTATAGCACTATCATCAAAAACTAAAATTCTTTCATTGAAATTTTTTTGCTCTATGAATTTTAGAGCCAGAATTGAAAAAGGAGAAAACATATTTCGATCTCTAACATGTAACTAAACTAAAATAACTCACGTGAGATCTCATGTAAGGAATTGAAAGAATAAGCAAAGCCTTGCCATAGAAAAATGTAGATATGGAAAGCACTGAAAGTCCACAGTTTTCTTTGTTATAATGCTTATCGCTCCTTCAAATTTTTACGACAATTTCGGCATTAATCAAATGTTTTGATGTAACTGCACATGACGTTGTAGTTTTTATACGCCATCAGTCATTCATCAAATCGACACATATTGTCACCATTTTTCTGTTGCAAAACAATAAAATCTTTCCAGACTAAAATCGCATCGCTGC
Organism: Araneus ventricosus; assembly: GCA_013235015.1. Taxonomy (NCBI): domain Eukaryota; kingdom Metazoa; phylum Arthropoda; class Arachnida; order Araneae; family Araneidae; genus Araneus; species Araneus ventricosus. The sequence continues at coordinate 116,054 of BGPR01000293.1, forward strand.
AGCTCCAATCTACAAAACTCTTGCAAAATATAGCTGGAATAAGACTCTGCTAATTACAACCATTTTTTTCTTCTCAGGATCATCGGAATCTCTGCAGGGGCAAGAACCGCAGATGCACCACTTTCTTCCACGTTCAGACAAGACAATCTAAACAAAGAAAAACTTCCAGCCAGGTGACGTTAAAAACAAGTTCACTCAAAAACACTTCCGCCGTTCAAAATGGCGAGTAAATAGTACCGTTAAATAAAGTAATTTATAATTTAATAAACCTTGAAACTTTAAAAGAAATTACATAAAAAGTTAAAGCAGTTAATAATTAAGTTGATTACTAGAAAAATAAATATGAAAAATTAAGGTATTTAATAAAACTGTAAAAAATACCGTTGATAATTTAAAAGTTGCCAAAGATGCCACAAGATAGGAAATAAACTTTGGTGGCAAAAATTTAAATTATTTAAAGTTACGGGTAAAGCCGAAAAATGATGTTGCTACATTTTTTTTTTTTTTGCAATCTAACAGTATATTTATCAAGTTCATTATTGTTCTATTTTTAAAGTTAACATAAAAACTTATAAGTATGCATGAATTTAAGAAATTTCGAAATCTCACATAGCATCAAATTTCTTTTGTTTTAATTTCTATAGATATTTTACATAGAAAAATCCTACCATTTCTTGCATCATTAATAGTATACATATTTTCAAATCAATAGTCATGTGTTGCAGATTGAAGCGATTATGAAATAAAACTTCCTAATCCTGAAAGATAATTTTTTCATTTTATTGAAAAAAATTTACATTTCTTATCTGTGAAATAAATAAAAAAGTGCCACGAATTTTTCAAAAAACCGTTTAAATGTATTTTTTAAAATTTTAAACTGCCAATATGATTAAAGATTCAAATTTATTGAATTAAGATATTTGGAAAAAAACAATACATTTTTGTATCCAATGAAAAAGAATGTTAAATAAGAATAAAAGGCTTGCTGATGAAAAAGAAACTTCAATAAAGAAAATGCATTACATATGGTTACCTTTCTTTTGAAATTAATCATATTTAGATACGAAAAATGTTATTTGCCTTATCGATTTATTGTATTTATGATAATATGCGCAAAAGCAGATAAATCATTTCTAGTTCATACAAACTTATTTCCTTCTAAGATTTTTAGAAAACCATGGACGCGTTCATACTGAAAAAAACTAATCAACTCAATTTGAGATATTATTAACTGAAAAGAAAACCCCACAAATCTACCGAGATGAATTAAAGGATTTCCCTGAATGGTGTTTTGATCATTCATGCCTCCTTACGACATGTAAACTAATCCATTAGTCAGCAAAATACAATCGATGATGGAATGTTGTATCAATTTATAGCCAGCTTTACGGTTTTCATAATAAAATTAGTAACGATGCAATGCCTGAGCATTCTCGCGTCCCACCCAGCGACCATTTTCAATTCGATTTCGGCTCTAAGAACCGAATTGGAAAGCACAAAGGATTCCGAAATTGGAAAACTGGACCCTTCTCTGCAATTTGGCCCTAAAAGTTTATGTTTGGTTTGCGATATGTTGATATGTCATCCGCCGTTCCTTACACATGGCATGAAGGGGGCAGGAAAGTGGTTCTAGCTGTTTAATTTGAGCCTTCAGGCTGTAACACTGTTAAAGCCTGAAGGCTCAATTTAAACTGTCCATTGATTTTTAGTAAACATATTTCAAAAGATGGGAATTTTGTGAAGGAAATTTAAACATTTTAAATGATTAAAGTAAGAAGTGAATTTCTCCTTTTCCGAAATCACAAAATGCATAGTTACAATCTGTCTCCAATTAAATACCGAATTGCACAACTGTTTATAATAAATAACATTGCGCAACAATTGGTGTGTATTTATCAGAACTTGGTCAGAAATCCTTTCTTTTTACTATTAAGAGGAGCTAATTTATATTCCGTATTTAATTCTTGTTCATGTACATATTTATTCAATATTCAAGATATATTTGTTGAATAATACATAAAACAGAAGATTGCCGATATTATTTAATTGAATCCAATTATTGGATGACAATAAAGAATCAAGTTAAATGTATTAGAACTAGAAATATCTATTAAGAATTTTTCAAATTTAATTTGAACTATTAAATGGAATGTAAAATTGGATTTCAATACAATAACCAATAGCATTTTCCATTAATGTTAATCTGATTAACTTTGGTTAAAAAAGTAAAGAACATCAAAACTATCTTTATGAAAAAGCTAGGATAACTAGATTGCTCACATTCGGGAAGAGAAATCAATTTCTAATTTAGCAATTTTACTCAAAAGCGTAGAATGGCGAGAAATACTTTCCCATAAAAATTAATGTCCCTACCACTTTTCTCAAACGTAAGAGATTGTGTCAAATGTTCCCAGGAAAAATATTAAGATTCTTTGAATCTTTCTTGTCGCTTTGGTTCATAGTTAAGATATGGGCAAATATATGCAACTTTTTGAAAAAACTATAAAATATACAAAAACTCGGAATCGAATATTCAGTTGAATATTTCAGTCCTTCAGGAAGTTTGATTCGAAGCCTCTCTGTGAAGACTAATTTCCATGGAAACCTATTCAGTACTTCAAAAAAATTTCTTTGTTCTTTAATAATTTTTACTTCCAACGAATTCCTTCTTAATACATCATATATTCCTATGCAGAAACCCAAAGCAGATTTCATGCTGGTCCAGTCTTTTGACTTTGTGCAGAAGTTTCATCCATTTACCATAAAATAAAACTCTTAAAAAATACAGTTCTCGTTTTATCTTTTATCTTGGACTTAAAGTAAAAAAAGGCTAAAGTATGCGCTGGGTTTTATCGATTAAACCAAAAAGAACAGGAATCAATAGAAAGATCAATGATTTTCTTCTTTCTTGTATCGATTTATTAGACTTTTTTTCCTTGAAACAGACGATAACGTTCAGCATAGGACTTTATAAATATGCTAAGCTCGAGTCGTTACATACCACCCTTATGCGAGCCTTGAAACTCCTGGGCAAGAATAGGCGGATTTCATGAATAGTGGAAATGGCATATTTCGTCAAGCCGATAAGTGGGATGTGGTTGCTATTATGGAAGATTAACTGCTCTAAAAATGTGTGGGGAAAAAATGCCCCTCTTGTGCATCAAGTGTTTGAATTCCCTTTTCGCAGCGTTCACCGCTGTCAGCACATGCTTTTCAAAAATGGGCAGTCTTACAATAGTAACCATAGAATATTGAATAACAAATGTGTGCTGAATTGAAATATTATGATTTAAACATCCAAAGATTTAAACATTTCCAGTGCATTGAGGGATGAGTAGTAATTTAAGCTAGAAAATTTTAAAAAGTTTCAGTTTTTTTCATACCTAAAGGTTGTAGAAAGATTTTAAACAAAATATAACGTAAATTAGTATCTTATGTTCAGAGATCTGAAAATTACCAACCAAGTTCTTAATATGTACTTTCGCACTATTATTATAAGGTTAGGATATTATAAGAAAACATATGACATTTCTTTTATTTAAATTAATAATCGAATCATAACATTTCAATGATAATTTTTATTCTTATAGTTGATACTATAAGAATGTTTGGTAGCCTGTCTTCTCTGGCGCCGAAGAAATATAACTAAATATAATATATCACCATACTTCATATGATAAAATATTTTGATTTATTTGAAATAATACGCAAAACACATAATACTAAGCATGAAATCGATGGTTATCACTGATAAATAGAATTCGAATTATTCTGTTATTTTTATTAATCCATTTTTTTCTACGATAACTTGCCAATTCCACAGGTGGCACTAGTGGCAAGGTCTCGGCTTCGACATAGGGCTTCAGGTTCGAGGACCGATTCCACTAAATATCGGTCGTGTATGGGGGCCTGATGCACGTTAAATCTGACCTCATGGGTTAAACGCCCTCCCGCTGGTGTGGTGCGGAAATTCGGAGAGGCGGTTGCGCACTTAGGTATCCTCCTCGCCATCTGACCGGAGTTGAAATTTACGAGTTCCGTCCCAAAATAGTCCCGCTTTGCTTCGAAACGGGACGCTAGTATACAACTATCTAACTAACTATGAATTAACACTCTGACTCCTAAGCCGGCCATAACCGGCCGTGCCACTTCTATACTAGTGGGGCGGATTTCGGCCGGTTGCTGTTCCGAAAGGGGGGAGAAGGCAGTTGGGCGAGTGGTCATTAAAGGGACCCTTAGGGGAGAGATAAGAGATGAAAGGTATGCCATTCATATCTCCCACCACTCGTAGTGAGGAGAAAAAGGGGAACGGGGCGGACGAATCCATTCCACAGTACAATTAGTAAGCAAACCTCCGTATACAACTGTACTCGGATTTTGAGAACTCTTAGTAGTAAGACGTTAAGACTCATGATAAAGGAGAAGTGTGAGAGCATCTGTTGCTCAAACGACCTTGGAACACCTCAGGTAGGAATTTGACTTTAGTTCCAATATTTGAAAATAGGTAGCTCCTCTGGAATACTTTCAGGAGGTACAGACTCGCATGTTTGTTCCGTTTAGAGAAAAGCTCGAATAATATGTGCTTCAGCAAGAATTAATATCTGATTTCGAATATAAAGTGGAACAAAAGTGAGAAGATAATTTTAACTTCACTCCATGCCATTCGACATATCGTGCGAATGGTGTATCAAGTGAAAAAAGTAGATACAATTCGGGCCCGTCTCGGCTAATCTTGGACGTCAGATCACTTTATCAGTACTTCTAATGATAACATAAGCCTATGCGCGGAAAAAATTAATAATATACAATGATACAACGATCATACACGAAACAGAATTTAGTAATATTCCAATGGAATGGAGTCAAATCATCTCCGCTGTGTCTCTTTGTGTCAATTTGATTTTGGAATTAATATTAATTTATCTATAATATTGATAGAATGTCAAATACAGCGTGCATGAGAAGATAGTTAAAATTTTAACAATTCATCAAATGGAGCAAATTCACTTAAAACATTACTGTTTGCATAAATGAGCTCAGGGCGTAATTAGAATTTTTTTCATACCAAATAAACTGCAATTCGGGAAGTCGTCAGAAGAAAAAGTTTCAGTACATCTTTGCAGTTCTTAGATATATTTTAGCAATAATTTCCCAATATGACCCCCACTGCATAATTTGACAAAAGTAAACTGAGTGCAGCATGTGTGGGTGGATTCCACTTATGTCCTAACAAATGGCAGTTTTGAGTTTTGTCAATGTGGCAGGGATTTACTGGCACACAGGCAACTTTAAATAATTCATAACCAAAAATCTACTAGAGCCTAATATGATGATTACCGGGGGACATTTAATCTTTCAGATTTGACTTATCACTCGATCTTCACCAAAAGTATCCAAATGGATTGCCTTCACTATTCTTCCAGTGCGCTTGAAGTGAAATTGCATTACCCTGCATATAGTTAACTGCAAACATCTTTTTTCTTGCAAAGCAGGCGAAATGTGTTGCGGATGAATTGTACAAGTAAATGTACTTAATTAACAACGATAGCAGGCTGTTGTAACGATAACAAGCTGCTGAAATCAAATGAAGAATCCATGAGCATCCAGGTACTTAAACAAAAGCCTGATTTTGGTAAATCTACTTTAAATTTCGCGTTAGCGCGCCGTCTATCGGTGCCTTCTGGAATAATATTAACCTTTTTCTGGCAGATAAAAATAGATTTGCACTCTCTTCCAATACTTTTATTTTTACTCAAAAATAGTTGCACCTCTCACTAATTGTTTTTCCCTCAGCATATGTTAAAGATTGCAACCTTTCTGCTACTAAAGCATAAAACTGGTCTACAAATTTCAACGTTTTGTTTGTTTCAAAAAGGAAGTGTGCCAATTCCTAATGATTTTGACGTGCTGAGTTCGAAAATGACAATAAAAACCTAGGATTATCAAAGGTTTACCAGATATATTTATTATTAAAATAAAATTACAAGCATATCTATGATGTGATGCAGGCTACTTCCACCATAGGAAGTATCGCCTTATTCTTTTATTCATGAAGAACAAAATTTACCTGTTAAAAACATAATAATACACTGTAAGCTGTACATTAACTGTACGCACGACTTTTCTTTACTATCATTATATTGTATAAATTTCATGTGTGAACATATAAATAATAAAGTAAAATAAAAACATTAGATTATATGTTGATAAAGAAATTTTATTTTTTAAATTTTGAAAACTAGAACCAAATTGCAATTTCTTTTGGCGAATTCTTATTCAGTACCCTCGAATCAGTAATTATCGGCTACTTTACTGTCTGAAGGTTTTTGATTGTAGGCCAGCAATAATCAGTGTTTATAGGTACATTAATTATAGATAGTATATTTTTTCCTAATGAAATGTCCATTAATGTAATAATTCCCCACCTTCTGCATTTACTGTTACACTTCAAACTTTTGCAAAACTTGTAATTCCACAGTAACCAATTACCTTTCTAAAAGAGAAAATTCTGCAGAAAAAAAGGTGTTAGACAGAACTTTTCCAAGAAAGTAACAAAAATGAGGTTGATTATATTTTTGACGGTCATTAACTGCCACGTGACTTTAACGTTCCCAACTATTAGAATTGCTTGAAGAACTTTTAATTCAGCCTTTTTTCTGCTTTTCTTTTGCATTGTATAAAACCTTGTGTTCTTGTCTCTTTTTTTCACTACTTCTTATAATTTTCTTTTCCAAATTAAACGATAAAAACTCATTACTTGAGAAGACAATGTTTGGGTTCGCTAGAAAGGAAAAAAATTATTTTATCACCGAGACTTTAACTTGACATGAATAATGATTCAACCATCAGGCTTTTGCTGCTTTTATTTTCGCTGATTTTCCATCTTTTTTAGAAGGAGTAGTTTTAGTAAAAAAATAGAAACAATCGTGTTGTTCTGTGTGTACTCAATTATTTCTTTTTTCCTTACATTCTTATTAAATTCCCGAGAATTTTTAACTTAATTTTGAAATTCCAGTGACATTTTGCATGCTTACATTGCGTGACGGACAGATATCAGACAAAAAAATATTTGAAATTAAAACCTAGGATATATTCCTTTTATTTTCACAGTTAGTTTATCCACATATTATCTTCTCATATCTTTCTTGAGTCCTTTTTCTTTGTTTAATTCCTCATCTTATGTATTCATTTTAATGGTATTTGAACGGAGATATTCAACAGTTTAAATTGGAATTGGCAAGTCTGCTTTGAAATGAAACTAATTATTTTTTCATAAAATAACCTTTAATACCTCTTGAAAGTAAAAGAAATCAAATAAATATAACTCACGTTTTACCCTTCAAGGGAAAATATACATTCTTCTTTAAAGTTACGTAGTAAAACTCTAACAGGTCATAGCATCGAATATCATAGACAGAGTGATATTTGCATACAATATTTATTTTATTTTTTCTTGGTATATTTTTCAGAGAAATCAGGCAGAGCAAAAAATCTGATAGGATCAAGGGAAGTTTGTTTTTTTAATTTTTAGCTTTTCCGCATGTAAGTAGGTTTTCCGAAAAATATAAGTGCTTTGAAAGAAGTACGCATAGTAAATTCTCAGCTACGCAACATATTTCTGACCAATAAACAAATTATTTTTTGATGAATTCATGAAATTCCTGATATGATATTATTACGGAATTATTTTGATTTAAATTGTGAAAACAGCAACTAAACAATATTTTCAAATTAAATTGTTTAAAGGAAAAATAGCCCTTAAAAACCGTAGCTTTGAAATAGTTCTGGATTCAAATACGAAAAATAACCAGACACTTTCTATGCAAGACTCTTGTTAGTAGAACACTGGACTTAAACGTAAACAAAACTCTCGTTCAATCAACAGTTATAAAAAGTTACAGTTAACATATATATAGCGTGCACAAATACTTAACACCTGAATTAATACAAAATAGTATTAATCGCCAAATTTAATCCGTAATGAAATATTTATTAAAATGTAGGTGGTGCTTGTTCATTAGTCACTACTCTTTATGAAAATAAAAAATATTTAAGTATACTTGATGATTAATCTTATCTATCTAACTCTAAACTATCTATAAAAAATGTGCATTTCTCGTCTGTGTCGCAGATTGATATTTTATTATTCTTTGTTTAGAGGGGAAAAAAGATAAAATCCTAACATATAAACAGGAAAACTTCTAAAATGTTTCAAAAATATAATTATTCACTTTTAGATGAAAGTATTTTGAGACGAATTTTAGGAAATTCAGTATAGAGTAACTACAACCATTCTTCCCTACATCCTGCCAAAGATCTCAGTTGTGACAATTATTATGTATTTTTATAAATAATTTGAATTACACTATATATTTTTCTTGAATAAAAATGATATTTTTATTAATTTTAGTTAAAAATATACATTTTACAAAATATTTTTGCTTAATATTTATATATATTGTTTTTTGTGCTGAAAAAGCTGATATTCTGTTAAAATGAATATACAGGGTGCTTACTAAAGTTACTTACGTGACTATGCGGTATGCCATAAGACCATGAAAACATTTTTGTTAAATATTGAAAACGTTTAAGTCTTTAATTTATAATTCATAATTATAAATATTGTGAAATAATTTTAAACTAAAATTTCATTAAATTAATTATTAATTGATAATTAAGTTCTCAAAATATTTAAATAATGTGTCTGTATCGAGGGTACACAAGTTTACGAAATTTCAAAATTCTAGGAAGTTAGTAACTGACTTTCGAATTCCATCTTTAAAAACATGGAAAAAAGAAACTAAAAAAATGTGTAAAAGACTACATTTTATCAGTCAACAATTTTAAGAATTAAAGAAGCATATGACTTGAGACTGTAAGAATTAAACTTTTGCAAACAAAAGAGAATAAGAAATTTTATTAAACCTAAACCTAACTTGTTTTTATAAAAAAAATAATTGAAATTTAAACGTCATGTATTTTCTCAGGAAAATGCTGTTCATCTCATCACCATTTTATTAGAAAATATACCTTTCAATTAATAAGTAGCACAAATGATAGGGATAAAATTCGGGGGTATTCTAACATTTCGGTCACCAAAGCTTTTACAAAATCGGGTTTAACTTTATGGAATAAGCCTATTCCGCTCTATAGTTTTCAGAGAGGACATGAAGTATTATTCTACAATATATTAATACTAGTCGAATACTCAAATTTCCTGTCTGTATGCAGCATTGATTAAACATAAATAATGATATTTCAAATATTCATAAATAAATTTACTGCGTCTTGATTGCATCCATTTTATACTAAAACTCAACAACCGCTCAAAGTTTAGGCGGTTCATGGTTAAATTTGTTCAAATATTCCTCCTCATAGCTAAGTGAAAAGTGTCGAGAAAGGATTTAATTTCTTTCACTATTAATTACTATTAAGTGAAAACATTTCCCGCAAGCTTGTCGTTCTAAAGTACTAAGCTCGACTTATGACGCCGAAAGTAATAATTATACGAACTGCGCCAACCCAGAAGGACTCGAGCCGTTTAGCTTGGAATCACTTCAGTTCGAAGATTTGTAAGCGGGTGTAATTAAAATATCGTTTGGAGGAAGTAGTGTAGAGCGCGGATTTAGTGGGATCAAATCTTTCCTCATTTCCGCCAAGCTTGAATTTCAGACGACTTTTAAAAATTGAGGTATGTGAGAGGCGGCCTAATGTGGTTTTTCAAAGTTATTTTTTCGAAGCTCTTTAAATTAGTTATGTCGTGAAAGAATCTTTGCAGATTTGAGATTTGTAAGCGTAGTGTAGTGAGTCTTTTTTATGTCTTCGGTAAATGCTTTAGGCAAAATTAATAAAACTATTGGAATTTTAATTTTTAGGACAATTTATACACTTACATTGATTGAAACTGATGCGCATGGCTGATCTTTTTTTCAGATGAATTGGAAATGGGGGGGGGGGAAATGGTGGCTTTCAAAATTGTTCCTGAAAGGCTTCATTTAACGAGGGTTTCAGAAACACCTTTTACCTACATTCTAAACTTTTATATAAATTGACGATAGCCAGAGAAAAATTCCGGGCAAAGCAACAGAAAGTGATGTTAAAAAAATGATAATTTACAATACAAAAATATGAAGGTGATTTACTAAGGATGTAAAATTTGCATATTTCGGTTTTCAAGAGAAAAGCAGTTAAATTCCATTGTAAATTTGGTAATTGAAATATTTCGGAAAAAGGTTTTCTTATGAATTATAAATACAACAATCCAATAATCGAAGCATCATTAACTTTTGAAGATTTCATTTGCAAGTAATTATATTTTCTTAATGTGAGCGGTGCTTCAATCATTCCCGCCTCTTTACAACGGATAAGCCAATTCATTACTCAGCAAGGGGCTATCGATAAGGGAATGTTATATCGATCAACCGCAAGCTTTCTACTTTCATAATAAAATTAGTAACGAAGCAATGTCGGCACATTCTCGCGTCCCACACAACCAGCAATTTCAATTCGATTTTAGATCTGAGGACTGAGCAGCGAACGCACAAACCATTCAGAAATGGGAAAACTAAACTCTTCTCTACCCTTTGGTCCCAGAAATTTATCTATAATTTTCGAGGTGTTGATATGTGTCATCCGCCTTTCTTTGCACATGCCATACAGGGGGCTGGAAAATGTTTCTAGCTGTTTAATTTGATTCTTATGACTGAAACAATCTCACAAATTGATTTGCAACAAATATGTTTCAAAAGCTTGGGAATTTAGTGGAGGAAATTGGATTTATACCCGATTTCCGGGAGGGAATAAATATTTGCGGAACGTTTGTTTTCAGAAATATTTCTGTATCGCATGAGGGATTTAACTCGCAGTGATCCTGTTTTAACGACATTTCCATCTGTTAATACCAAAGGCAATCTTAACCATGGATTCACACAGCTAGCCCAGAAACGTAATGATTCGCGATTTATATTCTTATTATTTGAATTCAATCTTATTGCTTTAGAATATTAATAAGAACAATAATCATTGCATATTTCCAGCTAACCCTTTGAGGACGACTATCACGCGGGCGTGCCAGCTACTTTGCACATTCTCTCCCGAGTGTCACAAATACGTGCCGGCTATTGTCGCTTTTAGGTACCAACATGCACGTCGGCGTGTCACTAGCTTTAGTGCAATTATGCTTAACTAGAGAAAGTGCGCCGGCTCTGAGCAGCTACGCGCGTTCGGAAACGTCGCTAAATGGAACCGCTAGTTTTCAGTGCGGCCGTCATCAAAGAGTTAAATCAAAAACTTTGTTAAACTCGTCTGTCAATAAAGTAAAATTTATCTGTATTTTTAAGTTCTAATAAATTCAAACTTTATAATGGAAATCATAATTTAATTATTTACAATAAATTAGAGGCTTTATGAAAATTTTAATTGACGTTATATATCCTTATTGTAGTTTGAGTCTTTGAAACAAATTCGAATTCTGTAATGAGCAATTTGAATAAATATGAAAGCTCTTTTTACATTCCTTTAATGAATTATTTAATTATTTATTCTTAAAATTCTATATGTTATCTTCAAATTATTGCGGCTTGATATGTGTTAAATGTTGAACATTATTATTTTTTAAAGAGTTAGAGCAGATAGATGAATTATTTTCAAAATTCATTCATCTGCTCAAAGCTTTTTTACACAAACTTTCTCGATAATTTCCTTTCAAGTTATTGAATGGTTCATAAAATATTCATGTAATTTAAAAGTAATTTATGCAGATTATAATATTCTCAGAATTTTCGTTGAAGCAAAACTGTATTGCTAAGACATGAAATTTAAGGGCAAATTACTCTTTGAGTAACAAATGACAAGCGTCATGTTATAAAATACAAAATAAACGTTGTACTTCTGCCAAAATAGTTTAATAAAATCATTTTTAATAGTTATATGACATTTTATTATCACTTCATAAAAATTCATTACTTCCCTGAAACTTTTCTTCTTGAAAAAAAATACTGAAAGCTGAATGAATAGAAAGGGTTTTAGTTCCTAACGATAGTGATTTTACTCTTTATTTACTATACTTTCGATATGACGAATATTTGACTATAAACATGTAGCTACGTATTAGGATTTAAAAAACAACAATTTACTTATTGCAAAACTCAATATTATTCAATAATATGAAATTTTTAAATGTATCCTATAAAATGCTATCCAGTATATGTGATATTGAATGAAAATCATATTTTCATTGTTCCTGACAAATTTATTGTATTTTGTTTAAAGTCATTTTTATGGGCGTTCTTTATAAAGGATTAAATCATCGCTCTTATGGTAAGAAAATTTAAGACTTCAAATTCTATTTTCGTCTTTTCCTCTATTAGAGAAATACATGTGATTTATTGCCGATTTCATAAATGTTCTATTTTCTAAAGTGGAACTTTTCACCCATTTTTAGGCGTAAATTGCCTGTTTTAAAGAATTTTGTAGGCTGGAATATAAACAGAACAGCTTGTTTTATCATTTCAAGGTAATTCAAATTATAAATTTCAACATATTAATTATGAGGCAATTAAAAAAATCAATTTGTGCAGTAGGATCAGACTAGCCATCTCATAGCACACATATTTGAAACCTCTAGTAATGTGAATTCGCCGATTTCCTTTTTGGTAGCATGAATTATTAGTATTGGAATAATTAGGGATTTTGAGCGTTCGCTAATTGAAGGAACCTTGTTTAGGATATTAAAAGTACTGTTTAGGGTATTTAGAAAATCAATTCCTATGTGGAATTGATTTTCTCTCTTTATAATCTCCAGTCTACTGTTCAAACACACTCTCTATGCGTTCGTTAAGTTCTTTTCTCTCTCACCCACTGTCCGATCAACTACTCTACAAAATCACAGTTTCATTCATAAACATTCTCTAGAGAATTTTATTTCATCTTTCGTAATCTAGCGATACTTGACGTTACATTACACCACATGAATCCCCGTGTTTGGAGAGCCAATTGGTTCCTTTCCGGTTTGGATGGATGAAAGGGAATTTTATTTCTTATAAGGAAAATGCATTTAACAAAGAAAGAAAAATAATGAATAAAGCATGCATAAGACAAGAATACACATAAGACGAACAGAACGGAAAGCGGAACAATATGAGAAAAAGATAAATCGAAATAAAAGAGATAAAGATTAAAAACAAAAGTTTCTAGCTGCCTGATTTAAGTGTCAGTTCAAGAAGATGCATGCTCAATGATGTTCATCTACACTGAAATCGTTCTCATACACATAGAGCGCAAAGACATTCGAAATCTTTTTCTTTACAGATTATTTGTGATTATGTTTTTTAACTACTGTAGTTTACTTTGTAGTGCAAGTGTTTGAAAATGCTAGGAGAGTGTCAGCTGTCAATTTGTGGAATAGTGCACTGACCCCCTTGTTCCCCGCAATATATTGATACTTAGCATCGCACCACCTGCATTCACGTGTTTAGAGCCATTTGGCTCCTTTTCTGTTTAGATGGGTGGAGGTGAATTTTACTTTTTTAGAAAGGAAAACACATATAACAAGGACAAAAACACAAAAAATAATGAAAAAAAAACAAAAAAAAATATACACTGGACAAGAACAAACATAAGAACAACATGGAAAACGAAACAGTACAGAAAAAATACATCGAAATAAAAGAGATAGAGATTAAAAGAAAAGATATAAGTTGCCGGATTTGTATGCCAGTCCAAGAAAATGCGTGCTCAATGACGTCCATGTACAATAAGATCGTTCTCGTTAACCATCGCCAAGTTATCGATGGCGGTTATTGTAACAATAACCGGTTTTCGGTTATTTAGGTTTTCATCACATCCGGTTTAACCCTCTGACTGCCCAAACGGCTAATACGGCCGTCATGCAAACTGCCAGACATCAGCAGAGCGACCAAAATGCCGTATGCTTATTTCCTACCCCTTTTTGAAAAGGGTCGGTAAACGGTGGTGAGCAATCTTATCTTTTTAACAATGGTTTTTTCCCCTCCCACTGTCACTCTTGATTGATGTCTCCAGTAAGTGTTCGAGGGCAGATGCTGAATTTACTTTAAGCTCTCTGCTTACTTACTGTTAAAAATTCTTGCTATAATGCCTGTTAGTTATCACAAATTGTAAACGACCCCTATATAGTCAACAAGGGTTTGGATGTTAGAAACTTCACGATAAAAGAATCCCCCACGACGCAAATGACCACTTGTTAATCAGACAGGGGAGAGAAATGTTTTCCTTCTTTCATCTCTGACCTCGGCCGGTCTGGGTTTTAAAGAAACTAAATTTCAAAGCACTGTGGGTTTCAGAGGGTTAACCTGGCGTTTATAACCGCTCTAAATGTCCGGTTTTTGAAATAACCGGTTTTCGGGTTTTTTTTTATGAAAATCAAATGCCATTTGTAGAATTTTTTTATTAATATTGTTTTTATAGTAGAACAATTCATAAGCCAATATTTAACTGATCATAAAGACTGTTTCAGCGATGTGTTAATCCGTGAGTCGCCACCTCTCATCGGGAACAGCATCAATCTACCGAACACGATCCTAATCTTTCAAAAGCCGCAGAACTTCGAACAACAAAAAGATATTTTTTGGCTAATGATAAATACGGCATGCAAATTTGTTTCTGCTTCCAAAAGAAATTTTCAAGCAATTGGAGCATAGCGTTTCATTTGCGCCTCACTTGCCATATTTCCGTACTAATGATTGCGACATATTCAGACACAATAACAGACAGGAACAACAACGGGCAACGAGAATGAAAGAAGGGACTGATTCAAGACCTATCTTTAATCCATCTGCTTTTATACTTTTTCTAATGTTCTTCCAGTATTCTGACAAATATGGTATATTCGTCTGTATTCTTACTCGTGATGCGTTTTATGTCCGTATTTACGTTAATGTGATGTGAAAATAGATATTTGTGAAACGTATCGAGTTATTTTTCGAATACGATTTAATATGAAGAAATTAGATTATACAGATGTAAATAATTATATTTTATGTTGTTTGAGTCAATAAATATAATGCTAAAAAATAACTATGTTTAAATTTGATGATCTGAGAATCACAGTTACTTGTAATTATTATTAATACTAATCACGGTTATTAGTATAATGGCCGGTGGTTATTTATAATCGCAAAAAAATACGTTTGTTATTGATAATTACCGCCTAAAGGTATTATTGTTAATAATGGCTGATTTATCAAATTGACCGTAACACATACACTAAAGCAGCTGATCACTTTAATATGACAACATAATAATTTTCGTTCCCAGTCTTAGATTTTTGATCAAATTATAATAAGATCATTTATAGTTTACCTACTGCGTTTGCTAGCTTCTTTCAAAAGTAAAGAAATTTTTGCGATTCTAAATTTATTTGAAATAGTTTGGTTCATGATTCTGACAATCTCCACTTCATGAAAAGGCAAACCACTTTCATTAATTAAAAATTGTTTTTTCGGTGGTGTCTCTTTCACCCGACAATTCTGTCGTTAATCTGTGAAAAAAGAAAGAAACTGCTATTAAATTAACTAATAAGTTGTAGAAAAATATTTAAACATTCTTTGAAATAATCCTCAATACAACAAACAATGCATTCTTATGTATTCTGTAACATGCGTAAATTAGACAACAATGTAACTAATTACCAGCTTCTCATTACTTTTCATGAGACCATAATTATGATTAAATTACGAAACAAACGAATAAATAAGTAAGGAAATAACGAGCTTCATTTTTCTGATTAGCTTTGGTTTAATAATTAATTCTGGATTAGCTGTGTCTCGGATTGCCTCCGTGCGTCATCGTCAATGGATGCGAAAAGCCACGAGCGGTTTCATCTTAACCTTTACATTCCATAGGAACAGGGAACACGAGAAGATTAGTTTAAAGTAAGACTTCTTAATATTTTTTTATTTGAAAATCCTTTGAACTGAAAAAAAATGCCACTCCGGATTCAAAAAATAAATTAGAAAATAAAAATATGAAAATAACACCCTAGAATAAAAATTAAATTAAAAATAATTCAGGTGAAACTTTCAACGAAATACTTCAAATTGAACTCATTTTCTCAGCTATTTTTGTTTGTAAACACCTCGGAATCACAAACAATGTGGCATGAAATATTCCTCGACACTATATCTGTTTCAGAAAATCCCAATTTGTTTCGGGATCAGAGGTTGGAGAGAATTTGCGTTAAAATAAAGCACGTTGAAATTCTTCTATTTTAACCTTTCGTTAGGTGTGGCAATTATATATCCCATGTAAGACATGCGATTTTTCAAATCATATAATCATTTGTTATCTACAATGTCTTAATTTTTCATTTTAGTAATCAAATATTTTTAGTCATGTATATATTATTTGATTTCCCTAATGTTTCAAAAGTATCCCACAGATTTCTTGAAAATCTTTCTCGTTGAGAACTTCTCCTGAAAACTAGACAAAAAAGTGCCTCCACTAGTCCCGCTCACTTTCGACAATTATTCACAATTTTTAATGAAAATTCTCTCACCAGGTTAAATCCATTTTGCATTAGAGAATTATAATTGTATAGAACTTAAAAAATAATTCTAAAAATTAATGATAAAAAAAATTGCAACTTCGGCGCATCCATATGAGAGATCGGGATAGTGGTTTTCAGCTTCTCCGGATACGAAATTTAAGTCGAATCTTCGTTAATCCCTAATCCTTGAAGGCCTATGAATATAGATAATAGGATGTAAAACCACTGCCATTTGATTTTAGAGAGGAAAAAAAATATACCAAAGTGTTCTGAGAAACCGTGAGCGCCTAACAAGGGGTTGAAATCGAAATAAACCGGCGGGAAAAATTTCCTTTCCACTTTCTCGTACATTTTCACAATATTTCACGTCTAATAACACAGGCCCGCAAAAAAAAACTTTATGAAAATTGTTTCAATTTTGATGACTGATTTTTATGTTATTTTTAGTGCTGATTCTAAAAATGAAATCCATTTATTTCTATCACATAAGGATTTTTTACAAAGTGATTGCATAATTTGAAGGAAACAGTTGAAATCGCGAAATTTTGGAATTTCATTTAAATTAAATTAATTCATAAATCCTTATAAATTACATTTATATTCTAGTTCAAGTATTTTTATGTATAGGTAGAAAGTTACAAGTCCTCATAGTAACGTTTATTCTTTACCTCAGAAGTTCTTTTGCCACTTTTCCTGTTGTGAACATTGCAGGGATTGTCTCTTTGCAGCATCCAGCAGTAGTCGGCAATCATGCTGAGATTCCATTTTCCTTGATATCGCCTCTTCATTTCCTTTATATCTTGGTGAAATCTTTCACCTTGTTCCTCACTAACTTCACCTAAATTTTCAGGAAAATAGTTCAGGTGCGAATCGAGAAAATGAACTTTTAAGCTCATACTACAGCCTAAAATCTTGAAATTTTTTACCATCTCTTCTACAATAGATTTGCAGTTTGGGTCCTTTTTGTTTCGAAAAAAGATAGTAATAACTAATTTGCAAGATTCCCAGGCTTTTCTTTCTTTTGCTTCCATTTTAGTCTCAAAATTTTCATCTATCATCATTTTCCTGATGTTAGGTCCTACAAACAGACCTTACTTCAGTTTTGCTTCGGATAAACCCGGGAACTGGTCACAAAGGTATTTGAAGCATTCACCTTCTTTTGGTAAAGCCTTGACAAGTTGTTTTATAAGACCTAATTTTATGTGAAGCGGTGGAAGTAACACTTTTTGGCAAGCAGGAGAGGTATCCGGTTTCAACTGGTTTCCTCTGTTTTTAATATTGTGTTTAATAGGCAATTTAACGATTTAGAGGAATATTCTGGATTCAAATAGTTTCTCCTTTCTTGTTTGTTAGTTAAATCCACCAATTTACTATTTTAAGTCCATATATATGTTTATCGAACTCATATAAATAATACTTTTTTGGTCCGAAATATACAAAATTCGAAAAAATAGATTGCGATTTGTAATGAAACTGTACGTGATGGAATTTTTTCATTATTTTTCCAGTAATCAGCATCCAAAAAACTATAAAAATCACCACTTGCTTTACCGACAATTTTTTCATCGCAGACCTGTGTAATGAGCTTCCGAGTATCGTGAACTGGTCGAGTATCTATTTTGCATTTTTTTCCCTTGAGAGATAAGGTTAAAGATGCGATTTAAATCTACCATTTTGGCGTCACGGCACTGACCCAAATTTCATTTATCTCTCTTGTTCTGTTTTTGAGTTAACGCGTTCACATATGAACAGATATGCATGATGTGCATAAATTATCGTCGAGGTTTCCTCACATCATAACATTTGATTAAAGAACATGATGATAAATACTATTACGTATTCATAAATTAATGAAATTATTCTTAGCCTTAAACAAAAATAATTAAATGCTTTTTTTAACTTAAACAATCATTCGTAAAATGTTATAAAATGGTTTTTATAATCAGTTACTATTAAACGTGTTGTCTAACGCGTTGCATGTAATGCTTACTTTTATTCAAATTATTTTATACTTTATTTTAACAAATCTTATTTTATTACTCCAAAATTTATCCAGTAATAAACAAATCTCTTCAGACGTGTCATAACAAGATTTTTTTTAACTTAAAACTTTGTCATTTAATTTTCGGATATAGAAAACTTGTTTGACAAATAACAGGAAAAATCAAGAACAAAGAAAACTCACAAAGTTAAGGGCATATTTTAAGTTACTTTTACTGTATGCAAAATAAAAAAAAACTAGATAAAAATAAAATGTGAAAAATTAAGATGGAAAAACAGTACTTCAAAATCACCAAAATTTAAAAAAAAGCATACAAAAGCAAATAAAAGTACATATTAAAAATAAAAGTAGACATATTAAAAATAAAAGTAGACATATTAAAAATAAAAGTAGACATATTAAAAATAAAAGTAGACATATTAAAAATAAAAGTACACATATTAAAAATAAATCTTAAAAATACATCGAATTAGTTACGCTTAAATGCATCTGTAACCAAAACAATGTAGAGAGAAGAACAGAGTGAAGACAAAGTGAAGAAACAAAATGGAGGAATTCGGATTCTTGTAGTTCATCAGGGGTCAAACAAGAAGCAGAGATTCAAAACAGAACACTTTTCTGTTTAAGGGTTTGACATCTGTCAAAATATAACCCTTATTTGACATAAAAATTCCTGAATTGGAATAGGAGAAAAAAGGAAGATCCTCAAGAAATAAAAATAAATAGCAACTCGAATAAAGAGAAGAAAGACTGTCAGCCTTATCTCGCTTTCCAACTAACGCCATTTCAAGAATCCCGCCTAATTCAACGAGTGCAAAAAATAGGAATGGAGAAAAAGATGACCCGGTGATTAATATGAGTAACTCAAATAACAAAAAAGAGAGAGTTTTATTTTATTTTATTTATTTATCATTATTTATTTTTGTATTTATTTATTTTAGTTACTTTTTATTATTTTCTTTCTTTTATTTTTATTTATTTATTTTATTTTTATTTATTATTTATTTTTTTATAAAGTAAGGTTATTAAAGATAATTTAATTCACAGTTTTAAATATATTGATGATTTGCTTTTAATGAACATTGAAGATTATAGTGTTGTTACAAACTGCTGGTCCAGAAGAACTTAATTTAAACATAACCAACGTAAATTCTTTGTGTTACAATTTTTTGGATATGGATATTTCCGGGGATGAAGTCCTGGTTGGAATCTACGACAAAAGAGAGGATTTTCAATTCCAAATTAAATTGTTTTAGACATTTTCATTGCAAATCTACACAAACGTTCCAAGAAACATAATTTTTGCTCAGTTTTTAGAATTAAAAGAATTTGTAACAACTGGGAATCTTTTCCAAAAACAACTGAAAATTTAATTAAATACCTTTAACAAAATAATTTCAGGATCTTCAGGATCAATTAAAGGTTATATTTTGACAGATGTCAATCCCTTAAACAGAAAAGTGTTCTGTTTTGAATCTCTGCTTCTTGTTTGACCCCTGATGAACTACAAGAAGCCGAATTTCTCCATTTTGTTTTTTCACTTTGTCTTCACTATGTTCTTCTTTTACACTGTGCATAATTTAATAACAAAAAATTATAATTAAAATAATAATTAACGGACTATTTTCCTTTAAATTAGTTAAAAACACGATTTGCCAAATTAGATTTCATGAAATCTAGAAAATTAACTACTTAATTTTGATAGGATTTTATAAACATCTAAAATTCAAACTATATTATTCATGTAAATTTACAAATTAAAATAAATAAAAAAAATGTATCTCAACTTTCTCCGAAGAATCTGCATGCCAAGCATTCAGTTATGCTGTTGGCTTTAAAATATTATATATTTTTATTTGCTGTTCGAGACTATCGAGGTTTTCCACCGGCTTTCCACACAAAATAATTTTTATGCTGCCTAAAGGTAACGCACACAGGCGTAAATAATTTTTCCCTGATTAACACATGAATGCCAATGTCACATTTTATAATGATATTTTGTAAACTAATTTTACATGTCGTGAAATCAACTGGAAAATTACTAAAAAAATCTTGCCTCAAATATTTATCTTTTATTTCCCTCCTAAGCAGCGTCCCTATTTAGGCACGTAATGCAAAATAGGAAAAAATCAAAAAAATCTAAATTTATATAAAATTCCAGTAAAGAGCATCTTATTCTCACAATAGTATTTACTGATACATTTGCTGAATGCAAGTAAATTAATTGTTAAATATTTGAACTTACCCTTTTTTTGTCATGCAAAATAACCTATTTTTCGAGGCTGACTTGAAAACAGAAAGGTTACATTATCAACTGAAGTCTTGATATATGTCGCCATCGATTAAATATAAAATAAACGATTGTTTAAAATCAATATTTGTAAGATATATGTTGATACAGTAATTCCTATGAGTTTATGATGCATATTTAGAAGCATCTTTAAATTGGGGCAATATGCAGTAATTAACTAATAGTAATAATAAGACGTGATAAATATTTAATAAAACATTTAATTCCATTTATTCAAGTAATCCTATAAACTTTCGTAGCTAAGCAGACTATATAACTGCTGATTTTCTGTTGCTTTAAGTTAATTTGCATTTTATATGAGAATCATAAACAAATTTATAACGGATAAAAATGAAAAGAAAGAAAAACCTTTTGAATCTTCTATTTCCAGTGTGCAGTGAATGAGCTTAAATGCAAGCAGAGCGTATTTACTAATTAGTTTGTTTATGTATTTACGGATCATTACTAATTAATTTCCTTCGTTTCTTCACTTCATTTACGTTTCTCTTATGAGCATACGTTCAATACATTATTTTCAAAATGAAATATTATTCTTTTATTTACATATGAATGAAGTTTTCATACGCTAATCGCAGAATCTTTTGTTTAGAATGTTCTGCTTACAGTTTTCAACGCGTAATCGGAATATGAAGCATGTGTTAATTCGACAGATTTCTCAAATCCAGAATTTTAGAACCACATTAAATTCGGAAAGAAGTTTCTTTTTGTTCCAAACTAATGATCCAGGAAATCAAAAACAGTGGATACAGTTAAATTTAATGAGTGAATTGCTTTTATAAATAGTCTTCTCTTTCACTAAAGATTTACAGTCCTTCATAAAAGAAACAAATACATACTTTGTTAAAATATTAAACGAAAACAATGTTCACCATTCATTATGAAGGCAGTTATTTGTTTCGGAAGCTTATTTTATATATTCAATGGCCCACGTCCTTAATTTTTGCAATTCATAAAATACTGTAAATAATTATCACCATTTGATGCAAATTACATTGTGCAGCGTCGATCGAATTAATTATAGTGTTTAAAACTAATTTTCAAGTATAATGTAAAGTCTACACGGACATATTTACATTAGGTGATGATATTTTCGACTAATTATATAATTTTCTTGATGATGATGAATTTTTGAAACTTTTCATTTAACGAAACCGTAGTAGCCAAGTATTTTCGATCATAACTGTAAAACAGTTTTATTTCCTCATTTATTTATAATGTATTAAACCTTTGCACTCGGAAAAGTAATTAGAGGCCTCATTATTCACTGATTTACAAGAGCTGATATTATTTACTCGGAACGTAAAAAAATATATTTGTGTAAATTCATTTCTCCTGAAAAATTATTCTACATTTTCTTACGAAACGTTGAAATGTTGCACCGTTTAGAATGATGACTGAGAGCCATGTCTAGAGCGTAAAGGTTTAAATTCCTGTAATTTATGTAACCATAAATATGATTTCTGGCAAACAGAAATATGGATAAAAACCATTTAGTTTAATCACAAGTTTTCAGCCTTTAATTTATGACCGTTATTGATTTTAATAATAAGGAGAATAACAAAGCATAATTGAAGTTATTTTACCTAATAAAGTAGTATTAACTAGTACAGATTGATTAAAAGTAGTTGAATTCAGCTATAGAACATTAACATAGCAAGGTGAAAGAACTACAATCTGAATTTAACGACAAAAATCTACTTTTTTCAATTTCTCGAAATCAAAAATTCTGAGCTAATTATAGAAGTTTATTATCTTAAGATTTGTTCAGTGCCTTAAGAAGCATAATGATTTAAATTTTAAAATGAATACTATTATGACTTACTTTTCCCATTGTTCTATTCTTTTACAGTTCTTCATTTCAATTTATAAGTAATGCATAATTAAAGTTACAGCATACATTGCATTGCTGTATATCGTGCGCTTAAAATGAATACCGTTACGACTTGGTTTTCCCTTTTTTTTGTTCGTTTACAATTCTTAATTTCCTTTTATGATAAATGCATATTAAAGTTAGATATTTCCAATACGAGGGCAGCATTAATCACATTTAAATTTCTGTCATTCTTAAATATGTTCTCCGTAAACTAAATTTAATCTATTTGCCTAGATCTCCATCGTGGCATCAAGAATTCCTCTACCACGTATTTATATATTTCTGAAAAAAATCTGTGAAAAGTGTCAACCTTCAGGCTTTATCAGACTTTGGGAAGATATTTGATGGCTCTGCCCCTTAACTTTCATATGGATTTAAAGCAGCAGTTTCCTCCACAAAGACCACACCACTTTTTCTTTCCACTCAAGTTCGGCGATCTTCTTACTTCAAAGAAGCTCTCGAATAAAGGGATATCTTCACAAATTTTGTCCCGCAGAATTAAAAATCCCACTTCTGTATCTTCAAAGAGAATTATTTCGAGAGTATACATTCGCCAAAGAGAATTATTTTGAGAGTATGCGTTCGTTTAAGAGAATTATTTTGAGAGTATACATTCGTTTAAGAGAATTATTTCGAGAGTATACATTCGTTTATGAGAATATATTCCAGAGCACTAACGCGATTCAGGAACTATTTCGTATCCATTAGATAAAATTTTTATTCACTGCAAAATTGTTTGGTTTACACAATTTTACAATACTATTCAAGTTACATCATTGTTTCTGAAATTTTTTTATTAATTTACCTTTAAGTTGTGAAATTAAAAAATTATAAAATATATCAAATCCCCAAAAATTTTAAGATTTGAAAAAAATGACGGGAGACTGTCTTTTCAAACAGCCGCTGATGTTAAAGGCGTAGGACTACTTTACTCGCGTGACTCTTTTGTTACTCGAATTTCCTCGTAAGATTTTAAGTTTAAGTAAGTTTCTTGTAACTTCTCTAGTTACCCTTTATATCTAAAATAAGATATTAGTTATGTTTTTAACATACGTTGTTACTGAGACATAGAGGATCGCGTCACCAATTAAATGCGTATTTTTGCCCAACTTTGCGACTCAGTAGTCGTTGAACTATAATTTTGATTTTCAAATATTTTTTGTAACTTCTATTGTTACGCTTTATCTCTAACATAAGACATTAGTTATGTTTTTAACATATGTAGTTACCGAGATATAGAGGATATCGCATGCCAAGTTTTGTGGTGTTCTGGCGTGTGAATCAATTTCTTTTCTGAAACCCCATTGGGAAGAACGTCGCCCAACGTGAAAATGATGAAAATGCACCTAGTTAATAAAATCTCCATTGAAAAATGGTTATAATATAGATATACACTTTCACTAGTAAACAACTGGACTGCATCGGATTTCTAAACAACAGTCATTTCTTTTTTCTCCCATTACACAAAGAACATAATTTTATTTATTTTCCGTGTGTAAGATCCCTAATTCTAGCGAGATTAATTCAAAAGAATTAGCAAGCCCTCCAATATAGTTTGATAGTAACATTCATCCGATTTGAAGTTCAGTCATTTACGGATATGTTCCCCCTATTGAAGATTCACTCTCTTTAATATGGATCTCCATAGCACTATCGTGAGTCCCGCTACTATTTACATATTTCCGAAATATATTCGCTGTGAGTAGTGTCAACCGTAAGGTTTATGAGACTTGGGGATGATATTTGATTACCGTACCCCTACACAGTTGCGTGAGATTTAATGCAGCAGTTAGTTCCGCTCAAACCATTGGGCACTTCCATTTGAGTTCGATGATCCTTTAACTTAGAAGAAGTTCGCGGATCAAGGAAGATCTTGCGTTTTGATTCCTCTGAATTTCATATCCCATCTGCGTTTCTTAAAGGATAATTTATTATAACCCTTTCGAAGAATTATGTAACATGAGCTGTAATTGATTTCGAATGAGAATTCTTTCATATTCATACGATAAATTTTTAATTCATTTTATAGGGGTTTTGTTTTCTTGAACCTGTAGTGTAAATTGAAATTGGTGATCGTGGCCCTCCAAAGTTATTAATTAAATATTAATTTTACTATATATTATTTCATAAAATACGTTATTGATTAAAATGAAGTGTTAAAAGTTTTGAAGGAAAGAAAATTTGTTTTAGTGCGATGCTAAATCATAGGATTCTACAGGGCTGCTATAAAAGAGTCATTAAATTTCAAAACGCATTATATTCAAAATTATTACTCGTACAAATCTGAGCGATATGAAAATAACCGCAAACTCATCAAGTTTAAGCCTACCACAGTCTTTGATGGAAATGATGAATGAAAAACAACTGCGTCGGTGATCTTATTAAAATCGCAAGCGTTACCTGTGATGATGTGGTTTTGGCTATCAGGGTATTGAAATCTTCCCCTAAATGTAGGTGTTGATAATATACCTTCTTTTATTATTAAGGGATGCGCAGAGTTTTTGATTTATCTCCTTCTTGTTTTGTTTAACCTGTCGTTGAGAACAAAAGTATTTCCCTATGTCTGGAAGCAAACAAGAATTATTCTTTGTTTTAAAAAAATGTGATGCACAAGATTGTAAAAATGATCGACCTATTGCTATTTTAAGTCCTTTGTCTAAGATTGTCGAAAGTATAATCCATATAAAGCTTTAGGTTTTTACCACCAAGTTAAAAACCGAATTTCTACATGTCAACACGGGTTCATACCACAGCGCTCAACAACCACTAATTTATTCTGTTTGACAGATAAAATTATTTCCTTATTTGAATCTGGTTTTCAACTTGATGTTATTTACACCGACTTTTCTAAGGCCTTTGACTCTATCGATTTCGGCATTCTTTTAAAAAAGTTAAATAGTATTGGTTTTCATGTAAACCTGATTGATTGGCTTCTTTCTTACTTATGTAATCGAACACTCTATGTTTATTTTAATAATGCTGTTTTTCATGAGTTTACAAGGACTTCCGATGTCCCACAGGGCTTTAATCTTGGACCTTTGCTTTTTATTTTATTCATTAATGATCTTACTTGTGTTTTTAAGTACACTGAGTGTCTTTTGCTCGTTGATGACTCGAAATTGTTTAGTTCAATAAGTTCCTGTTTATATGTTGTTCTTTTACAAAGAGATCATGATTGTTTTTTAAGCGGTGCACAAGCAACAGATTACACCTGAACATTGAAAAATGTAGTGTTCTTAGTTATACTCTAAAAGCCCAAACCTTTGAATCATGTATATAAAATTAACAATCTTGTTTTATCACGCTCAAATGCACTCACGGATCTTGGGTTCATCTATGACACTAAAATTGATTTTTCCCAACACATTGATACCATGGTCTCTAAGACATATCGCAGGCTTGGAATTCTTAAGCGCAGAATCAGAGAATTTTCCAACGAACTTACCTTGATGGTCTTGTACTGCGCTCATGTCTTCTGGAATATTGAAGTGTTATCTGGGATCCCAATTACCGAAACAAAATTGGAATTATTGAGCGAATACAAAACAACTTCTTGAGATATTTACTTTACAAGAAAACTGGATTTTACTTGCAAGATGTTTCTTATTCACTTCTACGTTATATCTTTAATATGCCTAGTTTGTGTTCCAGACGAGATGTTTTTGCGTTCTCTTCTTTTACAAATTTGTTAATGGTTCGATCGATTGTCGTGATATACTGTGTTCTATAAATTTCACTGTGCCTGCCAGATGTTTGAGGAACCATAGTTCTTTTCCAAATGTATATTCAAAATTTAATTATATTAACAGGTTCTCTCGTTATAAAAATGTAACGGATTTTCTGATGATCTTGATATTTTTTGGTATGTCTCTTGGTACTTTTAAATCGAAATGTTTACAGCTTTTAAATGCATGATGTGTTTTATTTTGCCTTTTCACAACTTCTTAGATTTTATGCGCTTTGATTTTCCGTGTTCATATGTATTCAACTATTTTTTAATGTTTTTTATAGGTTTTAATTTTCGTACTCTGTTTTTGGCGCCGTGTTGCAATTTATTTTTTTTTATCTCAAGCGTGTATTTTCGTCGTTAAACGTTTAAACTCCTGGTGTGTTTATAGAGGATTTGGTACTTATATGTTTTGACTTTCAACCCTTGCCTTTTTTAAATGGTCTTTTAAGTTTTTGAAAAATACGATTTTTAGAATCATAATATGTTTTAATGTTTTTGTGATCATGTGTTTTCGTTTTTACTTATACATGCTTTTTCAAATTTGTTATGATTTTGTGTATTCTCTGTGTTCAAATTTCTATTTTCTAGCGCATTTTTTTATTTACTCTTAGTGGCTTTTGTTCTTTGTGTGCTTGTTGTTTATAGCACTCTGTAAATGGAGTTTTCTCTGTAGTGTGCTTTTATTTAAATAAATAATGTTTTCTGCACACTCTACAAATATTCTATGTGCGCCACCAGGGTCACACGACACACGTCCAGGCGATAGTCGAACTCGTTCCACACATTTTGTAGCATTATCCTGCCAATGATCATCAATGCAGCATGGATCCGCTCTCTGAACTCTTCTAATGTTTTTGGTAGTGGAGGTACAAAAACAAAATCCTGAATGTGCCCTCCAAGGAAGAAGTCACAAGGCGTTAAATAGGATGACTTGGAGGCGCCATGGGAACAAAGTGAGGTCATCCTCACCAACACGTCCAATCCAGGGATGCGGAAGTTCATAGCTCAGGTATCAACGAACTTAATGTTCCAATGAGGGTGTGTTCCGTCCTGTTAAAAGACAAAATCCTTGGAATCATCAACCAGTTACGGAAACAACCACAACGGATCCATGCTGTATTAATGACCATTGACAGGATGAAGCTACAAAATGTGTGAAACGAGTTCGACTAACGCCTAAAGATGTCATGTGTCCTAGGCGGCGCGCATAGAATATTTGTAGAGTGTGCAGAAAACTCGATGATCTTGAGATTATTTTCATACATTTCTCACATTTCTACGTGTAATACTTTTGAATATATAGCGTTTTGAGAATGAATGAAACTTTTATAGTAGCCCTGAAGTTAAATTACTCAATTAAAATTCGTTGTAAATTTTAAAAATGTAAATAAAGTATGAAGAAAATTTCATTCAATAATCAAAATATCGTATTTCACTTCAATGAAGGAAAGTTTTTGGTGAGTTTTTAACTTAATACATTTGGATTAAAATGAAAGTAGAATACAACAACATATTTTTTTTTGTTCATGGCAAGAGAAATTTCCTTAGAATATCCATGAACGAACACTCTTTGCCGCCAATGTACGGGAGTCATATTTTCATCAAATTCCAAGTTAGGAATAGCAACCTCATGTTAAAATACTTTTAAAACTTTTCGACGAACGTTATCTAAAAAAGAATAATATTACTGGAAAATTCTTATTCTTTCCACATTTTTTTAATTTTACATTTTGATGAGCGCTTCGCAGTATGCGCAAAAATTAGCCTTTACCCATCATTTCGATGCATCACGAATGTGAAAGATAACTAAGAGCTTCGAAGTAGTCAAGGTTAAATAAATTATAACTTCGCTGACATATGCAAATTCATTCGAAAGGATTTGATCTCTGTATCAATAAAAAGAAATTATCAAATTCTATTTCCTTGCCGAATTTTTGTTCTTGAAAATAAAGTGGATTATGTTAAGAAAATTATGTTATATATATTGTTTTATCATGTGTGCATTATATGCGGAATTAGTATATTCAGTTCAGTTCAGCCGCATTAAATATGAAAGCATAACTTATGTTGTCTCAAATTACATCGTAAATTTAGCAGATATTTTGCATGAAACTCTTCTAATTATTCCGCTAATATAATAAAAATGTACTGACAGGAGAAAAAATTGGCACTGAATATCAAAGTGATATCAAATGTGAGATAGTTTGATGGGGAAGGAAATTATTTCACCTTTAAATATAAATCTCACTGAATAGCCAACGAGAGATTCTATGCATTGGTGAAATAACCAGATATTTAAATTTCCAAGAATGAGTAAAAATAAGTTAAATCTAAAACAACAAAGATTATGTTTTAGATACCTGAATAAGCAGGGACGAATCCAGGTTTTGGTCTGGGGGAGGACTGAGGTCGTATTTTTGAATCGTCGTGACCTCATGGCTGATGCGAGTCAAAACGCTTTAACATTACTCACCTGACAAAAACAATCGCAAATGATATAATTTAATAAAAAAGAACAATGAAATAGCTAACCAAAAATGTTTTCGGCCACATTAACGTTACAAGTACTAGCAGAATGACTAAAAAAGTCGGAAAATTTTCGAGCCTGTCAAGCCACAAAGTAATGTTGCCACTTTTTATTTAAAAAGGGTTTGTGAACAAGCAGGTATAGTGATTTGAAAAAAATCAAGAAGTTCGGTTTAGCTCTGGGCTGGCTGCAGCCCCATAGCACCTCCCCCGGATTCGCCACTGTCAATAACTGAAGATTTTATTAATAAAGATAAATACATAGGAAAATATATCTACTGTCCAAAAATAATGCACCAATTTGAAGTTGCTACAAAATTGGAGTTAATATCCCAGATAGCATAGAAGGTTGCGGAAAGGTTACCATTTCACTTTCCATAGGCTGTCCGCGAAAGCATTTCCGGGCAAACCGTTTCGGAAACCATTGCCGCAAGGTGTACATAGGAAAGCTTTTTATGAACTACCTCACTGACATGGTTTGAACGAGAAGTCTGCGAAAGCATTTCCGCACAAACCGTTTCAGAAACCATTCCCGCAAAATTGACGTAAGAAAGCTTTTCATTAACCAACTCTCCTATCGTGTATAGCCCCGATCGGTATAGTGGTTATTGCTTTTTGTCTTCCAAATGTAGGAACGCGGGTTCGATCCCCGGCTTGGAGGAATTTGAAGTTTTGTCACGATCTACAATCTAATCGTACAAGTAAGCTTAATTAAAAATTAGATTAATGAAATTAATAATTAAGATTTCTAATTAATTGACGTTATAGATAACTCTAAGATGACGTCAGAAGAAGGGGGTGAAAAAAGGGGAGTTGGACCCTTCTGTAAGAGTACTGCTTCGGAGGGGGAAGGGGAGTTCTATTTTGTCCGCCGTAGGAGGGCTCTTAACAACATTTTGAAAGGCCTGAAACAAGCTTACAGCAAAAGCTTGGGGAAATCTTACTAAAAACCTTACAGAAAACCTTGTTTCTTGTTGACTAGCGAACCTTTCCGTTTACCTTGCCGAAAGGCTCAACCCTTGTCATGGAAACCTTTGCGACAATCCTTTACCCTTGCCGAAGACAAGGTTTACAAAACCTTTTAGACAAACTTTCTTTGCTATCTGGGATGGATACTATGGATCGCAATCAGTTGCTAAGAATCGTGGGATGTACTATTGTCGGAACTCGAATTTTACAGTAAAGATTCGGTCACGAAGGCAATTAGGGGTGCCACCAGAAAGGGATGAAGGCAAAAATGGAGTTTGCCATATCCTATTTCACAGAAAGTTGATAATAAGATGGAACTGTCATCAATGGTTCTGTTTGATATGCATAATATTTACATGCATTTTCGTAAACACAGCACAAATATTCGGGAAGATATAAAGTTTTTCTTAAAAAATCCAAAATTTTCCAGCACGTTTTTTGCTTATAATGTAAAGAGTTTTCACCCAAATCATACGAATTTATTTACAGAATATTTGACAGTATATAAAAGAATATTTGTATTAAAATTTGAATTAAATAATTTAAATATTACAGGAAATATGAGTAATTTTGGTAATTAATTTTTTACAGTGCATGTGCGAAACGTAGCGAAATCTTTTCTTCATAACTTCAAATCCAGATATACAGGTCAACTTATATAAAAACTGCAGCATAATGCCATTAGTATTCAGCAAGATATCGGCATTGCAATTTGGTGAATTTCGGTACACTTTAAGAGAAGTTAATTATAAGGGTTCTTGCAGAAACTGATATTTTTTAAACTTGAATCTTCGAACTGTAATTTAAATTATGTATTTGACTTATAAGTATACACAAGTATTTAGGATAATCAACTTTCATAAAATTCAATATTACTGTTCGAAGATTAAAGTTTAAAAATTATCAGTTTGTACAAGAACCTTCATCCTTTAGCTTCTCTTAGAGTGTGCCGAAATTCATCTCGTTGTATAGCCTATATTTTTCCGAATACTAATGGCATTGAACTGGATTTTTTATAGAAGTTCTAAATATCTGACTCTTCAGTTATGAAAGGAAAATTACGCTACGTGTCGCACACGCACAGAAGAAACTATCTACTACAGATGCTCATATTTCCTGTGATATTCACATTTTTTAATTCAAGTTTAAACACAATACTTCTTTACATATTGACAAGTATTCTGTAATTTTCGTACAATTTGGTGGAAACCTCTGCAGGTTATAAGCAAAAAACAGGCGGGAGAATTTTGCATTTTTTAAGAAAAACTTTATAACTTCCTGAATATTTGAGTTGAGTTTACGAAAATGAGTGTAAATATTATGCACATCAAACATAACCATTGATGAAAGTTACATCTCGTTTTCAGCTTTCTGTGAAACAGGATGAGTCAAACTTCATTTTCGCCTTCATCCCTTTCTGGTGGCCCACTAATTGCCTTCGTGTCCGAATCTCCTCCGTAGAATGCGAGTTCCAACGATAGTATGTCCCACGATTCTCAGCAACTGATTGCGAACCATAGTATCCATATTAACTCAAATTTTGTAGCATCTTCAAAATTGTTCATTATTATTGGACACCAGTGTACAATATGTATTATAGCATTTGATGTTAGATGCAATAACATAACCAATAAACGAAACTTTCATATTAATTTTAAGCATAGAATCTCTTATTAATTCTGAATTGGTCCTATGGAATTGTAAATTATTATATAACGTATAATTTTGTATAAAATGTTATCTCAGGTGTCAGATATCCATTCTAAAATTTGGTATTTGCTCAGAAATTTCTGTTTTAAATACTTTCGGAATAATTCCTCTTTATATTTAATGCAATCATTATATTAACACTATTCACCACAATTTACGCCCACTTATATTCGTTAAGAGTTAAAAAATGATGATAATTAATAAGTTATCATAATTTCCCTGAATATTCCAAAACAATGACTCGATGAAATAAAGATTAAAATTTTAGACGCAATCAGGCAGTAATATTTTAAAATACTAATCATACCACGGAAGCTAATTTTAAGGATATGTGACTTTGTATTTCAAAACTAATTTGAGCTTCAGACTGTACTGTAATAATTTGTTATTACTCTTATTAGTGATTATGTCATAAATAGGGGTAATTAATGCTTTCTGTAAGAGGTATAAAAAGTAATCTGAATAGGATATGTAGGTCAATCTCTTTGCATTCCGGAAATTCAT
This sequence comes from Araneus ventricosus, assembly GCA_013235015.1. Lineage (NCBI taxonomy): Eukaryota > Metazoa > Arthropoda > Arachnida > Araneae > Araneidae > Araneus > Araneus ventricosus. The sequence goes on from BGPR01000293.1 coordinate 148,204, forward strand.
AAATCAGCCATCAGCTTCTAAATAGGTATTTACAATCATAGTCGTTAACCCTCCGAGCGCCACAAACGGTTTTTTACGTAAAGAAAATCTGCGCCGAGTTCCGAAGAACCGTTTTTTTCTTCTCGTTTGGACACTTTCAAGATGAGAACAACTGGTTTGTTCCTGATTTGAATTTTGCAGTCGTAAGCGGCAAATCCGTGTTTTCTCGCCTCTGCTTTCCCCTCCATTGATGACTGGGTTGACACTGACAGATTCGTGGTGATAGGCTTCACAATAGATGGACTCGCAGGTGGTAGGAATTAAATACTTTGCTCTAACAATTGAATTCCTTATCGTTAAAACAAATAGCAAGGTAGGGAAGTTTTCATGTAGCTTTTCCGAAACTTATGGAAGAAAATCTTTCTCAGATTCTTGTTACAGCATAGAAATGCTTATTAGCTTTTCTTTTCATAAACAATGCAAAATACTTGTGAAGAAATACCTCTGAATGAAACTCAAAATTGATTATCTTAGCAATTGTAGCAAACATTCCGCATAACACCTGGAAAAGGGGTTTATCCTAGAAAAATGAAAAGTAAAATAAGATCATACTTGATTTTTAAAATGTGAGCTGTATTGATAAGATTAATATTAAAGATATGTATCAAATCTTGTCTAACTGAAAATAGCAAAATTTATACAATTATACTGTTAATTGTTAATTCGTTTTTTTCAAAATTTTATGCTCTATTTTTATATAATACAGTTATGACATAACAATTAAATAATAAGCAAACACTTTTTTAATATTGTACGGATGAAAAAAATGTTTACAAATTCAGATGATTGAAATGAAAAAAATCAAATACATATATCAAGATCATGAACTAATGATTGATAAAACGGGTCATTACATTAATTGCCTAGGTATTTTTATACTTTTTTTTGAAATATATTTTAGTTAAGACATGCAATTAAAAATAAAAATGCTCTAAGTTAGGTTTCGTATGGTAAATTTCAAAGCAGGGCGCAACGCAAAGTCCAACATTACAATTTTTGCATTCAAATCTTGATTCTCTCCGCACGCGTTTACCGTTGTCGTTAATTTTTAATGTGAGCATACAACACACTTCCTTGATTTTTTTTCTAGATTCACTTTTATCAACATAAGATCGGAAGTGAATGAAAATAATATGAAATGTGTTTCATAAAATTATCCATTTAATTCAGGAATGCATTATTATGTAATTTATGTTTTCTACGATTTCATATAATATTTTGTCTCATAACAGATTATCCTAAGATTTTTCCAATTATCCTAATAAATATGTATGTAATCATGTATCAAATAATTTAATTAAACAAAAATTCCAATTTTAGTTGTTCTTAAACAGTATAACAATTCAGAATTATCATTCCATTTGTTAGTTTTCAGTACAATTAACATTTAAAAAATTACGCACTTTCATGTTTTACAAGGGCGGTAGTTTTGACGATAAACCACCACTCAAATTCGTATTTGTTTTTACAATACATTTTATGTTCATGAGTCTCAGAAACCACATTTTTCAAATAATTTCGAAAAATAATAAACGAACTTTAATGTGCACGTGAGAGTTAAATCATAAAATACACGGTGTTTCTCTTGTTAAATATTGACAGACAATTTGAGGCAACCAATAATACTGCTCATTTTCTATTATGTAAAATACAATATTGTTTTAGTCATTGATAGTTCTAAAATCATTAGATTTATTAAATAGCATACTAACTTAAAACTTGCTATATACTTACCTATGATATACTATTGCAAATAGAAGAAGAAGATGTGATGTGCTTTTGCGTGCTTTAAATATTCTCAAATTTAGGCGTTGTATTCAAATAAGGAGACATACAAAATTCCATGAAACCTTTTGAATTTGTTTTTTGTTTAAAGATTTTAAGATTTATTTGCACGAGAAGAAATGCAGTTATTTATTTAGTCCGAATAAATCTAATAAATATGTATAAATTATTATAATTTCAACAAATATACATGCCAAACTAAACATATTTTAAGTTATCTTATTCGATTATTTTTGGAAACATTCTTACATTAACAAGCTTTAATAAAAGGAATGCATATTTGCTTTTCAAATTGAAGCATTATCA